>JBBBDQ010000474.1:305000-382500 GCA_037127315.1 Ascarosepion bandense | reverse complement strand
TGGGTACCAGACCAGGTATGGCAGCAATATTTACTGCACGGTCGAATGGTAGATTTATACATGAGTAAGATGGATTCTGAAGAGAAAAATATCTAGCACATCAACGTAAAACGCCTACTTTATGTCAGTAGAAAACATATGCCCAAGAAGGCGGAAAGAGTTACTCTTATGAAAGACAGGATTAAATGAATAAACATAATTTATTTAAAAAATTGCATATTCATTTAAAAATACCAGAAACTATGCGTTCGCAATTATCACCAAGAAACGAAAATGTGCAGATCGTTATCATGTGTAATCGGTAAATCCTATTCCTTAAGTCGTTTTATTTATGGGCAAGAGATTGGTAATACCAGGTGTTATAAGTTCGGATGTGTTGGTAGTGTGATAGATAAAAGACCGGGATTAGAAATCAGAATACCAAGTTCAAATTCCAGTCAGGTTCGGTGTATTCACTTATAAGCAAATACCCTTGGATGAAATAAGAATCTACATTTCCCTATCTATGGGTTAATTAGTAGAACTTCTATCAATCGAAATCATTATTATTGCAAAAAAACACAATCTAAAAACATTTTCTGCAAACGATTTATATGTTGTAAAAAAGATCCATTAATGAAATGAGATTTGGCTATCTTTCATTCCAACTGTAAATCCCGTTCTAAAATAATCGCTCCGTTTTATGTTTCCGTAAATCCTTCGCCGAATTACAATTATTTTTGTACTTTTTTACATACTTGACGAGGAGTGAGATATACACAGAGGGAAGCAAGCCATATTTTGAAGTTATCCGAAGAATTCATCAAACGTAAAAGAACTTTCCACGCAGTTCTAATGATAATAGAATAGATAAATGGGCGTAAGAGTTGTATGATACAGCAGAAATCACATGGCGAGTTGCTTGTCTCGAAATATTCCGTGTCACTTCTAGTGCTTTAATTGAAGTAATCAACTTCTATTTATAGTAACTAAACGCAGAAGACATTTTCCTATCGACCAGTTGCTGGTTGATACGCTAAATCTCTCTTAGTTCTGTTACAATTTTCGTGTTATAAACTAATGAATCTTTTTTGTACCACTGACGGGTACTAAGTTTTCATAGATCAACACTAATGTTCTTTATTATATTATTTGTAAAATGTTAAGATTTCTTTAAAATCATTAAGTGTTTGTGTGTTCATCTTCATGGTTTGCAGTTCGGTGTTTTCTTACTCTTAGATCGTTGCTCCTCAAAGCTTTACAGTGAAGTCTATGCTTCTATTCAACCCATGCATTTAGGATATAAAATTGGATTGATGACTTTCACAGAAGCAAAAATGAAGGCAACACACTAAAACATTAAAAGACCGTTACACTATCTACTATCATCGCCCTATTTGACTGGGATGACTATATAAATATTTAAACTAGTGATTCTCAACCGCCATGTGCAATGCCAGCCTCATGCTTATGCTGCACAATATTTTCACGGCATACATATATATGAAAAAATCGCGAACAAGATAATAAAATAAGAAAAACAGGTACAAATTTTACACTAAATAAACTGCACCTGTATTTTTTTATTATAAGCGTTTCACCCCGAGCAAGGCATGTCACTGCCACTACTGCGCACGGGGCTACATAGAGTGGAGAAAGGATGATTAAATATAGGAAATGTCAGAGGGTGAGTGATAGGCGGGTAAGGATACCGAGAATGAGGGTTGGGTAGATGACAGTGTTCTGAGAATAATTGGGAATTAGTGTGATAGGAGGTGTCTATTGACCCTACATTTAAACACCTGGAGATTGTAGCTGTCGGGAAAGCAGACTTGTGGAAGGGAGTTCCACAGGCGGGAAGCGCGAGAGAAGAAACTGTTGGAGTAGAATTTACGGTTACATCTTATTTGTTTAACTGTAAAAGGGTGGGACCTAGTTGCTAATTTAGTATCTCGTGTAAATTCCTGCTTAGGCGGCACCAGTGATTTAAGTTCGTCAGAGCAGAAGCCATGAAAGTATTTATAGAAGAGGCACTGGGAAGCCACGTCACGCCGGTGAGAGAGTGGTTGCAGTCGGTCTGCCAAGTAAGTCAGTATCAACCACGTTACAGATCCTCCTTTGTATTTTGTCAAGAAGCCTAAGGAGAGCAGCAGGGGCACCCGACCAGATATGGCAGCAATATTCAATAGACGGGTGGATGTTAGATTTGTATATGTGCAGAATAGATTCAGGTGGGAAAAACTTCTGGGCCCTGCACAGAGAACCGACTTAGTAATATTGCAATAAAGAAAATTCATATTCGTGTGTTTCTTTTTTTTAATTTATGGTTTGCTTTCATATGATTTAAATGAATATCTTTTAGCAATTTTGATAAGTGTATCACGATATTTTCATTTACCTCGAGGTCTGCTGTTGCTTAAAATCTTGACAAACTCTGATTTAAACAGTAACCATTTTTCCTTACCGTAATCTTCTATTGAACCTATTTTGCTAACTGCTGAATTTGCATTCTGTTTACGACATACATTTTTTAACTAATTGAAGAAAGTATAAAAAAAGCCGAATATGACGCTTTTTAGATTTATCCATTATTTTACAAAATTTAGTCCTGGGAAACTTGTCATGGAATAGATAACGGAAAAAGTAGTTTACATTATGAATACCTCGAAATGCGTTCTAAAAATACAACAGGTTTTAAGAAACTTAAAAAGGTGGTTAATATAAATTATGGGTGGGCAAAACGTTTTCAGTGACTCACGGAAGCATTCATGAAAAAACATTTAATCTAACATTTTCTCCAATTTATCACTGTAAATGTTAGGGCTGACAAATTTTTATGTTTGAAGCTGGGAAAACATTTTCTGTTTCTGGATATACATACATCTAAGAACAAAATTTTTCTTTCATGTACATCAACAAAAGTAACAATAAATCTTCTCTAACATAAACATGCAAGTCGTAATGAAGATTTCAGCATGCAGCCTCACTCCTGATTTTAAGATTTGTTGACTTGTTTTATTAAATTTCTTGCGCTAATAATATCTATTTGCACTTGAACAATTGTATTAAAACATTTTTTGTGTACCATTATTATTTTTGTTTTACTAATTTATTACTTATTTTACGCATATAATTTGCACATCACATTAAATAAAATATTTATGTAAACTGATGAATATGATCAGTTTTAGAAGACACGATCCTCCGCTAAAAACAGCCTACTCAAAGTGCTCCTAGACCAAATTAATTGCCCAACTCTGAGAGAAAGTATAAATCTTGCAAACACACGTCGTCTGAACTCACGAAATATATATGAATCAACAACAGAGTGGTAATTGGAAAGGCAAAACTAATTTACGCTATCATGAATAGAGTTTTTATTACATAATATTTTCATTCTAAATTAAAGAAAAATCTAACCAATCAGAAAGCTTATCTTTTCAGAAGAGCGGTTAAGCTAGTGTTCTCGAAGCCTTGTTAGATTGAGTCATAAATGCTTCCCGTGTAACTTTAAAAATTTTACTCTCTGAAAATTTAAGTACAGAAGGAAACAGCATTACGCCGGTGCGAAAGTGATTGAAACAGAAATGCCAGATCAGCAGCGCAACTTTGCAGACTCTATTTTGAATTTTCTCAAGGATCTTTAGATATATATCAGGAACACGAAAGTATATGTGACAGAAGAATTCAAGTCGAGGGCGAATAGTAGAGTTGTAAAAGTTTTAGATACATTCTGGGGGAAAAAATGATTAGCACGAAACACAGAATTTACTTTCTTGACAGTAAACCTCGCAACTGACTCAATATAATTTTTCAACTTCATATCAGCGAAAAGCTTAATCCGTAAAGGGTCAATGAGTCAATAACCAGGGGTAAATATCAGCCTTGCTGGGGGACGAGAGAAATGGTTCTATCATATCTAAGCTTATTTATAAATGGAATTTTTTCTGTGTGTGTGTGTGTGTGTGTGTGTGTATGTGTGTGTGTCTGTGTGTGTGTATCCGTTACCTATAGACTCCGAAACGGCTGAACCGATTTTCTTGAAAATTTACACAGTTGTACTATAAACGTCTGCGAGTGTTCTAAGCTAGGTTTTGTGTCAAAGTACCCCCGATAAATATCGAAAATCGATAATCGAAAAAATCGGGTTATAGAAGGAATGGTCCAATTTTAATCAAATTTAATACACTCATAGACAAACACATAAGAAACGATATTCAGAAGTTTCAAGGTTGTAGTTCTTACAATAGTGCATAAAATTTGATATCGATACCAGGAAATCAAAATTTGACTTACATCCATTCATTTTTCTTTTAGTCTACGGTTTCGCTTTAACTGGAAACAACTATTGCTTTTTAGTTTTTCGTGCCAATGTCCAAAGAGTCTGATCCCCAGGACCATGGATTAGTTTTAAAGCTTTCATTACACCCGAGCAACGCCGGGCTATATTGCTAGTGATTAATAGACAGTAGTTCCGTCTTTATTTTTGCTTTTATTGGAATGCCTTATTACGAGGGGTCTAGCAACTAATCGATATATTTGTGTTAAATTAATCAGCTTTTAATATGAATAGGTTTTTGACGGATTTTTTTCATTAGAGAACATTTTCCCAAGTGTGTAGCAGTGATGAAAAAAAGTAATAATCGATTACGTGCATCATCAGTTAAATATGGCAGACACTTCAAAACAAATAAAAAAAAGTAGCAAATTTTTTCCTTTGTTATTCTTACTGTATGCAACCTTCCATTTTTATGAAGAAAAAACATTTTCCTTCAATCTATTGTGCGTTCTGACACTGCCATTATGCTAATTTATTCCAAGTTTATTCATAACTGCTACTTAGGATCTGATGTTAGGATGATTCAAACTTCATCACAATTTATTCAACCAAACCGAAATTATTTAGGACATACCCAAATATTATAGAAATATTATAGACTTATGATTATAAATACCGATATTTTATTTTCGGAAAAATTTCTTAAGTAACTAGTTAAATCGCCATATTTGTATATACAGCTATACAGCCGTGCAACGTTTTCATATAAAGACTTGATCACCGACCCAAATTCTTGTCGAATTCATCTAATGGTATTTACATTACTTTAACAGTTCTGTGCATGACGGTAAAATGCATGGAAACACCTCTTAATTACTGATGTTCTCAAGTCCGTTAGAATCATTATCTATAAATAGTTAAACTCCAAACAAGTCAAAGTATTATGAAAATATAAAAATATATTTTCATAGTAAAAATATCAGCAATACATTTTCATGGTAAAAAGAATAACCAGCAATGCATCTTTGTAAAAGAAACATTAATAAATAAAATTTAAATAACATTTTAACATTAAATGACCCATAAAAGTTCATATGCCGCTAACCAAACAAACAAACGTAACTTCACAGGATGAGATGATGATTATTTGAAATACTGAGCAACGACCAAGTTTTAGAGAAAATGGAAACAAAAGTATACTTATAATTACAATAATAATGATACAATTTAAATTGAAATTTCTAGGATACAGAATAAGGAAAAAAGGCTTGTAAAATTTGACAGTTATAAAACAAATTGAAAGAAAAAAGTATAAGAATATAGCAAATAATCTAGCTAAAGTGAGTGTGTAATTGGCTTGCAGAAAAAAGAATACGAGAGATCAGTGGTTTACCTAAATTTTAAGGTCTCTAAAGTTTAAAGAGATATAGGGACCTATTCATAACTAGCAATAATAGACTCGAGGATCCAACTACCAAAATGTAGATAATGAATAGATTCTACAAGTTCTATTAGCGAAGACAGCAAGGGTTCTAAAATTTTACCAATTACAGGGGAATTTTGAAGCCATATGTAATAACTTATTCTCAGGCCAGAATTTGTAACTTAAATCCATTGGTTTGTGGTTATATCACTAAAAGAACTTTATTTTTTTAATAAATACTAAAAAGAAAACATCGATCATTGGACGATCATGTCTCGAAAGAGACATAACTGAGTGGAAAGAAGATTTTCCCGCAGTAGGTTGCCATTACTTTCTCTAGTAGAATGGTTGCTAACCAAGGCCAGAGAACCCAGTCCATCCTGCTATTTAACCCAGAGCTGGATGGAAGAAATGGATTAGTGCCTTCCCCAAGGGCATTTGCGCGTAAGTGAATGTTACGAATTCAAATTGAATTTGAACCCGGCTATAGGATTTCTCGTTCCGAGCCAATATCCACTGCACCACAACGCACATTTTTAAGTGCCACTTTAATGTGATACCAGGCAGAAAGAATAGAAGGTCAAACTCATTGTAAATTTATAATTGGCAAACAATTCAAGTTTGCTTACTTTTTCAAAACCCAAGGAGGAGCGAACTCACGACTTTGTCATGATTAGATAAAGATTGTTAACCATTACAACACGATAAAGTGCCTAAAGTCCGCCATATATAAATTCATTTCTCCCAGAAAATCATTGAGTTTGCATGCGTGTTTTTATGAGTGTACAAAAACGGGCATTGCACATTCCTAGCGAATAGTCTTTCACTGGTTGAATTGAAATTTTCAGAAAGGAAAAAAAATACTGCAAGGAAATGCAATATCTCAAAGGGGATTTTCATTTCCTGCAACGATTTATCAATAGGCATTCATTCGACAGATTTCCACTTAAGAAATTTGTCAGCACACGAAATTCGTGAAATAAGAAATAGTAAACCAAACAAACTTACATATAATATATAATTAACGGGACATAAAATCTAAAAATAAATAAATAAGACGCATTTACAGGAAAACGTTACCACTCAGATCCGAAAGTATTTCCGGTTCGGCTAACAAATAAGTTCACTTCTGCAAGTCCTTACCCGGCAAATATTTCACTTCCGCTCCTCTCTCTCTCTCTCTTTCATGAGATTGATCACTCTTCACTTTTACTGTTTCTCTAAATCCTAATGTTCAAAAGGTAAAATACACACACATTTATATTTATATATGAATCTGAAAATATATACAGGGCATACGATAATGATGAGCCACATTTTAAATTCAAATTTATTCTCTAACTCTTTCTTCCTCGCACATCCCATTTATGGAACTCCCTTCCACCTTCCGTTTGTTGCCATCTTCCATCTCCTAACTTCGTTTGTTGCCATTTTCCATCTCCTAACTTTCCATCAAGACTCATCCTTTTTCGACATTCCCTGTACCTTGTAGTGACGGTCTTGCCTTGTTTTGGTTGAAATGATTAAAAAAAAAAACAAAGATTTTAAAAATGACAGAGTACTGAATATATTTATTAGATAATAAATATGATAAGAGTTCAGTATATTATCGAAGATTTGAATCTCATCCATGAGATCGTCACCACCATAAAGAGAACATGCAACAGCCGCCGTCTCATTTCAACACGTTTAAAATAAATGTACTGTTAAAAATAAAAAAGACCAAATCGGTGTAAATAAATTCGTTGTAGGTATAAAACATAAAAAGAATAACTCACGATCCCCACATGCGATATATCATTCTCATTCCATATGAGATGACACTTCTGATCACCATGTAGTTATCCTCTTCAATTAATCATCTAAGTTATTTGTTCACGACTGCTGTAGCCTGGTATTAACATCACAGCTCGTTGGGTCACGTCACTGGAAATAATCAACATCTATATCCACAGGGCCATGTGTCTTTGAAAAGCCCAGTGATCGTAATAAAGGGTTTGGAAGAAGGCCGGAATTTACAACATCCTAAACAAGGTAATAAAGATGAGGAAAATAGTCCAAACAGTTTAAATAGTGTAAATGCTACATTATCTCAGAAGTATAGATCAATGGAGATTTAAAAAAAAAGGTAGCTTTGATAATTATATGATTTGAAGGAGAATTGAAATTCTTAACAAATGTATTTAATTTCTGACGTTTTTTTTTTCTTGCTAAACGTTTCTCCTAAGCAGCGATTCTATTTTTTGATATCCGGAACTGAACTTCATCTAGTAAGAGAATTGGAGCAAATTAATCCTGAATGGCCTAGCAAATTTATCGAATCGGAGGCATACTCACAATGATTTCGTGAGTTTGCTAAAAGATCTGCTAGACAATTTTCCCTCTGCTATTCACACACCACTATTTCGTAAAATACATTGATATACGGGCATATATGCACACGCACGCACGCACACACACACACACACACACACACACACACACATATATATATATATAGCGTGTAAACCCGGATGTAAATGTTTGCGTTCCGGAGTTTCCTTTTATGCGTGCAAAAGAGCGTTTGATGGTCAGTTAATATAAAACAAAATAGTGTAATTGGCTAACATACTGAATTAATATTTATATATGTATATATATATATATATATATATATATATATATATATATGTGTGTGTGTGTGGGGGGTGAATTTAAGTAGTTTATATTAATTCTAACATGTCCCATTGAATAATATAGATATAATGCGTCAAGTTATTTTCATGTTGATCCTTTGCACCTTTCCAATAATTTTCTTGATGTAAAAATGAAACTCAAGGAAGGCGCCGTATTTTTTAAAATTTTCTTCCACCTTTTTTAAGATCATATTCAGGGGTAAATTGCAAAAACAATCTTTTTGTAACCGCGATAAAATCCACATTTTCTTGTAATGGCGAACCGAAGGAGATCTGTTATAGTTGATTTAGGATTTTAAATTAATCTATTGTACTTATGGATTTTTCAACAAGCGCTTCAATATAAAAAGCTGATGGGAAATTGCTAGAAATATAAAATGCCATCAAATAAAAATTACATTATATTTTTGCAATTTACCCCTGAAGATGATTTCACAAATGTCAAACGTACTTGGGTTACTATAAAAACACTACTGCTCTTTTCTTGATGAATTTCATCTTAAATGTATGCCTTTATGATTAAATGAATTATATATATATAAATATATATATATATATATCAGCATGCAATGTGGGTATAGAAGAATTCAAAGGAGTATCCTGTACAGACAGTGGTAGGATAACTCTCTAAGAGAGCTCTAAATATATATGTATATAAATACATATAGACCAAATATAAAAAAATTTAAGGCAGACACGAATTCGTGTAAAATCCTTTGTAAAATGAAGACGGAAGCTGATGATGGTTCGCCTGAAATAAGCCCGTACTTCCGATTTACCATGAAATAACGTGACTCCCTTAATTCTTCTTATATATATATATATATATATATATAAAAGAAAGTTTTATCATCAAAAATTTTATGCTATTATTAAGAAGAAAGATAAAAGTTCGTTGTTATTATTTAAAATAAATTAAGTCCTTTCTAACAGGCTCAAAATTTTAAATACAATTTATTTTTTTTTGTTTTCCGTCAGCTATTAACGCTATATTTATGTAAAGTGACTATTAAGAAAATGAGTCGGTCGAGTAAAATGATTTTGAGGTGAGTAAATTTTCCCTCTCTCTCTCTACCGTCAGTCGAGTAATTTCTTTTTTAAATCTCAAAGGCTATATATATATATATATATATATATATATATATATATATATATAAAGCAACTTTTAATTTTATTTTTCTAACATAACACATAACAACACCGAAAGTACAGAAAAAATGCGATAAATATTATCTACACAATGAAATACGTAGTATTCATAAACAAGATAAATCTTCACTTCGAAATATTATAAGGAAATACACAAGTCTAGTTGATACAAAGGAGAAAATTATATTATCTATTACGCAAATATATAACCTGCTAACCTTATTGTCAAAAATCACAATTCACCTGTAAGATTTAAACAATCAATAATCAATAATATTTACAAATTTACATGACCTTTAAAGAACTGTATTCTTAATGCGAACTTGTAAATAATTAGATTGGATGCACTACAACATGTTTAACTAAAACATCTTGTTACATCTCTCTGAACATATCTCAATTATGTCTTATTTAAATACACATGGAGTTCGACCAAAATCTACCCGCAATATAGACGTTGATATTACAGATATAATAGCATCACATACATGTATAAAAGGCTAAAAATAAAGGAAGCGTTATTAATAAAGAGAAAAAGCCTAAACTCAACAATATCAACTATTAACACTGCCACTAAAACATTGATATGGATCTATATACATATATATACATACACAATCTATGTATTCATTTAAAAGTAAATTACATTTCATTCTTAATGATGGCTAAAATTATAGGTGAACATTTTAAAAAATGATATGGAAAAAATGTTATAAATTATCATACATTGTGTGTGATTTTGCCTAGAATTGTATTTTGTATTGAGCAATGAAAGGTTGCAAAATTTAAACGAAAATAAATATTGCTTTGAAAGGTCAGAAGTGCAGACACAGAGTGAAAAACGAAATTGCTGTATCAAAATGGAGAAATATGAAAATAAACTGTTTATTTATATTTAGATAGATATTATTTTGGAAAATGAAGAATACAGGGCAAGCTTAACATTAGGGAAGTGTGGCGTGTTTTGATAAACAGCGTTGTCCAGATCAGAGGATATAAACCATTCAAGTCAACAGCCAAAACTATAATAATAATTCGAGAATATAAATGATATGCGTGCGGAAGTACGAGGTGTCAGAAACAAAAAGAAGAGAGATAAAGAGACGTAGATAGATCGGAAGACAGACTGATCGGGGGAGAGATGGAGAGGATACTGCATTGAAAAGACAAAAAACCGATCAGTTTACTTTCGTGTGTGCTAAACCTCCTGCAATCTTCTGTTACACAACCACGTCCCAGAAGAAAAAAAAAGAAGAAAAATATAATTGCATACTTTTGTCTAAATCCCTGTTTGTTCTTCATCGTATGACGGCCAAACGATCTTCAACATTTTGTGTCACAATTTATATATAACAATGTGACAATACATATAATTTTTATTAATCTATTGTTTCAATTTTTAAATTCATTACAGCAATATTAGTTGGTCTCTAGTAACTTCGCTTGAATGTATAATTTTTCATTTTCATATATTTTTTGTATATTTTTGTTGGAATGATATTTCGAAAATCGGGGATTCATTCTATTTATTCGTCGTCCTTGAAACCATCATCTTCGGAATGTGTAATCGATTACTTCGTAAAATATCAACAAAAATTGCCTTGCAAGGTTATGCACATTCACTTAAAGATTATGGCTTTGGCCTGTACCACAAATAAATCATCTTAACCAATAAATTTTAATTTATTTATCTTATCACCAGATTTAAAAGGACGCAAAATGTTTGTGCATATCAAACGATCTGAACACATACCAAGACCTCCGTCATTTTCTTATTGTTTCTAAGTCGTTTTAATTGAGGTTTTCTGAAGAGAGCTACCTCTAAATCATTTAATGTAGATCTACATTCATCATCAAAAATAGCAGTTGAAAAGTCCGATTTTATTGTCCCTCATAAAATATATAAAGTAGGCCATGAAATTCCGAAGGAATTCTTGAAGGATTGGTCTTCTCACGAGTAGGTTTCTTTCCTGGAACATATATTTACACATCATCTCTCTCCAAAGCTAAAAATGTATGCTCATGTCTATTGCTAAATAAACTGGGGGAAAAAGTTTCTGAATCTCCCTGCTATATTCTATCGCTAAAGATCCAAAACCAGGCAAAACAATAGAGTATTGCTAAAACATCGCTAGCTGAAGCTGCCTATTTCTCACTTTTCTGCCTTCAAAAAGTTCGAAAGTGTCTATTCGATCTTTTGGATGATGAATTATTTACAGTTCTGCTCTATCGCTATTTCGACGGCATGTGTTCTGACGGGTTACTTTTCTTAGAGCCACCACACCTAATCTTTACAAATGGGACAAGTCATGCCTCGTACACTATTTTGAATACGCATTCAAGCCGTATTCTAATAGAAATGAGTAGGTTCTATTCAATCAGCATCTTCAAAAAACTGCTGCTTTGTGAAACACACTTCCAGTGGGATGTTTTCCCAAGCACAACACACATGATTTATTAAAGTCAAGGGATTAGCTTTACGCTTTCCCTTGAACCAACGAACCACACTTCTTATCTTTTCTTAAGATCATAAAATACTGAACATTAACGATAAGTGGATCAGGTGAACATTAATTGAAAAACAAGATTCAAACATTCTCATTCTCAAAGATTCATGTTTACTTACATTTTATCTCATCAGACAATCTCTATTTAAATTCATATTACCAGTTTCCTCAAATATCTTTCTTCATGACCAAACTATTTGCCATTATTAATAGCTTTTTACATATTCTCAATGTTCGTTACGCAGATACTTGAAGCCAGGTGTTTTCCAGTATCTTGTCTAGATAAAGTTTTGGATTTCTTTTTTAGTTGTTATCTGATATTGTTAAAAAATTATCGTAATTTATAATAATGCTTCTCTACATCTTTATAAATCTACAATATTCTGTTTTTCATAATATGTTAAATCTTTCTGATCCTCCTAATCAATCATTATCTATAGTAAGAAATAAATATAATGAACTACAATATATATATATATATATATATATATATATATATATATATAGCCATTCGAAGACAAATCTGTTTCGGTGTATCACAGATCATCAGTACGATTAGATACCCTATTACGTTTTTCCAAGATTGAAACCCGAACGAATTTGCATCAGTCGGCGATTCTACCATAAGCGCTCTGTAGAAAGAGGCAGACTTTTAGCGCGTGATATATCATGTATACATACGTCAATATATATATATATATATATATTAAATTTACGAAGATCAGCCGATTATGTTACAAGTGTTCTAAAATTTCAGGATCGTGAGGCGTCTTAGATTAACTTATAATGCCTGACAATAGCGAACTATAAAAACTATGCATGCATAATCGGCTGATCTTCTTAATTTAAATAATTAACATCTCTGTATATTAAATATTTATTCTTGTTTGACTTTTTATATATATATATATGTGTGTGTGTGTGTGTGTGTGTGTGAGAGAGAGAGAGAGAGAGAGAGAGAGAGAAAATAAAGAAGATGCAATAGCAAAATCTGTTCTTAGTCGACGCGTCGTGTCTTGTGGGTCTTTATCAAGACATTATGGGATTTATTATATTATACATGTTTAAATATGATGCTGCGAGTATGCAGTTGGTTTTTCAAGGTTCGTAACTTTGAGAACTTTCATGAATGCTCACCAGGTGGATAAAGTTCATTCATAAGAGAAGGAGGGTAAATGTGTCCTAATTTCAAGTAAGGGTTAAGGCAAGTGAATAGACAAATAAATGTTGTATTGCCTTCATGACGTCTCACAGAAAAGAAAATGTGTCAGCCATGTAGAGTTTTTTCTTCTGTCTTATTTCATTTATTTTGTATTTTCTACAGATAAATTATATCTGTTGTTATATATATATATATATTGATTGTATAATTACTTAGATTTTGGTCATAATAACATTAGACAAGTACACAGTTGTATTAAAAATTGTTCAATACAATTATATTGTAGAATTTTTTAATACTTTTCAATTGTGAACGAGTTATTACGCGACCTAGATTTCTACTACGTGGTGTCCTCAGACGATTTGCAATATGTTTATATATATAAAGGTTTTATAAGTTATTATTTTGTATTTTCTAATTTTTTATCAATTATTGCTATTTTATATTTATCAGTTGTATCTGTATTATTATAATTATAGATTTTCTTCTTCTCCTTCTTTTTCTTCTTATTGTTATTATTACTTTCAGTTATTTAAATATTAGTTTCTTTAATATGATGTTATTATTACTACCAATAAGTTTTATGTAATAATATAATAGTATTTTATTACGGTTACAATTAATAAGAAAAACTAACAATTAATTTGTTCTAGTGAAAATTCAATCCCAAATTTTAACTTTTTAATTCTTAAGGCCATGCATCTTAAAATAGGCAACTAAGCATCCAAGTCAAGATTTACTGACTTCTATAACTACTGTCATTGTAAATCTAAGCTAAGTCTGCCTTGTTAGATATAATATAACCGTTAATATCTAACACTGTTAAGTTAACTTCATCTCCTGTATTTTTTCTTCTCTTTTTCTTATTCTTTTCTTTTTCTTTCGTTTCTATTTGACTTTTTTATGGATCATTTTGACCCATTCATTGTTGTATGAATTTGGTCTGAGAAACAGTCTATAAGATCCTTGAAATATAACATTACTAACGGGTTTATAAAAACATTCAACTTATTTTCTTTACTATATATATATATATATATATATATATATATATATAAAGAAAGTTAAAGAACACGTAGTACAAAACTCACTGTTTAGTCATTTATTTTATAAAGAGTGCTTGAAATAGAGTAGAACATAATATTGTAATTTTGTTATTACAATGTTTAATAAAATCCTTATATCTCTACACAAACTTTCATATTTCTGAACAGTACTGTTTTTCATCAGGGGAGATGTTAAAATAAATGGTGAAAATGATTTATTTTGAATAGATGAGATGAATCCATGCTTATTTAGAAAGTTATGGAGAGGTAGTTGGAGTAAATATTTTAGGTGTTTCAATATGGTTCAATCAAAAATGAGAATAAAATAACCATGAAGTTTTAAGATCTAGATCGCGAAAGGAGGCAGGATGACCTGGTGTCTAGACGTGTCAGTTTATAATTTTGTCTGGATAAGACACATAGTGGAATCATAGATTTTTTAAATAGGTAGACATTCATTTTTAACAGCAATTGGAATTTGTTTTTTTCTTTTTATTAAAAATTAGATTTTTCTACCTCACGTGTAAAGAGGGTGGAATGATTAGTTTAGAATTAGGATGAAATAGGTATGGTATAAGTAGGTATATTGTAGTAACAAAATACTAGTATTGCGTGGATAATATATTTTAGCAAAATAATTTTAAATTTTTAAATTTTGTTGAAGTAAAAATTATAATGTGTGTGTGTAAAAAGAAGACAGAAATCTTGTTCGTAATTCACCGAGTTTAGCGAAAATATAAGTTTAGCTTTACACAAAACGCATTTAACGTAATTATAAATGAGTAAAATAGAAAATGAATCAATGTATTTCCTTGCTTTGTTTAGAGAAAGCAGTATGTTGCGCAAATGACATCACGCAAGAAATAATGAAAAATTGATCAAACTTGTTAATACAACACTTGTTATTTTTTTGTCTCTAGTTAAGAATATGGCAAATTCACGAATACTGACCTTGCGGTAATCAGGAAATATTGAAAATATTCGAAATCCGTGAAAACGTAAAAAGTTGATAGAAAAACAAAAGCAATAACAAAAAACAGTATAGCTTTCCTGAAAATAGAGAGGAAATAACGTCCATTTTATTTGCATATGTGCTGCTTGTGCTGCTTGCTAGAGAAAGCAAATTGTAACTAAATATGCGTATGGAAAAGTGTGAAATGATGTGAGTAGCGAAATTGAGACTAATAGAGATTTACAATCGGTTACATGTCTACATTTATATAATTAAAGCATATGCATATATATATATATATATATATATATATATATATATATATATATATATATATATATATGGGATGTTTTGCAAACGTTTACATTTCTAGGCATCGATAATTTACCCAAAAAATATATATGTGTGTGTGTTCGAACATTATTTCTAATACTTACTCGTATTTGAATAGACGTCCTGCTTTTAATTAAACAGTATATATATATATACACACTAGCCTGAATAGTTTAGATAATCTTTTTAGAAGAATGTGCCTAATTTAGCAGGATTAGAACCTACCACCCATAACAACAGATTAAAAGACGTTAATTGGCGTAATACGTCTTAGATCTCTCGAAGACGAATGATTTTATTGTCTAAACAAACCCGAATCAAGCCCTACAAACATAAATTTTAAAGTTTACGTAATAGTCGTCTCTGTTCTAAATGTGATTCGTAATATAAACCAATGTAACATACAACCAATATATTTTCTTTTATTTGTTTGAAACTTATTATAATAAATGCTCGTATTTGGGTAGATACATTTTTAATTGAACATATATATATATATATATATATATATATATATATATGTATTATTATTATTATTATTATTATTATTATTATTATTATTATTATTATTAACGCCCTGAGCATTTTTGAGATATTTGTTAGGAATATGTGTGAGGAAAATCACAAAGAATGTACTCTTGTATCTTTTTTTTATTCATTTTGTTAATTCTACATATAATCTCTATCTGAGGATATATTTTACTAAGTTTTCTCAAATACGATGTCCGATAGACGAGGTAAGCAAAATATTAAATAAAAAGGAGCGCCTATTTGAAAGAAGAAGTGGCCACTATAATGACGATTGAAGTAACTGTAATGTAGGATTACAAATAAATCCATTATTTCTTTAGATGTTATTTGCTTAAGTTTTAGATTTGAAACAGACATGGGCTCTTAACAAGAATAATCTAAGTGATGAGGATGTGCCTTTTTTCAAAACACAAAATTAAACATATTGTGAGATATTTTATGGCAGAGTGGTAAATTTTGCCGGATGCAAACTGTAGTTTAGTGAGTGCAAATGAGGTGATAGCTGGATAACTTAAAAAAAGACGTTTTCTAAACTTAGATTTATTAAATGTACAGGACGAGAGATGTAATGCACAGTTTTGGAAATTAACAAGGTGTCTATAATATACATATATTGTTTAATTAAAAACAGAATATCTACTAAAATACGTGTATCTATTAAAAATTATTGTTCAAACAAATATATATATATATATATATATATATATATATATATCTCAAGCATCTACGCATCTGGCGTATGTTTACATTGTATATAACATGTTAAATGTACGCATTCCTCTGCCGGGCGCCCATAGCTCAAAGATAGAATCGTCAACTGATGTCAATTCGGTCGTGTTTCAATCCTGGCTATACGCAATCGGATTTCTAACAGTACTGATGAGTTGCCATACAGTGAAATAAATCTGTCTGTGGATGACTATATATTTACACTACCGGCCATAATTATTAGGTCACCCCAACTTGAAAAGAAAATGATATATTTCATAGCATTTTTAGTATTTGTTGCCAAGTGGATAATTCTAAATGAAAATAGAATGGTTCTTTTATTATTACTTTGAAAATTTTAAAAGGCAGCCATGAAATCTTTGTTTCGGCCAGCCAATAAGAAGAAAAGACTTGTGGTGATACCGAGTAAAGCGAGTTACCGGATATTTGCACTCTCACGACCAGAAAGCAAATGACAAAACTCGTCGGTGCGCACCTCGGCTCCACGCAGATGTTCTGGTTGAAAACTAAAAATTACTTAAATATGAAATTCCAGTTCGGAGTCACCAGTTTATAGTGAGTTTTCCGTTCTGGTAGAGAGTATTTGTATGTTGTTGCAGATTAACGGAATTTGGCCTCTATGTAGATAGCCTACTATAAGTCATAAAAAGATTATTAATCATGAACAACAAATTGCAGTTTAGAAACAACATTTTATATATACACATATCAATTAAGGTTTTTACAATTAAAGTAATCCTTTAAGTATGGGTCCAACGGACGTCAAAATGTTCATGGCAATAAAAGCTGAAAAGAGAATTTGTTCGTATGAATGTGAGAGCGTTGTAAATTAGGAATGTTTTTGAAGTATCCGCTCCTTTCGTCGGTAAGTAGTTTTGAGACAGTGAAGAAGAAAAGGTGAAGGAAGGGAGGGAAGAATAGTAATTCACTTGCCTTCGGTCAAGGGAGATACTAATTATACTCGTCTCTCTCGAGTCTGTCTGTGTTGGTCTGTCTGTGTCGGTCTGTCTGGCGATGCATTCGGTATCGGCTTTTTATTTCGTCTTTTGGATCGCAGCATATCATTTGGGAATTCACATCCGTATTTGATTCTGGGCTTCCCAATGGCCGATAAATCAAATTCGCGTAGGCTCGCGAACTAGAATTTCAGATTTAATAAATTTTTATTTTTCAACCAGAACATCTGCGTGGAGCCGGGGTGCGAACCGCCGAGTTTTGGTCATTTGCTTTCTGGTCGTGAGAGTGCAAACATCCGGTCACTCGGTTTGCTCGGTATATCCACAGACTACCCTAAATCTTCTTAATTTATTCATTGATGAAACTCCAATGTAGGTAATTATTAAATATTTACAAATTCATTTGATGCACATGTTATTGTGCAATATTAACAAAAGAACCATTCTATTTTAATTTAAAATTATTCACTTGGCCATAAATACTAAAAAAAGTATGAAATCCATCATTTTTTCAAAACACTGGGGTCACCTAATAATTATGATCGGTACTGTTAGTATATATAGTTTTGAGAAATTATGTTTAGAAAAAGTGTATAATTCTGCAGTATTCGGAATTGCGACCCCTAACAACATAGGGGAAGCAATCACTTGAGATGATTTATATATTGTGACTTGAATTAATAGATATACATATGAGGGCGCACATATATATATAGTATTATTATTTATGTGTGAATAAAACAGTGCTGAATGTAATAACAGTGCTGTATTATGTATACATTAATAAATATACTTATTCTCCTACATTTATGGCCCGATTGAATGTATTAAAATTAAATCCATAAATGCATTAAATCCTTAGAAAAAAGTTTCGAATACTCTTTTAAAACAAGGTAGGCAGAAATTAGCAGAAATCAGGTAAAGTTAACTTTGTGTAACCCATCCTTTAGTTGTAACGTCTAAACTAATATTGGAAAACTCTTCCTAAACTTAATTATCACACATTTCTACCATTCACAAAGACTAATAAAATCCTCAACAAAAGCAGTGTTAAAGTCAGTTATAATTGCTTTAAAAACATAGGTAAATATATTTCACAACATAATACTATGATATCTAATGCCTGGCCCATATAAACAACATCTGTCGCCCTAATAAAATATTAACACTTCTAAAAATAATTGCAGCTGCGGAAAAATAAAACCTACCCTTTGAATGGCTTATGTATGTCCGAAAGTGTTGTATATACAGCTCGAATTCATTTGCATTATAATGATGTTAAACCTTACCTTGGAAGCACTTCTAACAGGTAGAAGACAAGATTCAACAATAACATGTTGTATTTAAGCAACAGTAAATACAGAAAAATTACTGTTTTATCTATATATTTTTTAATCATATCACCCCGAGCAAGGCGATAACGCCACTGATGCGCAGGGTCTAGGTAAGGGTAAAAAGAATGGAAAACAGAAAGCCGGAAACCACATCCTAAACAGGAAACAAGGAATGAGCCTCTTCACCTGTTCAATAGACGTGGGTGGAGTGTGAACCGGGCGATAGTTTAGTCTATCTACTCCATTGGAAATTTAAAAAAAACAACAACCCAACAAACAACGACCCAATTATTACCTAAATTATCGTAGCTAAATCCAATCATTACAACGGAAAATAAGATAGATATAAATTATGCCTTTTAGAAAAGCTTGTCATATCAATAATTCTAATTTACTTAACAAAAAAGTGATTTAATGACAACATGCTTTCATAAAAAAAATTACTTAAATTCTTAGACCTAGAGTGACATAGATTCCTCTATACAATTGTCACTTTCTTTTCTTCTTTTATTCTGCTTTCCCACTTTCCTTCTTTCCGCCGCAAATATTACTTTTAACAATTATGAATTAAGCCCCTTTAATTTTAGTTGCCTGCATTCTTTAATTTTAAATTTTATTTCTAAATTTTACTTTTTAATATGAATTTTTATAGTCATTTTTATTTTTATTTAAATTTGGATTTCATGATTTTAATTTTATGATTTTGATCTTTTATCGTTTAATTTTATATTATTAAATTTATAAAAAAAAATTACGTTTTAGGCTTTACGCCATTTACATTCTTTCTCCGTGCGTTTTAATATTGTTTATTTTATATTTTAATTTTTAATTTAAATTTGAATTTTATCTACGTGTAATCTTAGAATAATCTTTATAAGATTTAATTCCTATGAACATCGTGGGTATGTAAAATCATATTTATATATATATAAGGATATCACACACACTTATATTTACACAAATATAATGCACACACACACACACAGACACACACACACACAGACACACACACACGCATATATATATATATATATATATATATATATATATATATATATATAAATGCAAAACGTATCATTATATTCGTTTCGAAAACCCTCCGCGTATATACGCGGAAGGAAAAAATCGTTGCAAAAAAGAAATAGCTAAGCATATGAAGATCAGCCAAAGCGATTTGGACCGAGCCAGTACGTAGCTTAAAGAAAAAACCCGAGACGAGTAATCAATAACAAAATAGCGCTCAGTACGTAAGCAGAGTAGAATAAGTAAATTAACCTAGTGAGCCAACAAACCTACCAAGGTTTCACCTAAACAGATCTTCAGGGAAGGATGGCTAAAGAAGAAAATAACAACGACAAGTTAAAGGGAACTCAATAACCCACGTGACCAAAAAAAGGAAGACACTAAACGCAAACGGGGGGGGGGGCTTTTATGAAGAATCATAAACATTAAAAAAAATAAATATATAACAAAAGTAAAATAAAAAATAAAAAGCGCCAACTAGAGAAGATGAATATCTAAACCATCCCTGACAAATATACTTACGAATTATTCCTATTACAGAAAATAGAAAAAATATAGCTAACATGCGTTGGAATGCTTATTTTTTTCTAAACAATTTAAAAGATAACAATATTCATGAAAATTATGGTTTTAAGACTTACGCCCCCCCCTTATAGAAAAGAACTAGAAAAATTTGAATCTAAACTTATCGGCAAAATCAAAAAAAATAAAATATCGAAAAATGAAAAACAATACGATACAACAAAAAATTAGGGCTGACATAAGTAAAATAAATAAGAATAAAAATATTTACGTAAAAGCTGATAAGTCTACATATTTATACCAAATGAGTCCTAACAGCTACAAAAAAGCGTTGCAAAAGGCTGTTATTAAGCATTACAAAAAAGCTCTCCCTGATGTGGAAACTAAACTAAATCAAGAAGCAAGTAGTTTATTAGGTAAATTTGATTTATTTAACCGTGTTGAAAAATTAAGCTTAAAACCATGCTTCGTAACGGTTAAAGACCATAAAATAATTTTCCCAATAATCCAGAATATAGACTGCTAAACCCGACTAAGACAGAACTAGATAAGATTAGCAAAGTAATCTTACAAAGGATTACTAAAACAATAAGAATGTTCATTCATATAAATCTGAGGCAGTCAACTGGTGATTGTATCGACTGGTTTCAAAAGTACGATAAAAATAAAAACTGCTCATTTATTAAATTTTTTTTTTTAATCATTTCACCCCGGGCAAGGCGTAAAATTCACTAATGTGCGGGGGGCTACATAACTGAAAGAAAATTAATTAGAGGAGGGAGAAGAGGATTACAAACCAATTAGGAAGAAGCAATAGAAAGATGAAAATGCAGGTGTGATGACAGTTGCAAGGTGGGAGAGAAAGGGAAGGATATATGGGGTGGGGGAAGGGCTGTCAAGTGGTTAGTAGATGAGTATTGACATTGCATTTAAATTTCTGGAGGTTGTAGCCGTCAGGAAAGCAAGAATATGGGAGCGAGTTCCACAGGCGGGAAGTGCGAGAGAAGATGCTGCGGGAGTAGAATTGTCGTCTGCATTTGGCTAACCTAAGTGTGAATGGGTGGGACAGAGTTGTCATTCTGGTTGCACGAGTAAACACCTGTTGAAGAGGCACCAATGACTTAAGTTCATCCGAGCAGAAGCCATGAAAGTACTTATAGAACAGAAAAAGGGAGGCCACATCTCGTCGGTGGGGAAGTGGCTGTAGTCGTGCCTCCAAGTCAGCACCTATCACGTTACTAACTCTCCTCTGGAGCCTGTGGAGAACACTGAGGTGAGCGGCACGGGCGCCTGACCATAAATGGCAGCAGTGCTCCATGCAGGGTCGAATGGTAGACTTGTATATATGCAGGATGGATTCAGGCGGAAAGAACGTCCTGGATCGACACAGTGACCCAACCTTCTTAGCAGTGGATTTAGCAATGGATTCGATGTAGCGGTTCCATTTGAGATCAGAAGAGAGGGTTAAGGCCGAGGAGGCGCAGTGTATTGCAATCAAGGAGAATCGCTTGGTCCATGCTTATGGGAGGCAAGAGAGGTTGCCTGTGATGGTTGACAGACAACAGCTTGGTCTTGGACGCATTGAAGTTGACAAGCCACTTCTTGACCCAATTCACCACAGAGTGTAGATCCCGTTCAAGGTCAGCAGCGAGATTGCGTCTGTCCGCCATGCCAGGTTTCTTACTGGAGCGGGAGTATATTGTCGTGACATCTGCGTAGATGCCTACTTGGGATTTGATCTCATCTGGGAGGTCATTGATGAAAATAAGGAAGAGCGTCGGGTCCAGTATAGAGCCCTGGGGGACACCGGCATTTGTGCTGTAGGATGAAGAGGCATGCCCATTCAAAACGACCTTCATTTTGCGGTTGTTTAAAAAAGACTGGATTCGGTCAAGTAGGCGTCCGGTAATGCCGTAACCCCGTAGCTTGCAAAGGAGGCCAGAGTGTCAAACCCTGTCAAAAGCTTTGGAGATGTCCAGAGCAACTGCACGAGCCTCGCCTGACTCATCGAGGGTCTGGAGCATGTACTCCGTAAAGGTTGTTAGCATATCGGCAGTGGACCTGGCAAAGTGGAAGCCATATTGCTTGTCTGAGAAGAGTTTGTGGGCAGTAAGATGTTGAACTATTTCCGCATTGATTATGGCCTCGAATACTTTCCCGAATATCGGTAGACAGATAGGGCGATAGTTGGATGGGTCCGAGGGTTCACCAAAAATTCTTAAAAACAGGAACGACTGAAGAGAACTTCCAGCATGCAGGAAAACAGGAAGCAGAAAGGCAGTAGTTAAACAGTTTAGAGAGGACAGCGGAGAGTTCATGGGCACACCTCTTAAGGACTATCACCGGGATTCCGTCGTCACCGCTCGCTTTATGGGGGTTAAGTTTTGAAATTACTCAGGATACTACCTTCGGGGTGATATGTACCTCGTGCAGTTTGGCCTCAGTTCTAACGGCGAAGTCGGGTGAGCTTATTCCAGATGAGTCAAACGTGGAGTTTGATAAGAATCTGCAGGCAATGCAGTCAGCTTTGTCAGCAGATGATGTGAGAACCTCAATTTCGTGGATTGAAGGAGGTATAGAGGATTTGCCGTTGTTAAGTATCCGTTTGCATATCCGCGAGTAGTCCTTGGAGCCGAACTTGCGGTCAGCTATGCGCTGTTGCATTATCTCAGCGAACAACTGTTTGGCGTCATTCAGGATTCTCTTGCACTTATTGCGAGCAGCTGTGAATAGGCGCCTATTGTGATCAGATGACTGGCTCCTGAATAGTCGGAATTAATGGTTTCTGTGTGCAATGGCGGCCGAACAGGCAGGAGAGAACCACGGAGAGGAATGAGGTTTTAGGCAATGCTTCCTGGTGGGTATGAAGGCATCAATGCCAGCTTTCACCAATGACGAGACCTCAGATGCACAGTCATCAACTGGGAGATCGAACACTTTTCCCCAAGGGACGTAGCAGAGGAAATCACGAAATGCATCCCAGTCAGCTTTTTGGTAGCGGTAGGAGGTCCTATAGGTAGGAGGCTCCTGAGGGGGTGAGAATGAAAAGCAATACTGAGAAAGACAACAGCATGGTCGGAGTTGCCGAGCGGACAAAGCTGCGAGACTTGACAGACGTCAGGGGCAGAGTTAAAACATATATGTAGTAGTGAAGAGTGTCTGTAGGGAGTGCTTGGATGACATAAAAGAATTTTATCCTTCAATTTCCGAAAGTACATTTAACAAACAATTAGTTTTGCTAAACAATATAATGAAGTCACTAATGAAGAAACAGAGGTTATCAGACACTCCCGTAAGACATTACTACATCAAAACAATACATTATGGACAAAAAAGAATGATTTAAACTGCTTTTTACAACACTATGGAGGACATATAATGGAACTGAGGTAGCAGAATTGATAGAGTATTTATTGTTACATAAATTAAATAAGTGCATAGATTTCAATAACCACGGGTTGTACCGTGATGACGGTTTGATAATAGTTGATAATAGTAACCCTAAAAATGTGACAACTTACGGAAAAACTTCATTGGTTTTTCAAAAATTATGGTTTCAATGTGGAAATTGAAAGTAATTTAAAAATAATAAATTATTTAGACATAACGCTAAATAGTTTAAATGGAACTATATCCCCTTATACGAAGGAGAATCAAAACCTGCTACATGTAAATACTAAATCCAACCACCCCGCCCATATCGTGCGGGCTATTACTAAAAGTATCTCCTATAGATTGTCTAACAATTCTTCCAGTAAAGTTATCTTTGACAATCATAAAAATATATATCAGGATGCACTACTTAAAAGTGGATATACAGATAGTTTGGTGTATACCGATATTAAAAGAGGCAAGAGTAAAAACAGAAGTCGGAACATCCTTTGGTTTAATCCACCATTTAATTTGGCTGTTAAAACAAAAATTGCCAAATATTTTTCAGTTTATTACAGCAAAATTTTAATAAGGAAAATAAGTTATACAAAATATTCAGTAGAAATAACGTAGAACTCAGTTATTGTTGTATGCCGACTCTTGGAAAAATTAACAGTGGATTGAATAGGGCTAAGGTTATGGATAAAATTAATGAATAAAATTAAATGGTATGACTAGATGTACTTGTAGAAATAAGAGCAACTGTCAGCTACAAGTTAAATACCAGAAAGATTGTGTCATTTACCGGGTTAAAGTTTATAAAAGCATAGAAGATCCAGAACCCAAAACATACTTAGGTGCTACTCAAGACCGTTTTAAAAAACGATATTATAACCATACCAGTAGTTTTAACAATGAAAAATATAAGCACAGCACCACTCTTTCTACTTATGTATGGCCAATTAAACAAGAACGGAACATAGACCCCATTTTAAAATGAGAAATATTGAAAAGTTGTACAAAGTTCAAAGCTGGCCAGAAATTTTGCAGGTTATGTGGAGAGGAGAATATTGCTATAGCATCGTGTGAACCCACAAACAGTTATTGAATTCTAAAACAGAAATAATTAATAAGTGTAGACATAGGAAGTCTTCGCTTTTGAATTAGGAATGCTTGGTAGGTTTGACTTTTCTCTTATTTTCTTTTGCTGTCGTTAGTAGGTTTAGGTTTCCGTCTTCGCGAGTGGGCGCTTTTTATTTTTTATTTTTTTTATTTTAATGTTTATGTTTTTTAATAAAAGTTTCCCCCCTTTTTGCGTTTGGTGTCTTCCTTTTTTTGGTCACGGAGGTTATTGAGTTCCCTTTATCTTGTCGTTGTTATTTTCTTCTTTAGCCAACCTTCCCTGAAGATCTGAGTTAAAATTTTCCTTACGGAGTTATTTTGGGGGAAATGTTTATCTATTAGCTTAAGAAATTTATGTCTCAGTTTAATATTAACTAATTGATTAAATGGAGAGTTATTATACTATATGATTTTGCTGTTTCTAGTTTTTCTTTTTGTGCTCCTAAATTGTTCCACAGTGTTTATCTTGGAGGATTGATAGTCACTGTCATTAAGAATTTTATCGTAAATTGCTTTGTGCTTATCAAATATTTCTTTATTTGAGGAGTGTATGTTGATACGGCGTTCAACTGATGAGGGAACATGTTTGATAACGGATAGCGGGTGGTTATAGTTGGGGTTTATATAGATTGGGTTAGCATTATTTTTCATGTAAGTAAAAAAGAAAGTGTTAGAGATTAAGTCTAATGTTATGTCTAGTAAGTCATCTTGTTTCCTATTAGGGTTAATTACAACGCTAAAACCAAAATATTTAAAAACACTATGAATTAATTTTCTAAACTTAACTCCAGTGGATTTATTTAGTGTCATGAGTCCGTCACCTCTATAAAGTCCTATATTTTTAATATCGATTTCTTTATACGCCGTGAGATTGTACAAGAGAAATAATCCGACTAGATCCGAGGATTCTGCAGAATCCAAAGCTCCCATAGATAAATCAAAATTATCCGTTGAGTTTTTTGGCCACTGTTCGTTGTTGTGGATGAGCGACTTTCTGTCCTCCAAGATAAACTACGAAATTCTCTCACTGGTATTGTAACACATCGCTCCATAAATCCCGGGTCTAGCTAATAAAATAAAAGCTTTTAGATAAAATTCGACTTTATTTATCAATATTGTCTTTTTCTTGGGTGATATACTGATTCCAACGCTTCTCTAACAATTTGATGACTTTTTGCAGAAAGATTTCCCTTTGACCCCAAAATAGGTTTCAGTTTCCTATATCAATACTTCATCGGAGCCAACAATCGTTCCCTCATTCTTTTCATGTATGCAAACAGCCAGTAGTCGCTAGGAGCTAGATCTGAAGAACAGGGTAGATGTGGAAGCAATTCGAAGTGCAATTCATCTGGCTTTGTTATCGTTGCGGTCGACTTGTCTTGGTGAGTTGTCTTGGTTAAAGAAGAATATTTTTCTTCATTTTCAACCGTGTTTTGGCGATTTATTCCTTCAAACGCGTCAATAATGCTATATAATATTTGCTATTGATGGTTCTTCTTTTCTCTAAGTAATCGATGATCAAAATACTTTGCTTATTCAGAAATAAGGAAGCCAAATCTTGCCTGCTGATTTATGCGTATTTGGTCGCTTTGAACGGCTTTCACCTGATACTGTTCACCCGGCTGACTGCCAATCTGACTCCGGAGTGAAGTAGCAGATCCATATTTCCTTCACAGTCACATATTTGCGCAAAAAAATCCTTCATGTTGCAATGAAATAGTAGCAAACAATGTTCTGAATCGTGGTCGCATTGTTGTTTTTGATCGACTGTGAGCAAACGCAGCACCCACTTTGAACACATCGTTCTCATTGACAAATATTCATGCAAAATAGTGAATACACTGTCTTCTTATATGTCCAAATATTCTGCTATCTCATGCAACTTCAGTTTGTGGATTTTTTTTTTGTTGTTTTCCTGGACAACTTCTGATTTGGGGCGAACTGAGCGTTCAGCATTATTTGTATCTGTACAACCACGTTTACAGTCAGCATACCACCTCTTAACTGTTGTTTCCGACGGAGCAGAGTCAGAATGACACTAATCAAGCCATTGCTTTGCTTGAACAATACTTTTATCACCAGAAACCAATGCTTTATAAACAAACGAATTTCAGATTTTCTATTTTTTTGAAAATTTGCAACAGTAGATTCAATTAAATAACTGTAATATGTAAACTAAAAATCCTATTAGGCCCAAATATTGTCAGTGTCATTTGAAGGTTTCGTATTTCATAAAAACTATATGGATTTTTTTTATGAGTGGCGATTTTTTCATGTCAGGCTTACTGAGTAATGCGTCATGTGGGCTAACATAAAAACCCTATTATAAGGAAGTATTATAACTGTTTGGTAATGTTTCCTTTTAGGGTTAGACGTTATTGTTAAGTTTAGGGTCATGGCAGAATTGGGGTTAGGGAAAATAATTAGTTTTAATAAACATCCGAATACCTATATTTATAAATATACACTTACTGGGGTAGGGCGGACTCAAAATGGATAGGCCACATACGATACCAGAATCAAAGAGTAAGGCCACATTCTATTCTTCTTCTTCTTCATTAACGGTGTTCCTTCAAGACATAGGCAGTCAGGGTCTTCCATTTGCCCCTGTGCATTGTGACTTTTAATATCTATCTCTTGTTATCTCTCCCAAACCTCTCTGCGTCAAATAATTTGCTCAAGCCCATCAAATTTGTGTCTCGCTGCTTCCCACTGTCTGTCTGTCTTTCCCTCTATCCGTCTGGTGAGTATCACTTCCCCAAACTGCACTCCTCATTACGTATCCCGGGAACCTTATCTGTCTCTTCTTTATGTTAAATATACGTTTTTTTATATTTTCGTTTGCTTTCTCTCCGACACGTCCATTTTATCCTTTGCATCTTTCTGTAGAACAACATTTTTGCTACCTTGAGCCTCTTTTTCAAACTTGAAGAGATCGTCAAACATTCGCTACCATACCAAAGGCAGATATCACATATCATTCCAACACTCTTTTCTTTGATGTCTGTCCATCTTGATAGGTTTTGAAATGCGTCCTTGGCCATGCAAATCCGTCCTCGTATCTTAGTCAGACTTTCTATCTTCTGTCAGAAGGCTTCCCATGTACCAGAATCTAAATTATATATATTGTTATCTATCTATCTATCTATCTATCTATCTATCTATCTATCTATCTATCTATATTTATTATAAATTATACTTTAGAGCATGTACGAATTACAATTTACTACTAAAGTATGCATTTTGTTTCAACATCGGAAGAACACTGCTGAGATTTTGAGATTTCGATGTCGAAACAAAATTTACACTTATGTAGGAAAATTGTAATTTGTACATGCTCTAAACTATAATTTATAATAAATATTCATAGCTCAATTTCTATATGGAGCACTATTTTAAGTTAATATTTTGAACGTTGTTAATATTCTCTTCGTTCTTTATTCACTTGGATATATATATATATATATATATATATATATGTTATTTTTTTAAGGACTATGCTATGCAAAATATAGTGCTGTAAATTAAAAATGAATACGATCCATCATTCTTAAAGCTATGTTTATATATATATATATATATATATATATATATATATATATATGTGCGTGGGCGTGTGGGTGTGTGGTTGCGTGTGTGTCTCTGTTTGTGTGATGTATATCATGATGCTGATAAAAACTTAATATTCTTTCTCAGCCATATTTAATGATATATATTTAATGGTTTATATATATATATATATATATATATATATATATATACTAGTGTAATAAATAGATTATTATTTTGACATGGTTATTTCCACTTACTTCGAACAAGCAAATTACAAACCAGACATTTTATACAATGAGTCAATAGCACTCTTGGATAACCGAGGAGCCATTGAATTTTATGAGACCGAATTTAGCTGTGATTTGCTGTTTTTTTTTTTTGATTTTGTTTTTTTTTAGCTAGAAATCTACTGTATTCAGTCTGTCTCAGTTGCAGACAAGTCTAGTCTCACCACTTTTCCACGCATTCATTAAACACGATGGGCAAATTTTAATCACAGCATGAGATTCGACCGGGAACGTATATAGTCTATTTAAATATTATAACACACCCGCACACGCACACACACACACACACACACACACACACACACACACATATATATATATATATATATATACATATATATATATATAAGTTTATCACACTCATATATATATATATATATATATATATATATATAAGTTTATCAAAAATACTTTTAAAAGCATGGGAGCCAGTTTTCTCAAACCAATGACAAAAATACATATAAACATGAATATTCAAATCATTCGGCTTTTTAGTTATTACGTTTATACGGTAGATGGCGCTGTCTTTTCATACAGACTGGGTTACTTTTGTTACTTCTAGCAATTTGTTTTCAAACTTTAACCTGTATAGTAGCGATTTAACAGAGAAATTTAAATATAACAGAATATTTATATCGTGAACAGGTAGATATGATTTTTACTCATGGCCACACGAATGATAACGGATGCGAGGCTGCACGGCCATATGTGATTGCGTTTATATGACCGAAAACAACCGAGCCTTCCATCCCTTGATTAAGTATATTGCTGCGTTGGTAAGCTAGGTTCCGTGCCACCACAAAATATGGATCGAAATTTTGTCAACATTATAAGAATAAAAGTTCTATTCAGTCAGGCCATACGCTATCTATCAGAACAAGTGATAATCCGATGGAGCAATGTTGATAAATAAGAGGTGTGGAATCTCATTTTCTAATTGCTATCTCATTGGTTAAAGATTACCGATCTCCCTGATGTAATAAGATGCCTAGTAGGCATGTACGCTGACGACACCACCGTTTACTCTCGTCTCGATCAAACATCTGCTGAGGTTGACAAAGCAAACCTCGCTGCCGAGCTCGAGAAGGACCTCCAATATGTGGTGGACTGGGCTAAGAAATGGCTCGCAAATTATAATGCTTCCATCATAGACAATCGCTTCTACGCCCCCATTAGAATGAAACAGATTGCCTCCCTGAGAGTAAAACACTACGCTTCCTTGGCCTGACACTCTCAGTGGACCTCATGTGGAATGACTTCAACGAATCCATTGCTAAATCTGCTGCTTATAAGGTTGGTTCACTGTGCATGGCCAGGAAGTTTTTGCCCGTCTCAGTACATCCTGCACATATATAAATCTGCCATCCGCCCTGTATTGAATACTGCTGCCACATTTGGTCGGGTGTCCCTGCTATTCACCTCCAATTTTTTGACAGAATCCAACGAAGAATCTGTAATGTGATCGATACCGACTTGTCAGCACGGCTGCAATCGTTATCTCACCGGCGTGACGGGCTTCCCTGTGCCTCTTCTACAAATACTTTCGCGGGTTCTGCTCCAATGAACTTAGATCACTAGTGTCCCCTTGGTATGAATTTACACGAGCTACTAGATTAGTAACTAGGTCGGACCCTTTTACAGTGAAACCGATAAAGTGTACTCGCAATTTCTACTCTACTACCTTCTTTTATCTCATCTTCTGCATGTTGAATTCCATTACATATACTTGCTTCTCTGACAGCTAAAATCTCCAGGAATTTACATGTATGGTCAATAGACATCTCTTATTTCACTAACTCGCATCCATTCCCTTAACCTCTTTTTTCATTTACTCCACCCATATCCTCGGTATTCTCATCCGTCTATTACTCTCCTCCTGACATTTCCCACAACTAAACCCTCTTTCTCATCACTTTCCCTTATGTAACCCCCTGCGCAACAGTGGCAGTAGAATGCCTTGCTTTGGGTGAGATGAGTAAAAAGAAAAAAAAGAAGGAATTCCATGTAGGATCTTACCAGTTTGAAAAGTGTGGCCTAGCGTCGTCATGTTACGAAATCATTTTGTCGTGTCTCTGTTCGCATAGCGAACATTTGTCTTTCAAAGATTTGTCTTTCAACGAATTATCGTCGATAGAGATTTTCCGTGTTGGTTTCAGTTGTTTGAGCAGCTCAAAATAAACTCAAAATTAATATATAGCAGATCCCGCCAAATCCAGAGCAGAAGATTCGAACCAGGGATATTCGGCTTTGTCGTCGATGTTGAAGAATGAAAGGGATTATTCAACGACCTTCTACGCTTAGGGTTATAGTAGTGTATCAACTAGTCATTGCCGGTCAGGAGACGTTAAAAAAAGCTTTTTATTTCTGCCGTTGGAGTAGCTGTTCAAATGTGACTAGACGCCATTTGATGTCTCACGGCTTCAACTCGTACAGAAGTCAATGTCCTTGCATTCGAATCATATCTAATGATTTCAAAAACCTTCGTAACTGTTGTGAGATAAATTCCTAATGATTTTGCAAATTCAAATTGTGACTGACATGAATTTTTATGTAAGAATGCCTCCGATTCTGCGACTTCAAACTTTTTCCATGCAACTTTAACTTCAGCATCGAAATCATTATTTTTGCAACGTCTTAAAAAATTTCTGCATGTTTTTTTCCGACTGAACATTGTTGTCTTAAAACTGGACAAGATTTATGCGTGCATCAGCAGCAGGTTTATTTTGACTAATAGAGTGGAGTAAAATACCCCGCAAACATAATTTATTTGGCATGAAATTCAATGTGTTTATTTCTGTGAAAAACAATGTCGTTTACAATTCGGGAAAATGACATACACTAAAATTCAAGCTTGTTTAAATTACACACGTATTGATCTGTTACCTTCTAAAATTAGAAGCACGCAGTTCTTAGAACGACATTTGTTAGAAAACAGATAGAATTTATTCAAGTTTCTAATACATACATATATATTTGTATAAGTATATGCATATGTATATACATAAAATATACATATATTTGTATTATACACACACACACATATATATACATACATGTATATATACATATATGTATACAAACATATATGTATGTAAATATATGTATACATGCAAACATTTATATGTATATACGTACATATATATAACTACATATTTACGCATGATAATTTATATTCATATATATATATATACATAGAATATATATATATATAAAATATACATGCATATGCACAAAGTGTATACATATATATATATACATATATATAAAAATGAATAAATACATTTACATATGTACTCAAGCATATTCATACATATGTACCATTCATATACTTGCACCTATATATATATAAATACATCTATATATATATATATGTATGTATATATATATATATATATATATATGTATATATATATACATACATAGATATGCCTAATTATATATACGATCTCACGTATGCATACATACGTATATATATATATATACATACTTATAAATACTTGCATATCCATCCATTGAAATATATATATATATATATATATATATATATATATGCATACGTACATATATATACGTATATATGCAATTCTTATTCATGCATATATATGCATCCATACATATGTACGCATATATATATACATACATATATTCTGATTTTTGAGTGCATGCATGTATATGTGTGTGTTTGTGTAGACATGCATGCTGTTTTGTTCGTTTTATCTCCGTTTAGTTTTTACTGAATAATAAACATATTATTATTTTTTTATAAACTGATTCTAATTCAAAAAATAGTTCGTATATATAGTTGAAATAATACCTCCTCTGTTCAATCAAAGGCCGTATTGCAAAGATGATCTAATTATGGCTTAGATTTTGTCGCGTAGCGTTTTTTTTTCATTCTGTGAAAGTCAATCAAGTGCTGTCAAGTTCGATGTATAGCAGAGCTATTCGCCACTGCTTTCTGATTTAAACATGGCTCGCTTTTATTTATTTATTTTTTTTTTTTTTGAGGCAAGAACATCAGTAGATTCAAAATTGTGAACTGCTATATAAAACACTGATTTTATATAAAATTGCAAAAAAAGCTCAGCCATTGCTCATATCTGAACGATGAAGCTTGGTATCTGTAGATATGTTCGTAATTCCTAGATAGCTATTTTTTCGAAATATAAGAGGCGTTAAATGTATGACACAGAATACTTTAGAAAAATTCAAATTCAACTTAAATTTAAAAAAATTAAAAAGTGTTTATTATTGTTTGAAACATTTAGAAACACACACAAACACACACACACGGGCGAGCACACACATAAACACACACATATACATATATTATTAGACTTCTATAGTACGACTTGGGATTTTATGCACTATGCACTAGACGACTGCCTTGCTCATTAAACTTCGAGTTGTGCTACAGATGTACGGTAATATGTATATTTAATAATATATGCTAAATAACTCATATTAGTTTGAGCCCTGTTTTTAACAAAAGAAAAATATTTATATATATGCATGCATTTACGTATATATATATATATATATATATATGTATGTATTAGTCATCCACATACAAGCCCGTTTCGCTGTATCACAGCTCATCAGTGTGGCTAGACATATCCACTTGCTTCTGGCCCGGATCGAAATATGCATATTATAAATTATAGAATGTGTAAAAATTATCATCTACTCTAATGTAGCGTAGATGATAATTTGTACACATTCTAATATATATATAATCATTGCACACTTCACCCGAAGCAAGGCAGTTATATTACCACTGGCGCGCAGGGTTTTCCATAAGAAGAGATTCATGAGAATGAGGTACACGTTATAGGGGTTGACAGAGAATGGGTAAAAGAAGGATGAGAACACTGGTGTGAAGAGAGCTGATGATACTAGAGTGGACGGGTAAAAGAACATGAAGAAAAGGAAGCCAGTCAGAGAAATAGGCGATAGCAATTGACCTTACATTTAAATTCTTGGACATTGTAGCTATTAAAGTGGCAAGTATACGGAAGTGAATTCCACAAGCGGGTAGTGAGAGGAAAGAAGCTGATAATGTATAAGAAGCGGTTACATTTTAATGGTTTTACAATAAAAGGGTGGGACATAGTTACGGGCCTAGTAGCTCGAGGAAATTCATGCAGATTGGACACCAGTGAGTTAAGTTTGTTGGAGCAGAGGCCGTGAAAGTATTTGTAGAAGAGAAAGAGGGAAACTACATTACGCCAGTGAAAAAGTAACTGCAGTTGAGTCACCAAGTCGAAAAATATTACATTGCAGATGCATCGTTGGATTTTTTCAAGAACAATGAGGGGAATAGCAGGAGCATCCGACCAGATGTGACAGCAGTATTCAATACACGGACGGATGGTAGATTTAGATATGTGCAGTATGGATTCAGATGTTAAAAACTTCCTGGCCTTACACATTGAACTGCTCTTCCTAGCACAGATTTAGCTACAGATTAAAGGTAGGCATTCCACTTCCGGTCTACTGAAAGAGTTAGGCTGAACAAGCGAAGTATCGGGGAGACTAGCCTGTTCCATTCTAATGGAGAGATAAGGCGATTGTCTATGGTGATTAACAAAAAGCAGCTTCGTTTTGGAAGCATTAAACTTCACGAGCCATTTCTTGCCCCAGTCCACCACAGATTGGAGTTTCTTTTCCAGATCAGCAGCGATGTCTGCTTTGTAAGCCTCGGCCAATTTCTGATCGAGGATTGAGTAAATGGTGGTGTCTTCAGCGTGGATGCCTAATTGGGGTCCGATTACATCAGGGAAATCGTTGATTAAGATTAGTAAAACGTAGGACATAGAATAAAGTTTGGAAGCCTGTGTTCGTATGATAGCATCTGGAATCATGCTCATTCAATACTACCTTCATTACGAAATTTGAAAGGAATACTTGGATTAGATCAAACAATTAGATCCAGTTATATCATAGCCCCGTAGTATGCGTAGAAGGCCAGCATGACACACTCTGTCAAATATTTAGAGATATACAGGGCAATAGTTTGAGCTTCACCGTTCTTCTCGGGAACCTGGTATATACAGTCAGTGATGTTCGTTAGCATATCAGCAGTAGACCTGGTGTAGAGGAAACCATACTGTATTTCAGAGAAGTGACTGTAGGCTGTGGGATATTGAACCAATTTGGCGTTGATAATATCCTCGAACACCTGGCCAAAATTCGGTAGGAGACTGATTGGGCGACAATTATAGTGGTCCGAGCGTTCTCTAGAATTCTTAAATGCGGGAACCACAGTCGAGGACTTCCAGCAGGTAGGAAAGCAAGAAGCAGTGCAGTAATATATGTATAGTTTGATGATGACGGAGGAGAGTTCAGCGGTACATTTCTTCAGAACAATGATTGAGTTTCCGACCACTTCGTTCGCTTTAGAAAGGTCTTGCTTTGAAATTATGTTAAAGACCAGCGAGATGGTAATGTGGACTTTACTCAGTTGAGCTTCAGTTCTAAGCGGGAAATCGGTTGCGGATACCCCAGAAAAATTCAATTTTGAGTTGCACTTGGCTTTGTCCGCTGAAGATGTGAGGACCTCAAATTCATTGATTAGAATGAGATTGAGGGCTTACTGTTATTTAGTACACTTTTACAGACGCGCAAGTATCCCTTGGTGTCGAATATACGGGATGCCATACCCTGCTCCAATTTGCCAGCAAAGTGCAACTTAGCGTCATTAAGTATCTTCTTGTACTTATGACCGAGTTTTCCAGCTACTTAGCGTGGTAGACTTTAAATTCTCAAAAAACAAATATATATATATATATATATATATATATATATATATGTGTGTGTGTGTGTGTGTGTGTGTGTGTGTGTGTGTGTGTGTGAACGAATGAGAAATGGTCTTATCAATACTCTTCAAGATGCTGTCAAGTACGGAACAGCCAAGAAATGACGAGAAGCTTTAGAGAAAGAAAAGATAACTCTCCGACCTTAGTAGAGAGAGACAGACACATCTAAGAAGGATCTGGAGATTCAAGAGAGATCACCTTAGGTAGAGGGAGATGTTTACTGATATAAATACCACGACAATGCACGTGGACGTTGGAACTCTTCCTAAAGAGGTGAAAGTAACCAGTGATGGAGAACTCAGATGAGAGGTTGGATGGATAAAGGTTAGTTTCAGAGTGGATAGAATGGTCAAGGTCAGTTTTCTAGAAGCTACGGTGGTATACACTTTTATTAACTTTGTTTTTCACGGTGGTAAACATGCCAGATTTTGTGCTAATGCATGAGTATTTGCAGGGAATTTTACTGCACTACATTATTAATGAGAAATTTGCAGTCGAACGAACGAAACTTGATATTCCTCGATTTATAGTTTGTGGTGACACTGATCCTGTCTCAAGCGACAATGAATACCAGCAAACGTTAGATGAATCGATTACCTTCGGTCCGGAAATGCATCTTAATACAGCTGCGCAGCCGCCATCCATTACCAATTTCCCGGCCATATGTTTGAGTTTGAGTTTAATTTAATGGCATATCAACCTATGTGGGTTATTTAATGCCAAAAAGGTGACGTTTTAATGTATTTTCTTAATGTTCAGTTATAGTGAGAAGGTTGATTTCGTCAGATTTTGTTGTAAAAGTTGTTTTTATTTTCATTTTTTTTATTTAGAAAACTGAAGATGAAACTGTATTGCTGGTAATAATTTTTTCCTTTAAAAATCTATTAAGGTAACGATTTCTTTTTCCTTCAAAAAATGTATTGTAGGTAATATTTTTCCTTCAAAATTGTATATTTTTCTATTAAAGTCTATTCTTATCTTCTCATAATGTTTTGACCCCAGTTTGGGGGGTTAGCTATTTGCCCATAGCAAGGACCCTAACAGCTGCTATTACTGTGGGTCACAATGAACTTGAGAACAACAGCAATTAAGAGGTGTTTCCACACTTTTCACAACCTTCCAATTAGAGGCCTTGCTGCCGATGCAGTTTACAGTCATACCCAGGACACACAGCCATATGTAAAAACCTTTATATGCCTTGCCACGATATGAATATCCTGCTATTGTTTAACGCAAAACTTCTCAATTAACTCACTACTGAAGGCAAACTAGCCACAGATGTACACTAATGACGAATGTAACCTAGTCTATAGGGTAACACAGAGACATCTACCGTAAACTTTTTTTAAAGTTAGTAACTCTAAAATGAAATATTTGCGAACATGTTTTTACTGACATTTTGTCCTTGATTGTTTTCCTTTTCGTCGACTGCACGGTATGGGATGGTCAGATGGACACCGTCTTTGAGAAAAAGAGCACTATGGCAAAATTCATTCCGACATATATTTAGAAACAGCATGCTGTACAATGTGATGGATAGGAAATTAAGAATTAAAAGTAACTTTCTTCTTCACTTTTACAAATAATTAAAATGATGTAAAAAGTCCTGGTTTTGCCAAATATAGAAAAAAGATTGGCCACGTACTTTAAAAAAAAAGTCGAAACCTCATTTCGCAAGTAGATGTTAAACTGATTTTCTGACCAATGGAAGCGATTTTCAAGACCAAAACAAAACTTAGCGATCTAGTGCAAAAAATCTAAATGACTATAAAAGACTCCAGTCCGCGCCAGCCAGAGAGCAACGGGAGGACACACTAAAACGTAAAAAAAGAGGAACTTCAAGTCGACCCGGACTTAAGGTCGCGTCGCATATTGCTTCTCTATCTCCTGTCTTATCTTGTGTTGATTCCGTTTACTTCTCCATTCAAAGGCATTCCTACCAAACAAACGCTCATGCAAACTTACATACGTACGTATAAACTCTTTCGAATAAATTACTACTCCAACCATTTCTACAATTCTTGATACCCTTAACTTATTACTTGTTTCTTATTGAACATTAATTTTTAGCAATTCTTGTTATTCTTTTCTTTTAGGAAATTTCTTTTTTAACATGAAAAATGAATGTTTTTATTCTTTCACTATTCCACGCTATTTCATTCTTCTACACAAATATACAGATTCCAATCAACCTGCTGATAACCAACCTTCTCATGATAACTTTTTCTGATAACTCTGAATAAAACTTGTAATTCTAGGAAGTTCGGTTATGTATGATACAAGGTCGAATTATTAAATATTAACCATCTCCCTGTATCTTCAACTACTTAGCATTCTCACAGGAAGGTACAATACCCAGATTTCAGTGTGATTTGGTGTCAATCTAAGGACAGTGCAGAATATTCGGAAAGAGTTCAATTATTGTAATGGTGAATACGAAGGTGTACTCGTGATGCTATACCATTATTCATTTTCCCACATCGCCTCACACTCAACACGGAGGCTTACATCAACTGCTTTGAGTAGGTAGTGCTGCCCTGAATCAAGAGGGTGGTTGCTGGAAGTCCCTATGTATAGCAACAGAATTATGCACCATGCCACACAAGCAGGGGAACACAGTCTTCTCTGTCTTGAATCTTTCTACCTAACTCCCCAGAGAGCAACCACCTCCACTATTATGTTTACCACGTAGTTGAGCGAGAGACCAACAGTCATCCTTTTAACCCCAAAGATGAACTGAAGGCAAGGATTATGGCTGGATTCTCCAACTTAAATAAGGAGACCGTCTATTAGCTTTTCTGAAGTCTTCTAGAAGCCGTGGTTGAAACCAATGAAGATTTACTAAAAAAAAAATTCTTTAGTATTTTAAGATATTTTTATGCAATTTTTTTCTTTTTTCATTTACCTTTTTTGATGAAAAAACTGAATTATAGTTTTGTTTACAAAAATGCATTACGGGTACTAATGTTTACTTCAAAATTGTATTATGGAAATAATTTATTCTTCCCTATTTCTCTTCATTTTTTTGTCTATTCAAACATTTATTTCTTTATAAAATATTTTTTGTGCATCTATTTTGATGAAAGTCAATATTTATACTTTCATAGCATTTTGACCTCGGTTTGGGGGTTAACTATTTAGCCATAGCTGGGACCCTAACACTCCAGGTCAGGGTGAACCTGGGAACAACACCAATTAAGAGGTTGTTCTCTGCTCCTCACAACCTCTCATATCGGGGGTCTTGCTGTGTCCTATGATTTGAAGTGCATACGTGTCTGTGAATTATTCTCTCCGTATATCTGGATTGCTTGTCAAATGTGTATCGACTATTTCGTTTGTTCGCACGTCTTCGTCGCCTCTTCGTAATTCTTTGTCGACATTGTGAAACATTCTTCTCATATTAAGGTCCTACTCACGGCAATATCAAACAGGGACTTGTATGTCCGAAATCGGGGCAATGTTCATTGAAGAGATTGATATGATGACGGAGGTGGATTTACATACGATAACATGATCAGGATTAAAAATATTTTGAATTACGTTGGGAAAAAAACTCATTTATTGCCTGCTACTCAACCTACCAATATATATAAATAAGGCGAATAAACCAATCTCTGTTGCAGACGCCTGCTCAGGCTGATTTGTTTTTGTATGACATCCACAGATCCCACCTGCGGTTTTTACTACAAGTATGCTAAAGGGCCTTAGTTATAGTTTCTGGGAGGGAGCGTTTTATCTGGCATGAACAGTACTCTAAATAAGGCTAACATGCTCACACCCTCGGTAAAGATTACCTTGGGCTTCATGCTAGCACAATCATCGACGGATAATAATTGTTGTAAGGATCTGGGCAGTAGATATACATTGGATAAATAAGCGATGAAATTAATCGATGGAAAAATAAAAATAATGAATATAGGTGATATGCTCAAAATATGTATTTAAAATAAAATGCTGATTTTCAGTTATACTGAATTCGAAATATATATATTTAATGTCAGTTTTTCGCACCTGAGAAATTTTGCATGATCTATATTCAGCATTATCATTTATTCAGATTTATATAGATATTTACTATCAGGAAGAGAAATTTGAAATTTCCAGGGCAATAATGAGGAAAGAAATCTTCGTAATTTTAATACTCGCTGGGCAAATTGAATGCAAGAGGGGCAGAGAAAATCAGTGCATAACCTGGTCTCAAATTATTTTTTGATTTAATATCCTTGACTCTCTTCTTGGATAAAATAGTTTTGGTCTTAATTGTGTCTGAGAGCAACCTCGGCGAAGCAACCTGAGCATTTACGGCAACAATTCTCTCTCCAAAAATTACATTTGAAAAAGTACCTAATAGTGTAGCATGTCATTTAAATCTTTAACAGATAGATTATATTTCCAAGGTAGGCAACATTGTTACTTGAGGAGGAGTAAGTCTTTGAGAGAATAAGGAAGAACATCTTTTTCTTGCACAGAATCTGTTGTAAGTTCATATACCCGTTTTGAGGCATCATAAAAGAAAATTAAGGAGGAGACCTCATCTTAGTCTGAGGAATTGCAGAGTACACTGAATAACGTGCAGCTTTCATAATTTGGGATTTCCAAAGTTAGACAGGCCGTTAAAACGCTTACATCGAAATGTATATTGTGCAAATGATTCAATTATATATCTTTAGCTTATCCCAAAAGATCATGTCTCGTCAAAACCAGAACAAACTTACGGATATAGATCTTACTGGTAACATTTGTGTGAACAGATCTGGAGGCAGAAGTAAAATGTACTTATTGATGTTCACCACTTTGAATACTAGGGTATTACACATAGTGTTAATAGATGATATGACGGTAGATTAATTCGTGTTGGAATTTTTAACTATCTACCAAATTGTACGGCATTCTTATAGTGATAATACAAAAGCGTTTCTAACTGCTTAAAAGCTACCCAAAGAAGTTTTTAATTTGAATGCGTGCACCTCCTCGTTTGGGTTTTATCAAATAAAACACCTGACTGTTCCTTTGTATTCCGTTTGTTTTAAAAGTGTTTGGGAGCGCCGTATTCATACTGTGAAACGTAACTCTATAGGTCTCTTGGATGTTCAAGTGTGGATTATTTTTATTTGCTGATATTTTATGATATTCAGAACGCCATAAATAATCGACCATTGACAGACAACTATTCTTTAGATTAAGGGTTCGATATTATATCCCCAAACAACATTATGCGACCGAGTAAACATGTAAGGATCATGTTAAGGAAACGGAATATTAACATATTTAGTAGAAAACTTCTTGATCGAATGTCGATTGTCAAAACTGTCCGTGAACGAGATGAGATTCTAGAAAGATTCGAAAAATTGTGGTACGAGGAATATCTCCTCAGATTGCGGTTATATACACGGGATCTATACAAGATTTTGTTTGAGAATAAAGTCAAAACAGAAGATATAGAATTGATAAAAGTGCCCAAAAAACCAGAATCCCTTTGGATTTTGGTGAGAATCTTGAATCATAGTCACGGCGAAGACGGGTTATATAGATCCGAGAAACTTAAAACAAGGGATGGCAATGTTGAGACGCACTCTATTAAGCACCTTTTTTATATTGAATTTGGCTGTAACGTTGAAGACAAAAAAGTGGCCTCTTATTCTCAAAAAATTGATCACCCAGCTAATTAAAATTTTGCCTGGCGATTTGTCCAGGATGTGGCCAATAAGAGAACTACCGACCCTTGATATGCTATGATAGCTACGATGAGTGTTATCACTATGCATATGCAAGTATTTCCACACCCACCCCACTATGATGAGGGACAATGGTTTTTTACGATCTCTCTGGACATTAAAAATTGCTAGTTCTTGTAAACACATTTCTGCGATTATTAATGAAGTTATTTAAATAAAATGATTTGATATTCACCCCCTCTATAATATGGGGTGAATATCGAATTTGATCTGATTTCTCGCTGCTGTTTAAAACTAGTCTTATTAATTTTCTAGACCTTTTTAAATTATCTTGTATTTAATGTATAACCTTTTTGGTTATTACCTTATTCTGTTTTTTTTGTCATTAATGTAATTAATAAGTGTTGAAGCTGCATTTTGGTCATTGCATTACTGCAAACTAATGTATATTTTCGTTTCTACAAAATACAATTAATGTTTACTATGCATTAAATTAGAACTTTGAATAGCTGAAAAGTAACAAAAAAATTAGATCTGTTTTTTCTCCTGCACAAATGGTATTAAAATTATTGTTTTCTTACCTGGCGGCAGACTGTCTGCGATAACCTAAAAGATAGAAAGTACCACGTGTGTTTTATAGACACGGGAATACTGGGGTGTCTCTCCTCCTTAGTTATAAAAGAAGCCACCCAATGAGGGAATCAGGGAAGAGTTTGCTTTAACTCTAACCTTGTCGGACTCACTGCCTTCAGGCGAAGCGGAGCCCAGACGAGGCTACGCTGAAGAGCATATTATCATATGCGGTAGATAGAGAAAGTCTTATCTCCTATGCGTGGTCTACGTGGAACCTTTGCCTGAGCACACGCGATCGGAAATGCCCATGTAAAATTCTTCCATGTGGCACATTCTGTCTTTGTGGAAACGCACCGTTAAATAAAGAGTGTTTACCGCTTATATATAACACGCTAAAATTTCCATTCTATAATTCCATGCGCCTATGGCTTTGGGGCTAGCGACTCCGACTGACACAAAACTAGTTGAGTTAAGATTCAGGCCAGAAGGAAGTGAATGACTAACCACACTGAAGAGCTGTGACACATACTTTTAATTTCATCCCTAATGGTCAAAGTGTCAACCTACTTTTAACCTAATTTTATTTTTATTGCTTTTCACTATATCCTATTACGTTTGATGCATCCTTTCTTGTGCCAAAAATGTTCTTTTGCTTTCTTCATATCTTGACCTCTTCTCATAGAAAACAGGAAAGAGATGAAAAAAGAAAACTTTTTAGATTTTTACTCAAACTTAAAGAGGTTTTTTGAGTAAATTTACACTTTTTATCAGTACGTATTTAATTTTAATTTTTTCGAAACCTTTAATTTATAAGTAACATTTTTATTCTTTATTTTAATTTAGTTCCTACTATCATTATCCTATCTTTCTAATAGCTATATATTTATTATAAAAATGTACTATACCAATTTACGTATTTTAATATTTCGTCAATTATTTTTTTCCTTTGACTCTTTGACCGTTATGGATGAAAATAAAAAAAAAGAAACCAACAGTTATGTATTCCCTAAATATACAAAGTACTTTAGTGAATCTTTATTCTGATTAGTTAATAGGAACACACACCTACATTTTATATATTCCTACATACATAAATAGCAAACCGATCGTTTTTTGTACTTAAATGTAAATCATTTTCACAACCAACACCCAACATTGCCTGATGACGACAGAGAAACCTCAAAACATAGAGATTTCTATGTCGTAATGTACTTTTAATTCATAATTATATGATTAAATTATGCTCTACAATGTTTATTATATTGAACACTTTTCATAAAAAAGTAAATGGCAGGGAACACAAAATAGTAAATCCTTCAGTCCTTATAACCTGGATTTACACACACACACACACACACACACACACACACACACACACACATATATATATATATATATATATATATATATATATATATATTTATATATATATATTTATATATATATATCCCTCCAGCCATGATCATAGTGAGACCAACATTAGCGAGTCAGCGTCGGCTCCGTTCATTCACTTTGCAAGAAGTTATTAACATTTTCTACCCGTTATGAAAACTGTTGCAGCGTGTTTGCTCTTTATCAGTGCTTTATTTTTTCATATATCTTTATACAAGATATACAATAGTAGCTACATAAATATATATGTTGCTGTCATTTTAGACGGCTCATTGATATAAATATTTTGCCGTCATTTCTGATGGCACGGCTCACTAGTCAATGAATATTGTTTCTGTCCGACCCTGGATACGATTAAAACTCTACGGTTAACTGTTTCTAGTCGGCGATAAAGCCGCAAAAAGTTTATTTCCAAAAGTTCCGTGAAAACTCAACGTTAGTATGCTTAAGTAACTGGAGAGATGATAAAAAGACAAAATTTATTAAAACCTACAAAACACAGGATGTTTTGGAGAGCCGTGATCACGTTTATAATGAAGTGAACACGGTATATAGAAGACGTATCATTTCACTCCCTTAGTAAATTGAACAAAATCGCTTCGAACACATTTCGGTTACTTATGGAGCTTTTCACATTAAAATGGTTTCTGCCATTGGTAAATCGCAACAATTACCTGACGCATTAGCCGATGACAGGCTGTCTATAGTATTTCGAACGTCTCTATATTTCGGTTCTTAACTATGTTAAGCCGAGCATGCGAGGCTGACTGTCGTTATGACGGTAATTGCGCAGATGTTTCTGTTTATATAAAGTGAATGGTTTATAAGGTGTATTGCAATTAGTTTCGATTCCGTTAAACTGGGCAGCATGTCGTGCGAAAATGCTCCTGATACTTACACGTGGCGGTGTTTAAAATGCAAGAAGTTGACCTCAATAGAAATAATAATAATAACAAACTAGGAATAAGTTAATATCGTTTCATATATATATATATATATATATATATATATATATTTAAGAAAAAAAGAAATCAACCGTTTTCTTTGAAATTCCCACCATGCATTTTAGTTTGTTTCAATAGTTTCCACAAGCAATGGTGAGATTGGGATGTTTTGAACCTTTTGATGTTTTGAACCTTTTGAACAAACTAAAAAACATAGACATGAAAAACAAACACATGGCAAGTCTAGACATAAAATCCTTATAAACACACACACACACACACACACACACACACACATATATATATATATATATATTTAGTGTATCAAGGCAGCAGATAATTTTCTAAATATATACTGTTAAATAAAAGAGACAATGAATGTCTATTATGTTTAATCATGAGCCGTTCTAAACATCGAATTTTGGCTTTAATTCAAGGTGAAAATAAAGACAAACATTCTCCAACATTTGGATAATTTTTTATTAATTTTGTTCTAACCTTTCGGCTTACATGAATCATCTTCAGAGAAGTTACAAAGACGTTAACATAAAAACATCAACCATCAGCGACGATTTTATCTCGTGTTGACATAAAACTTTGCTAAGCAACAACAACAGTTACCAAGAATAGCAAAAACAGTTCGTAAATTTGTAATGCGTTTTTACGACGTCACACCGCGTGTGAGCTCGAAATAATAACATATTTTAATGCAATGTAATGTATTATGACCAGATTTAAACGTGATTTTATTAAGTGAGGCTTGTTTGGATTTAATGTACATGGCCTCCAATAACTGAAGTTTCTTTTTACACTGTGTATGAGTGAGAATTATTGCATTGTTGAATGAAATCTGTTTGACATTACTTACATGACTGTTTCTCTAAGAAATGTTGTTTAAATTGAATTAAAGCCAAAATACGATGTTTAGAACGGCTCATGATTAAACATAATAGACATTCAATGTCTCTTATATTTAACAGTATATGCTTAGAGAAAAATATTTATATGTCCGTCTATCTATCTGTGTATATGAGTGTCAGTCTATCTATGTATATGCGTGACAATCTAACTATTTATTTATGTATTGTGTCAGTCGATCAACCTATCAATCTATCTATCTGTCTATCTGTCTGTCTATATATATATATATATATATATATATATATATATATATATGGGAATGGAGTGAGGACAATGGTTTCAAGACCCAATGATTTACAGTCTCTTTCAGACTGGAAAACAATCTATGGCCCTAGATATAGTGGTAGCCTATGAACCTATTCTCGGCTGAGATCAATGACCAGATTTAATATATTTACACACGCACTGATCTTGAACAAATTTGCCTTAAAATTATACGATAATCATGTCCAAAAATTAACTATAATATAAGGTTATTAATTTCATTTAAAGTAAAAACATCTAAATATTAAACTTTCTAATCCCATTGTTTAATATTTTCGCAATTTTATGTATAAAGACTTATAATCTTCTTGTCTATAACTTTTGGCATACAAAGATATCGCACGCATAAACACATACACAGGCATACACACACTCACAAACATACATATAGTTTGAACAAATTATATTATTTGGTTATGCTAGTTCTAATTTTCAAGGCTAAACCCCGACACGCTACTCACATTGTAGCAAATTACATGGTTTTACTCGAACAGCTTGCGGCAAACCACTGCTCCGTGGAACTGACACCCAAAAACTTGTTTCCAGATCACAACAACCTTGTTGAAGTTCAGGTATAACGTTTATCTTCCCTATCTATACATAAATTGTAACTCTTATTCTGTAAACCACTGCATCGAATGCGACCCTCGTCTTGTAATGTTACGGATAATCCCGAAGATTAACGAAATGGTTTAAACAACCGACATATTGAATATATTTTTTAAAATATTATTTTTAATCGTTCCTCGTATTTGTGTATATATACTGTTTTAATCAAACAGTATATTTATATATTTATTTCTACCAGTTTGATTATTTACGATGAATGTTGTTACGAAAAATTAATGACATACATATTCGTAACCAAATTTCTCGTAAATAATCAGGTTGCTAGTAATAAATATATAAATATATACGTATAAATTAGACAAACACGATATTCCATGGTTAAGTGGAAGGGTAGACCTATTTCAAACGAACCATCTTCAGCTTACGTCTTTATTGTACAGAATATTTTATACGAACCTGTAAAATCTTCTGTACACTAAAGACAGAAGTTGAAGATGGTTTGGAGAAATAGCCCTACCCTTCTACTTAGCCATGGAATAACGTGTGTATCTTATTTTTACGCATATGTGCTCTCTCTGTCTCTCTCACTCTCTCTCTCTCTCTGTCTCTCTCTCTCTCTCTCTCTCTATATATATATATATATATATATATATATATATTCAGAGCACTCCTAGTAAGTTATCCTACCACTTTATATACAGGACACTTCTTTGGGTTCTTCTATACCTACACCGTATATATATATATATATATATATATATATATATATATATATATATATATATTATAAGGTAGTGAAAGAACAGGTATATTAAAAACCTACTGTTCGTTGCATGTACTTTTATAAAAAGTGCACAATACTGAGTAAACTCAGTAATCTAATTTTGTTATTAAAACGGTTAAAACCAATGTAATAAGAAAGTTACAATATATATATATATATATATATATATATATATATATATAGAGAGAGAGAGAGAGAGAGAGAGAGAGAGAGAGAGTGTATTCAGGCAGCAGATAATTATCTAAAATTATATTGTTAAATATAACAGAAATGAATGCCTATTATGCGTAATCATAAGGGTGTATAATAAGGAGATGATTAATGCTTATTAAACTGGCCATGTGTCAAACATAACCAAAATCCTCACAACTTATGGGATTATCAAAATTATCAGAAGGAAAAAGTTGGAAAATTTGGATGTCGGAATGCGGAACAATAAAATACTTCGTTTGTCGGTTTAAAGTAAATTTTATTAAGTAAACAGAATATGAATTTGTAGGAGGTAAAAGTTCAATGAGAAATGGAAGTAAATCAAGAGTTCGTAGTTGTAACTTATGTGTATGTAAATAATAACAGCATAGTGATGAAGTCTGTATTTATTTTCGTTTTTATGGCGGCCGAGAAAGTGAAAAGCAAACTGAAGCAATAAAGAAAATTGTACTTATCGGTGTTTATATTTAGGAGTCAGTTGAAATATCTTGTTGTTGTTGTTTCTTTGACGGTGTGTAAGTGAAAACGAAAGCGAGGAAGAACGAATGTATATCGACGAGAGATGTCGTGGTCGGCGTCTTGAAATTTATTTTGTTACATCTTAGCGTGTCGTCTCTGTGCTCCCATCTGATTAACTGATTCTGAGTTTCCTTCTCTTCTGCTTTATATCGATTACCCTTTTCACTCTGGATTACTAACCTTTCTCAGTTTTGCAACTCGCTTCCTTTGATTGGTCAGAAAATTACTTTAACTTCTGATCGTTCAGTCCGGCTTCATCTTTTTCTTTCAGTACGAGGTCAATTCTCTTTCTATTCGGCAAGATCAGGATTTTACATGTCATGGTGAATTTTTGTAAAAGTGGAGAATATAAGGCAGTTGCTTTTAATTTCGTGTTTACTACAGATATTTACCAGCGAAGATGATATTTTCTTGTGTTGACATAAAACATTTCTATACAAAGATAATGGTCACCACGAGAAAATATTTATGGAAATGTCCCTACAATCATACTTAAAATGGCTCTGTGAGCCGAAAGCTTAGAACCAGCATCATAAAAGAAATTCCAAAAGTTGTACAATTTTTGTCTTTGTTTTCAACATCACTTAATGATTTTTAATAAATGAGACTGCTGTATATATATATATATATATATAGAGAGAGAGAGAGAGAGAAAGGGAGAGAGAGATAATTACTCGCTAGTACACGTACATACTGTCTCTAATATAACAAAAGTTGTTATATATATATATATATATATATATATATATATATATATATATTGTTCAGTTAAATCTCATACATAATACACACTTGGTTGATCATATCTCTTTTAAGTCATGACTGATGGAGCAGAAGCTATTGTTGCAGTAGGTTGTGATTATTTTTTATAGTAGACTGGTTGCCAAGCACGGCTGTAGAACCCAGACTGTCACGTTATTTAAACAACAGTTGGAAGGAAGAGACAGATTGATTCATTATCAAAGGCTATTTGTATATCAGTGAATACAACGAATTTAACTGGAATTTGAACTCGGCGCTCCGAATTCTCGTTCGGAGCCGATATCCACAGCCATTATTCCATTAAATATACTTATTCTTCTTCAGTTCATTCTTTTTCTTTCTTTTGTTTTTCATTTTTTCTTCATCTTTTTTCTCCTACTTCTTCTTCATTGTTTGTTTTTTCCCTTTTCTTCACATGCTTCGTTTTTATGTTGTCCTGCTTTTTATAATTTCTCTCTATAGTCTTATTTTTTCTTTTCCTTCTCCAAAAAATCCTTCCCTTTTTTTCTGGTTCTTTTTTTCTTTTTCTCATTCTACTCTGTATATTCCTTTTCTACATATATTACGCATTTTTCTTTGTCAGCAATTTATTTTATTATTTGTTTGTATTTCCCATTTCTTTATGTTTCTCTTTTTCTTCTTGTGCTTTTTTTTACTATTCGATTAAGTCGTCTCCTTGAAATTCTTTCTATCTTTATATTAATGTCATTCTTCTTCTCTTTAATTTTTCATATTCTTTATTTTTCTCACATTCTTTTCTTTCTTATTCTTCGTCGTTTTAGGAGCTTTTTTTTCCTTTTCTTGTAGGTTTTCTACATATGTCCATATATTACTGTATTTATTGTTATTATTGTTATCGTGCGTGTTCTTCTTAAAATTTAATCTCATCATTTTGTATTTAATTTTTTTAGCCTTTTCTTCCTCTCAATATTTTCTTTTTTGCGTTTTCTTTTTTCTTTTGTTCTTCATTTCATATTCTTTCTTCCTCTTATTTTTGTGTTATTTTTATTATTTCTTTCATTCTTCTTTATTGTCATTCATTACTTTTGTTTATGTTCCCTTCTTTTCTCATTATTTTCCTTTTCTTGCATATATATCCTGCGTCGTGTAGTCATTAGCTTATTCTCTCCTTCTAGTAATTTCTATGCTTTTTTCTCCCCTCCAAACTCATCCTACTCTACCTCCTCATCCTTCACAACTTTCTACTTCCGGTTACTGTTCATTTATTTATTTTTCTTTTATCCCATATTTTCAAACAGGCACCAAAACAGGCCATTCAGAGAAAGACACTTTCGAAACCCGTGAAAATTTTACTAGAAATACTAACACGGAAATCTTCTTACCGCCCTCCCTTTTTAAAACATTTCAGACAAGCCACCTTTTCTTTGCCGTTTCCCATTGACGTTGAACGTCAATTGCCATTCATTTCACTTCCTGCGTCTCTTCTTTTTTCTATCCTTAGTGACAGTCTACAAACAACAATGCAACTTCAACTCCACCGACCACCATTCTCTTGGTTTGATTTTCAGCATGTTTTTCCCTGTTTTATCAGATATTTTGAAGCAGAAATGGGTTAGCTGATTTAGTAGACACAACGTTCATGTTGGTCACTGACCCACAGGCTACTTTCTGTCTCATTTCGGAAAGACGGTCTGTTTCTACCAGCTATTTAAAGAGCTTCCGTCATTTGTTTAATTCACCGAAAATAATCCAACGCTGACAATTTTGTAAATTTGTTCATATCCTTATTCACAAATCACTCATGATTACGCATAAAAATATATTTTATGATAATGGTTTCATCCTAAGCATATATGCATGGGTAAATTATCATCATTTTATGTTTTTAATTTAATTGTGTTTTTTTTTGTTTTTTATTTTGTGAATTGTACACTATAGTAGGAGCATATGGGCGCTGTCTTTGAAAAAAAAAAGCAAGATGGCAATTTCCTCGGTCAGAAATTTAGAAACGGCATGCTGTAATGCTTGGCACTCGCACACAAAGCTCCAATACCAACATTTCAGAGTGTCTGGGTGTCAATCTGAGACCTGAAAAATATTTGAAAAGACTATTTATATTATTCGGACAATTGTCCTCATCTTTGCTGCCACTTCCACGATGTTACGGCCGTTGTACGCTTCGGCTGAAATATCGAGGAAATGGCAACAAAGTTAAGGAAAATAATCTAAGTAGAGTAAAAAGTACCTCATCTCAGAAATATAGGCACATACTATTCGGAAACGGTTAGATACATTCAGTTAGAATAATGATTTTGAAGTAATCACTAGTGATATCGACGTTATACCTCTTTCTTTTTCCCAAGGTGTCTCTGACTCAACACGAAGGTCTACACAGAAAGCCTGGGTCAGGTAGGTGGTTCCTGGGAGAACCTCTTTCTGGCAACAGGATTCTGTATTATACCACACAAGCAAAAACCTAGTTATGGCTGAATAAAAATTACCACATCGACCCTTACATCTGGTCCCGTATTTACCTAGACTGAAAAATTACTTGATTATTATGTGGGGCGTAGTTGAACGAGAAACCAACAAAACTTCTTTTAACAACAAAGATGAATTGAAGGTAAGATTTATAACCGTGTTCAGCAACTTAAACTAGGAGCCCGTCCAAAAGAGTTGCAGGATATTCTAAAATTGTTTAGAGTTAATTGGTTAAAGCCAATAGTAATTTTATGAAATAAAGTCAATGGAAACTTTATTAAATAAACCATGATCGAATCTCGTGTCTGGACTGTACGTAGATTGATCACCGCTTAGAAATAACAGGTGTTATAAGGTGGGATTTGCAGATTGTGTAAAGGATAATGGCTCGGAATTTTTAATCAGAGAGCCAAGTTTCAATTTCTGTTGGGTTCATCATATTCAATATTCATTGGCAAAGCATGAATTTACCTTTTCTCCCAATTAATTTCTAGGACCTGTATGACTAAACCAATATAATCTCCAGAAAGCAAAAATATCTTAAAATTGTATAAATACTTTTCAGTTTTTAATAACGTGCAGGTGGTTGATATAACGTAAATAAGGATCAATCTACACTTATACAAAATGTAGTAAAAAGAGCTCTCGTAAAATGTATGGTATGATTATTTCAATGGTTTAGAGCTGGTAGCTGGAACCCTAAAAAACGAAACTACTGATAAAGTCAATAAATATATTAGACTATAAAAACACGCGTTTTGGGGATTTTTTATGTCTAAAACTTCTCTCATGCAATCAGCCAGCAGATAAAACGATCCCTTGATACAATCGTGGTCAGTCAGTTAAGTACCATACTTGATATAAGCTTGGGCGATCATGAATCAAAGGGCAGGATAATTCCCAGCAGTAGGTTGCCATTATTTTTCTGTGGTACATCGATTGCCAACGAAAGCTGTAGAACCCAATCTGTTCTGCTATTTAACCCCTAGCTGGAGTGAGAAAAGATGTATTAATACCTTTCTCTATGTTATTTGCGCTTAAGTGAATGTAACAAATTAATCTGGAATTTGAAATTGCCTCTCCTTTTTATCGTTCCACGCCGATATTCACTGCACTACAACGCACATCCACTCAGAATTTACAATTACAATGTGCGTGTTAAATAACTAGAAAAAGAAACCCAACGATACTTGTGACACCAGATTTTGCACCATTTCCCCGTTACCAAAATATGAATAACGCCATAAGAGATTGTTACGCCTGTATTTTGGGGGAAGAAATTTGGCATTACCTTCTGATCAGACTGTTAAGCATCATCACCGCTGATCTAATAATCCCTACTATGCAGATGACCTTTCGACTGCTTTCAATCAGTAGAAGGCACTTACCGAAGGCAATAAAACCTGGATGTTATGACCGCACTGATTAGAATCTGACACGGTTTAACTTGCAGCCGAGGGCGTGCCTCATGCTTTCATAATTTTCCCTTGCAACTATAACTTTGCGCGGGTAATTAGGTTTCACACTAGGCGAAACGTGATGAGGTTTGTATTGTGCAGAAAGCTTTAACGGATTACAGAATTTCCTCGAAGTAGAGAAATAGTTCCTTCAAAGTCAATCGCAGAAAATAATGCAGAAAAAATGTATGAAAGGGATTTCGCTATTTGAAATCATATCATGTCATCCCCAGATTACAGAAAAACCAGCTGACCGAAAAATATGGACAATATCATCAACGTGTTCATTTGCAGTGTACTCTCACTGATTATTCTTTGTGAGTTCGAATTATGCTGAGATTATTTCCCTCAACACGTGATTAGCATCAGAATTATATCGAAGGTTTTGGATGTTCGCATATGAGCATATCCATCTGCTCAGGCTGCTTGTTTCTTCAACACCCACATAGAAATCAGTGTTTAAGGTTGCCACTATGCTGGGCAAACGTCACTTACAGTTCAAGTATATGACCCACCGCGGTCACATATGATTGCCAATTTAGAGTTGGTCTTCTTCAAACCCGACGAGAAGAGTCTACCTTGATATTTAAATCATATCGGGGAAAGATAAGGAATGGATTCATACCTTTTCTAAGGCTATTTGTCCAAAATTAAGTGTAACAATCTCAACCGGAATTTGAACACGGCTCCCTGATTTCGCGTTATGATCGTCTATTCTTTACACCTTCACATATGTGTTACTGACCCAAAAATCATACAAATAAGTTCACATATTCACTCAGTCAGTTAAGTGCCACACGTGATACACGCTTGGGCAGAAGATTATCCCGCAGTAAGTTACCATTGCTTTCTGCAGTAGACTGGTTGCCGACCAAGGCTATAAAACCCAATCTGTCCTGTTATTTAACCCATAACTGGAAGGAAAAGACGGATTAATACCTTTCCCAAGGGTATTTGCGCGTAAGTGAATGCAAAGAATTCGGCTGGAATTCGAACTCACATATTCACATATTACAATATTCACCTATTACAATATTCACATATTACAATATACAAAAACAGACATTTCTTCAGTTGAAAACTTCCATTAGTAAATACATAGCAAATATTAAATAAAAAGAAATAGTTCAGCCGTAATTGTATTTAAATCACTGATCAAAACGAACCGGAAGAAGATGGCAGGGATTCAGGTCTGATTTTAATAACATCTCTATTATTTGTATTAGATTGGGAAGTAGCATAATTGGAAGAAAAGTTGAACAACAAAAGTAAATACATACTTACGCAGAAAATAAACAATACATAAATAAAATAGTCTAACACAAATACGATTGAGTCTTAGAAGGATATGCGGGTCAATACATCAAAGTCAGGCCTCAGTAGATGATAGAAAACGGATTCGCTACAAATTAGGTCAGATTCGAATATTCCAAAAAAATGACCTTTCTTTCTAGGCAAATCCCGTCAGCAAACCAAACACCATGACGAGTCATCACATTGAATTTAAAGAGAAAATAATGATATAATCAAAATGTTGACATTCCACACGGCTACACATAAAATGTTAGGAAGGAAACTCTCATCAATACTGGAAAATACCACAGCATTTACTGAACTTGAGAAACGTATTTTATGGAATATTATTTAAGAGAAACATTTACATTTTAACAAAGGAAAACAGTGACTAATTGGGCAATTATTGCCAAAAGTTTCCTTATAAGCAAACGAATATTATTATCGATACCCAAAACGTCTATATTTGTTGTTCAACATTTCTTCCAATTATGCTACTTCCCAATCTATTACAATTTAATTATTCGGTGTAATTTAATTGTTACCCTTGTATGTTTTTTTTATTTATTTATTTATTTTTTGGTTTGTATAGACATATCTTCCATTTTTATTTTTTAAAGTTTCCTTCTATTCTTCGGCATGTTTTGCTCTCTGCCACCCTCCCATCCCGGTTCTTGGAGCGACTGATCTGATGGCTGCCCTACTCTCACAACATTCTCGCCAGCTTGATATAGTAGGATTTTTCTCTTTACTATGATTAGTTTGAAATCAAATGATGATTTCTGTTATCTGGTACAGTTCTTCATTTGTGACCGTGTAGCGTCAGTATAGAATAAGAATTTTCTATGCAGAGATTCAGAGACTTCACTCGCTTTAACCAATTTTTAACTCTTGATCTGCGAAAGCCGCTGTATTCCGCAGGTAATTGAGATATTTCTGAACAAATTTGGCGCCCTGCATGACCTCTGTAAGGTAGGTTATTTAAGTATATATATACCTCTATGTATTTGTTTAATAATTTATTTAGCATTACGAATTCATCTTAACAGCTAGTCTTTAAAGAAAGCTCAGGTTTCTTAACACAGTCTACTGTCGTTAAAATTTTAAGATTTTCCATTGCATATATTGGTCCATTCTTCGTTTTAATATCGTGAAACCTTTTAAAAAGTGGTCGATTTTTTCTGGATATCCTTCACCGAATCTACATTTCGGGTGAACACAATAGTTTTTTTGTATGTGCTTGGAAATACCTATTAAGCAATGGTTTGTTTTGTGCAATAAGAATAATCATTATTATTAGCAGTATTAGTAGTAGTAGTAATATTTTATATCCCAAGAACATCTCTTGAGGTAATCTCATACATCTAGACCATAATCTGCGAAATTGCAAAAGCAAATTTATGATGTAGAATGTATATCATAACCATATAAAATAAGGGAAAACATCAACCACATTGAATCTTGTAAAAACAAAACCTAAGTTAACATTTTTTATTCTCATGTAAATCGGATATATTTCTAACTGATTACCTGTACCTGTTTCGGTATTCATCCTGGCCAGAGAATGATTTGTTGGGATTTATTTTAGGGTGGGGTCCCAAGTCCTGCTCTGTATAGACCTTAGGCATTTTTTAATTATCGCGTAACAGGTTGTCAATACCTGCTGCGGTATTCTGTTTTCCAGCCATGGCTATAGAACCCAATTGGTCCTGGTATTTAACCCATAACTGGAGGAAAGGAAATGATTAATACCTTTCCAAAGTGTATTAGCGCGTAAGTGAATGCAGGTCATTCAACTGGAATTCGAACTCAGCTCTCCGATATCTCCTACCGAGCCGATATCCACTGCACCACAAAGCACATCCGTCAAGAAACGCTTACAGCATCTGGTATTCCCAAGCGGTCACCCATTTAAGAACTGACCATCATCAACTTTGCTTAAATTCGGTGATCGGACAAGAACGTTGCATTCAACGTGATATGACCGTAAACTCTTTCTACCTGGTTGCTTATCGTACGAATCCGATATATGTCTACCTTATACTTCTCGATTCTTGCCATTTTTATTCTCTTGAAAACAGGAACTGTATCTACTTTTATGGTTCTCTTCTAAACCGATACAATATTTCTCTTATTACAAGCTAGACTCGGTGAGTTTAAATGTTCCACCTTTGTATTTTTATGCCAACTTATGTCTAATACCAGTGTGAACGTGCCACAATGAACACATGATCAAAAGTGTTGCTCTACTCGGTTTGATAAGTACGTTGTGCCAAATTAGTATAAGCTTGGTTGGCAAACAATCACTGTAGGTTAGTGTTTCGGAAACTAATTTTGCCGAACATTGTCATACAATTGCTGGCGCTCTGACAATTGCCTACTTGTGCCAGGCAAACTCACTAGTACGAGAAATGGCCGATTTATTTCATTGCAGTTCAATTCGAAAAAAAAATTATATAACCTAATTAAGGTATTTATTTATGTATTTATTTATTGATTAGTGCCAGGAATACAGTGGAGGCCACTAGAAAAAAAAAAAAAAGAATTCAGAGTAATAATATTATGATCGATTACATTGCTGTGGTTTATTTATTTATTTCAAAATTTACTTTATTTCCTTGTGTAAACGCGGCAGGTTGCGCGCCACACAGGGGCCAGAGTTGGCTTTATTTTTTGGCTGTAAAACCAAATAACACAGGATAATTCGTTTTTTGTAATTTTAAAAAAATTCCAGCTTCATTTATTTTTTTTGTTAGGTTCTCTTAATGATCTAGCATTTGGGGTCTGTGATGAACGATTGGAAAAGAAATTTAAACAAAACTAATTACAGACAGTAAAAACAAAAAGAAAAGAAGGAAAATCGGAATTTTGATAAAAGAGAGCAAACCAACAGAATTGTTAGAAACATACACAACTAACATATCTGCACACAAAACATGCATATGCACGCACACACGCACGGGTGCACGCACACACTCACACACACGTATGCAGGCACCAACATTACACACGAGTGGGGCGATGAAAGGATCCCGACATAACGCAATTTCAAATGTAACAATATGCGTGTGTGTGTGTGTGTGTGCGCGTGCGTGTGTGCACGTGTATGTGCCTGTGTGTGGTTGTGTTTGAAAACGTATCTAATAAAAAACCAGTTGGCAAACACGTAGTTATCTAACCTTTATAAAAGTGTAATAAAGAATAAATACATACGCACATAAATATACCAATAAACACACACACACACATATATATATATATACTATATATATATATATAGGTTTAATTTGTAGTACCTGTAAAATGTTCGTCATATATATATATATATATATATATATATATATATATATATATCCCATTTGCTTAGAATCAAGTGTGTGTGGGCTTACGTGTATGTGTATATATGTGTACGTGCGCACTAAACACGTTCGCGTGTGGGAACCGATAATTTATCGGCATCTGATGAAAAAGCTAATGTCTAATTGGTTATATATATATATATATATATAAATTAAGCGTTGTTTTTAGTGGATAGCCATCACACTCTGATTCGAACATGTAACCTCATTTGCAAGAGATACCGTCGTTAGATTCGATATACTTTTAATCAAGCCGATCAAATTATTATCGGCGACATTTTGTATATTCCTTAAAAAGCAACATACAACCTGTCGCCGGATGAAGTAAGGTTGTATATTTCTTTTTGAGCACATCCTTCAGAACGGCAGACGAAAATAATATGCTGTTTTAAAAAATGAAACCGAACGTTAACTGAAACATTGATAAGCACTAAATATGACGTTTAAAGTAAACAAAAATATGTTAAATTAATAAGTTTAAAAAATCCATTATTTCCGTTGAAAAAAAAAATATATATATTGATGTGGTGATCAAAAAAAAAAAAAAAAAGGTTTGCTCCAAGGCTATCTTCATTAACGTGAAGGAAATATCATTTTGTCCAAATCCATTCATGCCTTTGTTGTTCCGTTCATGGTAGCTCTATTAACAAGTCTCTTGTAAAACTGGAAATATACAACAATAAAAAGGTGACCACCTGCTCGTTCATGAAAGGTCAAACTATGCGGCAATAAAACATTCTATCTCTTTAGTGATTCAATCATCTTTATTCTAATTTTCCATGGGCATCAGATTTAGGAGGATGAGACGGTGTTAGGCGTGTCGAACAAGGAGGTAGCTTTGCCATCATAATGTGCAGATATCACTTCAAAATCCCTGCGGTGACATCGGAGTAGCGACGTGTTCAGACTTAACGACTTGCCAGCACATAGTCACAAATCTGTCCGTGGGCAGTTCGAGGCTTTTCATAATGTAACTACATTTTGATTCAAATCTTTTTTTCTGCCATATATGCAAGAAGGCCTGCAAATGTCATGTGCTCACATTCACTCATTCTAAATATTGAAGGAGGTCCTTCCTTCGCAAAGTAACAATCTATTGATTTATTTATCACGTAAAACTAACTGAATAATCTAAATAATTCAAAATATATTTATGCTACTAAAAACCCTTCAACAGGACAGTAATTATGAATAGAATAACGTGTACTAAATCCCTTCTTTTTAGTCGATAAAAAAATAAATTATAAACATAAATTGTTCATGTATTGGATGTGCGTGGTGGAGCCGTGGATATCTGATCGGAACGAAAAATTGGAGAGCCGTGTTCGAATTCCGACTGAATTCTTTGCATACACTAACGCGCAAATACCCCTATTAATTCCTGGTTTCTCCTTCAGCAATAGTGAAACAGATTGCGTTCTATAACCTTGGTTGACAACCAGTGTACCGCAGAACGTAATGGCAACCTACTGCGGAATAATCTTCTGCCAAGGCAGTCAGGTCTCTTTCGAGACATGATCGACCAAGAATGTATCACCTATATGGCACATAACTAACTGATTGGTCATGCAACACCATTTTTCTAGGTATCCCAAAAATGTGCTACAAAATACATTGAACAAAAATCCATGGCAAATCTGCTAATTACCTTCAACCTTTAAGACAAAATTCTCTGCTCGTCCAACTGCAAAATTAATTACGCATTTTCTAGGCTCTTCATATCAAATGGATTCAAGCCACACTTAAAAATATAGTTTAATCGTGGTGAATTTTTGTTAAAATCCCTTTGAACTGTAAGTTCGTGGTTGTAATTTGACGCTAAAATCTATCAGACTGGTTACCGTCTTATATTTTTGTTTAAAATGGGCAACGATACTGAAAGGTAATCGCAGAATTATACAGAATTTTATCAAATATTGTTTTTACAAGATTTCTTTTGCTATCAAATGACTTATTTGATACCTATAGAAACTCACCAAGTAGTCTATTTAATAAACAATTTTTACATGTACGATTTATATATATATATATATATATATCGTTCATTCAGTAATGAATTAGAAAAACTCTAACTAGTGGTGTATGTATATATGGTATATCACATGATAAAAAATTACCCCTTTTACCGAGCGCCCATATCTCAGAGGTAGTATTGCCGTTTGACGCCCATTCGGTTGGGTTTCAGACTTGGGTAAAAGCAATCGGAAGCCTAACCGTACTGATGAGCTGTGATGCAGAATAACGCATCTGTCGACAGATGACAATATATATATATATATATATATATATATATATATATACTTGTCAGTCCATAAAACAGTGAGGATAATCCAACAAGATTTCCTTAATATAAATTATCAATAGGTAAATCAATATAGAGAGCCCGATGGCTGTTAACCAGAGCGATATGAAGTTTATAAAGGAAAGCTCAACACGTCATATTAGTTGATTTCAATGAGCTTAACTAGCTCATATCATCAGACTCTTGTACAATAATTCCTCAATATGGCATAAATCTTTTCCTGGAATGAACGTTTTCTTAAAATGATAGAGGGAATATAATAGAAATAATAATAATAAACAGTTTATAAAGTTTACAAACAAATAAATAAATGACAATAAATGTTTAGGGGAAGGAGGAAAGAAAGAAGGAAAGGAAGGAACGAGAGGGAAAGGGGTGAAAGAGATAGAGTCCAGTTCCAAATATGGGTAGTATCCGTTTGAAGTTATTTTGACTGTCTTAGATGGTATGACCTCTGAAAAAGACCAATTCCCCTGACTTTAGGCGTCTATTTGACCCCATCAGGTCAACACACTTAATCAAACTAACTTTTATCCACATATATCTATGTGTACATTCCCACACATACTTACCCTGTGATTTTGTTTAAGTTTACATATCCACTGATTTCTTTTTTCTTTTAATATCTTTTAGGTCTTAGCGTTTTCATACTCACACATATATACGCTTCATAAGCATAGAACTTCCGTGCGCCCACGTAGTGCGGTGTATATACGTGCTCACATATCACGTTAAATATTCGTATTATTAATCTCGCATATATTTATATACCCGAGATATATATGAGATAATTAAGTACATATTTAAGCCCATATACCCAAACACAATTATATATATATGTACATGTATATGCATACGTACACAAACAAGACCGCATATACCCGCACACACCCATATACATTACTTATAACTTATACAAGTGCACTGGTAGTCTACTATGTACCCAGGGTACCTAAGGACCCTGTATAAACGACCCAGTGCGTTTGTGTGCGTTTAATTTCTAAATGAATTGGTAATTTTCTTTTTTTCTTTTTTAATTCGTAATATATTATTACTTGTTAATATCTATTTATACCTTTTTACTTCATTTGGGTGTTGATTTATCCATATATACGTCACACTAGGGAAGTTACAGTTACAGTTTGTATAATTGATTTTATCTAAAGTTGACATATTTCGCCTCTAATTAGGTGTTCCCACACGATGGAAAAAATATCTTTTTTACCTAATTAAGTTTGTTCCTACCTGTAGAGTATACATCTTTTTAGGTGCCCATTTTTCGTACATTAATGCATCCAATAATACAAAATACATAAAACATGATATATAAAAATGTGATGCATAAAACATAATACATAATACATATGAATTTTCACAAGTTTTTTAGGAGCATGCATAAGTTGAAGTGGATCCGGGTTTATTTTTTTTTTTTGTGAGGGACATATCTCGCCTCATATTTGGGTGCCTCATTTCCCTCGGGGAAATGTTTATGTTGAAGTCAATATATTGAGCATTTTTCATTTTATAGTTTAAAGTAGGATATTTCTTTCACATATATGTATACTAATCATAATATATGGTTATTGTTTGCCTAGATGGGCATGTCCTTCTATTGAATGGTGGGTACTTAACCTCTTTACAATTGGTCTGTACATTTTTCTAACGAATGATCCATCAGTTTAGGATTGTTGGTAAGGGTGTCAGAAGGTGGTGATTTCGGGATTTTATGTGTCGGATAGTTTAAATTTATTTCTATGACGGCACTTGCAAATTTTGTCGTTTCTCTAATTTAATAATTGGCTAGATACTCTGAACTTGATAATTATAATATTTTCATCTACGCATCAGTTGCATCTACCTCTATAGCTATTGGGGGTTTTGGATCTCCCTGTCATCTTCCATTCGATCTGAGGTGGAAACATTTTTGCTTTTTAATTCCCAGAAATATTTAGAGAGGGTGGTTTGATATTTTAAGTGGGGTTTAGAGAAAGACTGGGTGTGATTATATAGGCGTTGTTTCCATGGACCGGCGGAAATTCCTATATATGGTTTTGTGTTCTTTGTCTACGCTAGGATAGATGGTGGCTTAGTATATTAATTATTCTGATTTACATATGCCTCCTAGTGGGCATTTATTTTTTATTCTACAGTTATAGAGCGATGCACTTTGTGTCTTTTTAATATATTATTATTGTGGGAATTAATGATGTTATTAACGTTGTTGGTACAAGAATAACAGGTTTTTAATGTCATTCTATATATATATATATATATATATATATATATATATATATATAATTTGTATCTGAATTTCTTTTATGAGCCTCCTCATTGTTACCTCTACTACAGAAATTTAACGATACTACTTTTTGGCTTAAAGTTTTACTTTTGAAGTAGATGTAACCGTGATTTCTATTCTCATAATTTTTTCCCAGACCGTTTCTCTTATATGATCGGTATATTACTTCTCTGCTACATCAGTCACTTATGTGCGATACGGAATATACGTTTGAGCGATTATTTCACGAAAGTTACATGACTAACTGGGCAGAAAATTCTCCTACAAATCTTTACAATTACTTTCTGCCAACCAAGGCTACAGAAGCAAATATAATTTACCCAGCTGCTGGAGGGAGAAGCAAAGGATTAACAAATTTCATGACGGTATTTGCAAAGAATTCAAATCGGCTTTTCGATTTCTCGTTCGGAACCGATAACCACTGCATCACGACGTCCACCCTGCCACATGCAATACCCTGCCATATAAAATGATCAATAATTTAAACTCGAACGCTATTGAGATTTCTAGTGAAATAAATACATCAATTATCTTCTATTCTCAGGAAGATTTTCTATTGTTTTTCATTAACGGCAATTGCATTCGTCTTAGGGGCATTAGTCTCTTGCTTGAAATAATTAAAACATATGCGTGAATATAAGAATTTGTGTATTTAATAATAAAAATATCTATAGCATAGAACATATTTGAACATATAATAAAGGGAGATATTAGGAAATAAACGAAAAAACACACACATATTATATATATATATATATATATATATATATATATATATATATATTTCCTGTTTTCTGTTTATATGTGAGTTTGTGTGAATTTTTGCATTACTCAAATAGGAAATACAAAAGCGATGGGAAAAAAAATTATCTGCGCAGAAGACTTTCTGACCCGTCCGTACCTTGTCTTAGGTAATGAAATGAAAACACCTTCTCGAAATATGATATCGAAAGTAGAACGTAACGACAAATTAAATTATTTTCTCTCTGTCTATCTCAGTCCGTTCATAACAGTCTGTCACTTCGAAGCAGACATCCATTTCAGCCATTCTCCCAATCCACCTCGTCCACAATCAACATATGGCTCTTCGTATCTTTCTTTCTCTTAATATTTCTGCCGTCTCTCTGTCGATCGCAGCCTTATTCATGTCTACCTTCGCGGAATTTGTTGGAAATTATTCGTCTCTGTTTATATATCTCCACTTCAGTAGGGTCATACTCTACATTTGTTCAACTTGTCAGTTTCCAACTTCTGCACTATATATATATATATATATATATATATAAAGAGAGAGAGAGGGGGATAAAATATAGTTCTGGTGTAAGCTATATTTATGTCTAAGTGGTCTTTATCTTAGAGCATATAAAAACTAAAACAGACACTGTGTTTAACACTGAACGGTGATAGTCTGTTTCAATCTCGAATGCAATTGTCATAGCCGGAAGGTTACATAGTTTTGAAGTATGTTATAGAAATATAAATGCCTAGGAAGCATGCTGATAGAGCATGTAAAGTGCGATGTTGACATCCAAAGACGCATTGACATCGCCAATGATGCATTTCAAAAGCTAACCAGCGTACTGAAAGACAGGAAAATCACATTGGAAACAAAGAGAGTACTGGATTGCTATGTGATATGTGTTCTTTTGTATGCCAGGGAATGTTAGATGATCTGTTCAAGGATGAAGGAGAGGCTTGAGGCAGCATACATATGGTTTTACAGAAGAATACCATGGACGGAGAACGTGACTAACGACGAGTTGTTGTAAAAGATGAGTTTTCTGGGACATGTAATGAGGAAGGAAGGCCTGGAGAATTTAATTTAATACTCACAGGACGGATAAAAGAAAAAAGTGAGATAAGGGAAAGTAGTGCGAGAACTACTTGATAGGCCTGAGCAAATGAATGGCAGTGCATGTTTTGGGAGAGATACAAAGAGGGATAATTTTGAGAGCAACATGTAGTTTGTGTGTCAAGTGATTTATTATCATCTTCTGTTTTTTTACTTCAGAGGTTTTTACAGTGGCTACTCGTATATAATAGAGAATTTTATTTATAGTCTCGTATGGGCAGGTCGATGTGCACAATTTTTTTAAACAAAGATAAATAAGAACTGTTCAACTTTTCCTCATCCAGTGACTTTGGCAATATATATTACGTGTTTATATAGACAATGCTTTTAAGATATATATATATATATATATATATATATATATATATATATATATATATGAAGTTTCCGGAAGATTTATGCAAATACGTTAAAACTGTCGATAAATATAATATGCTTACATTTACATTAGAGCACACCGTCTTTTGAGAAAGAAAGTTTAAAATTGCTTAATTCGCTCCAATATTTCATCTCTATAAAACTGGAAGTTTATACATAGAGTGCATTTTAGACATTTTTTTATTTTCTTAAACGCAAAAATTCCTTTCAAGCAACGCAAATGAGATGTTCTATGTCCGGAGAATTTGCTTTAGTTTAGAGAACTGTTCAGAAGCATTTCGCCAAGTTATTTGTTGCATTATTGATGAAGAACGTTGAAGCAGACCCCCTACCACATTGCAGATGACGATTAGGTCAAGTCATTGGTGGCGAATAACCCGCATTACACAATGTAGAAATTACGATAAACATGAAATTTATCACAAAACCACCATTCGTCATCATTTAGTTAAAACTGGATACACGAATCGCTACGATAGCGCATGATCTGAGTGAAAATTATTTGCTGTATCAAAGGGATTTTCTGTATAAGCGCAAATAAAATGCATCTTTTTTAAAAAGCAAATTGTTGCCGGTTCGAAATGGATAATTTAAAAATACCCGGCGAGAAGATCCTGGAGTAAACGATATGAGCTTAAGCTACCTGAAAAGCACTAAGGAAAATATTTCCTAAGATGTCATGCTATGCATCTGGTGGGATTGGAAATGAATCCTATACTATGAGCTTCAGTCAAACAAACAGTCAATTGATTATAAAAACTACTGCCCGTAAATGAACGAATTAAAGGTATTAATTTAAGAAAAAAGTACAGAATTAGCGAACAGGAAAGGCGGATATTAAGTTTCTCAGGCGAACAGGCAAAAAATTGTTGCAGCTTGGCTGGAATGTGATAACACAACGGCCATATTTACCAGACATTGCTACTTCGGATTTTCATTTACTGAGTTTCTTGCAAGATGATCTCAAAAAGTAAAAATTTTAATTATTTGGATGATATATAAACAAAAACACTTTAATGAGTTGCTTCCTGAAATTCTCGGAAGAGGGAATCTTTAATATTTGTCTATATTTCTGAGATGAGGTAGTATTTACAGTATTTACATTATTCGGACTATTGCACACATCTCCGTTGCTATTTGTACGACGTTTCGGCCGTTGTACGCTCCGGCCTTTGTCAGATACTAGGAATTCCGAAGCTATACGCAACGAATGGAGATAATATACCCCAGTGATTGTAATAAAGGTTTCGGTTCGAAATTCTTAGCACCTAAAGAAGAGAGAAACGTCGTACAAATAGCAACAAAGATGAGGACAATAGTCCGAATAATGTAAATTCGGAATCTTCAACTTAAACCGAAAATGGCGACATGTTGTGTAAAAAAATGTTTTATGTCGTTGGATAAATATTTAATAGAATAATTTTGTTTATTTTTCAATTTTCCTTAAAAATCGGTATAAACTTTTGTAGACACACACACACACACACACACACACACACACACACACATATATATATATATATATATATATATATATATAAACAAAGATTTAATACTACAAAGTTTGAGTTCAGATTTAGATATACTCGAATGTATTTTTTAAAGGGCTCCTCTCGGTTAACACTTTGCCGGAAGAATACGTTGACAATTGTTTGAAATAGTCTCGAACAAGAATAAAATTCATTTAAAATAATCCAATTCCTTTCAGCAATCTCTTCATTTCACCATGGATCTGGAAAGCAATTGTTCTTTGACTATTCTCGACGTACTGGTTGAACGTAGTAAACGCTTGTTCACATATCATATTCATATTTTATAAACTGCTGCTGGATCTGGATAAACAACGATGAACACGTACATGTAAAATATAATAATATTTTTATTCTGCCTCGGTTGTGCTTGTGTAGAGCAGGAAGGTTGTCGGGAATAATCACAGTAGTCGGAAGCCATCAAGAGTTGTCAGTGTCACTTTAGTCAAAATGCTAGATTTTATATAGTCTTACAATTTCCACGAATTTTTCTAAAGAATGGAATTGTTTTTTTTATTTATTAATTTGGCAGAGTTTTATCATTCGAGAGAGCGCATATTCCTCTAAGTTTTCTTTTATATTCTGTCCGAAAATAAATACTGCTTAATGAATATATATATATGAACTAAATTCGCACACACACACACACACACACACACACACATATATATATATATATATATATATATATATAAATTTATTTAGGATGGCCCATAATCAGAAATGCAATTCATAAGTAAATAATTTACAAACGGTTGGTCTATAAAAACGCAAACAAAAAAAAAAAAAAAATTGGCTGAGAATTGCAATCATTACAGCAAAGGTTCATCGGAATTGAATTAAACTCCTACCCTTGGAAAATAATTCTTATATCGAGGCTTCCCTTTATTCTCAACCAAGTAATTTTAGGTCGATTATCTTTTATTTAATTCAATTAATTTTTTCAAGGAATTTGATCAGTGAAAGAAATGAGAATTCGCAAAAAAGTGTAAGACAAAATAAACCATTCAAGATTAATTATTAAATAATAACGAAATTAGATTTACTAATTACAGCAATTTTTATAAAGATTCGATAATTATAATTTCTGGGAAAATTAACAAATATTATGGAAATTTTTTTGTTTACTTTAATGAATCTCTAGGCATTTAAGATCCAGCAGTCCCGACGTTAATATTATTAATCCACTCTTTGCAGAAAAATATAAAATAAAAAGTGAAATTCATCCAAGAATTTTATCGACTCTTGCCGAACGTAGAATTTGAAATTTCAAGGAATGCAAAGATGGTGTCTTAAGGGAAGAGATATTCTGAAGTAATTGTATTACGAACATTTTACTCTCTTCGAAAAAAAGTCCTGGTTTAGAAAGACCGAAACTTATCATGTAATTCAGCATCGTTTTACAGTTTTTGCATTTTTAAATCGAGGTCTAATTTGGTGATTTTTTACGATATTTCATCCCATGCAAGGCAGTAAAAAACAAAGTGTGACATAATAAGAAAAATATGAAACATTACTAAGAAGGGAGAACAATAGAAGTCTGATCAACAAGACAGCAGATAACGATTGACATTACATTTAGATTTTGAAGATGAAAGCTGATTGGAAAACATGAATTCGGAAGAGTGTTCAACAGCGAGGTGTAATTAAAAACATGGTTACCATAGAATTTGCAGTTGCTTATAGCCAATTCAACTGTGAATTGATGAGACCTTGCCGCCAATCATGTCAGTCAGTTAAGTGCCATACGTGATACACGCTTGGGCGATCATGTCTCGAAAGACTGGGCAGAAGATTATCCCGCAGTAGGTTGCAATTGCTTTCTGCGGTAGACTGGTTGCCGACCAAGGCTATAGAACCCAATCTGTCCTGCTATTTAACCCATAACTGGAAGGAAGAGATGGATTAATACCTTTCCCAAGGTTATTTGCGCGTAAGTGAATACAATGGATTTCAACTGGAATTCGAACTCGGCTCCCCGGTTTCTCGTTCCGCGCCGATATCCACTCCACCACAACGCACATCCAATCATGTACTGCGCTTAAATTCTTAAACTCTAGGTACCAGAAGGCAGAGCCGATTTTCTAAGCGCCGCTTAGATGTGCCACGAGGCCGAAAATGTGAGGTACCCAGTGAGGATTGATCTCACTGCTCAGTTGTATTAGGTTCTAGTGAAGCAATCTTTCTAACTATTATACCACGTCTAGCTGACCGCCATAGTAAAGAGTTCTTCCGAACAATTACCATAAAAGCATTTAGAAATAATTCACATTACGGCAAAGAGAAAGTGTTTGAAGCCGAAAAGCCAGGCCTAGACCAATAATATTGCTGATTCTTTGAATTTGATCAAAAAAATAAATATAGTAACAGCACAGGCAATATTCAAAACAAAGATGGGTGGCATACTCATAAATGTGGAGAATAATTGTTTACAAGCAAATTTCTCAGCTGCACACTCGGCAATTTATATTTTTTGTTTTTTTTTTGTTTTTATAAGCGTTTCATCCCGAGCAAGGCATGTCACTGCCACTACTGTGCAGGGGGCTACGTAGAGTGGAGAAAGGCTGGTTAAATATAGGAAATAACAGAGGGTGGGTGATAGGCGGGTGAGGATACCGAGAATGAGGGTTGGGTAGATGAGAGTGTTGTGAGAATAGTTGGGAGTTAGTGTGATAGGAGGTGTCTATTGACCCTACATTTAAACACCTGGAGATTGTAACTGTCGGGAAAACAGACTTGTGGAAGGTAGTTCCACAGGCGGGAAGCGCGAGAAAAGAAGCTGTTGGAGTAGAATTTACGGTTACATCTTATTTGTTTAACTGTAAAAGGGTGGGACCTAGTTGCTAATCTAGTATCTCGTGTAAATTCCTGCTTAGGCGGCACCAGTGATCTAAGCTCATCGGAGCAGAAGCCATGAAAGTACTTGTAGAAGAGGCACAGGGAAGCTACATCACGCCGGTGTGAGAGCGGCTGCAGCCGGTCTGCCAAGTCAGTATAAACCACGTTACAGATCCTCCTTTGTATTTTGTCAAGAAGCCCAAGGAGAGCAGCAGGGGCACCCGACCAGATATGGCAGCAATATTCAATACACGGGCGGATGGTAGATTTGTATATGTGCAGAATAGTTTCAGGTGAGAAAAATTTCCGGGCCCTGCACAGAGAGCCGACTTTCATAGCAGCAGATTTGGCAATGGATTCAATATAGTCATTCCATTTGAGGTCCGCCGAGAGTGTAAGGCCAAGGAGGCGTAGTATTTTACTCTCTGGGAGGCTAGCCTGTCCCATGCTAATGGGAGGTACATGCGATTGTCTGTGGTGGTTAGTTGATAGAGTATACTCTTTCAATTTCACATCAGAGGAAATCTTTAATTAGAAAAAGAGCAATGGACGTTACTTATGAATTGCTTATTGTTTGTTTTTTTCTCCGTGAAGATAGAATTTGACTACATTTGAAATTAGAACATAGAAATCAGAAGTGTAACGGTTTTTCGGCATTTATTGACAAGAATAAGACGGGCGCTTCGCTATATTAGACACATTCCTTTCTAGTGAAACAGATAAGATGTAACCGCAATTTCTACTCCAACAGCATTTTTTCTCGCACTTCCCGCCTGTGGAATTCCCTTCCATACACTTGCTTTTCCCGATAGGTACAGTCTCAATGAGTTTAAATGTAAGGTCAATAGACACCTCCTAACACTAACTCGCATCTATTCTCTCAAACACTCTTTCCATCTACCCAAACCTCATCTTCGTTATCGCAACCTGTCTATCACCCTCCTTCTGACATTTCCTATATCTAACCACTCTTTCCAATCACGTCTCTCTATGTTATCCCCTAATCACTCTTTTTCGTCACTTTTCCCTATGTAACCCCCTGCGTAATAGTGGCAGTGGAATACCTTGCATGGGGCGAAATGATTAAAAAACAAAATTATTTTATATAAAAAAAATATGAAAAAAATGGAAAAACCGCATTTTGTCTGTACACAGGTTGCATAATTGTAGAGATAAGAAAAAAAAATTTAGTAGAGTACAAAGAGTTTGTCTCATTAACTGAGCAGATTTACTTTAGAAATATAAATCAAGCAAACAATACGAACAAATGAAAAAGAAATGCGAGCCGTATTCCGAATGAAGAACACCTTTCCAATTAATAAGGCATGTCTAAACAACAGAATAATATACAAAGCTACCGTGACAAATAACACCAATATAAACGAAAAGATTTGTATAGAAGCAATAGAAATATCGTTTAAAGTAAGATTAAAAAATCACAAAATATGATTCAAGACATAAAATACAAAAACTATACAACGCTATTAAAAATATGTATGGAACCAGAAAGAAAACAACATTAGCACCAAAATTAGTTAGGAAATAATAAAAAGATCAACACCACACAGCAGAAATAGCAAAAGTTGAAAAGTATGCCCGGAAAATAGCTAGTAATGATCAGGTTTGAAAATCAAATTAAAATACTAAACAAAAGAAACAAGATGGGAAAATGTATACATGCAAATAAATGCCCACTTGCTACAGAAATAACAAAAGAGGTATTAAATTATTTAATGTTACACTTGGGTGATATACTTGTATATGCTTGCCTTTGTTGCTTTTTTCATGCTTCCAAAGATACATTTGTTAGCTTTCAGTTAAGGCCTTGATATATTTAATTTTACTGTTATCAAAAACTATCTTACTACTACAATTAGAAGATAATCTGAATTGGATACATTATGAATAGTTTCAAGTATTTTATGGTGGTGGCTAGAACCTTTGTAGACGTACATGTGATTGTCAGAATCTTTAATGCATGGGTTATACAGGTCATTTTTTGGTTACGGTAAAGAAGTGTTTCACTTTAGCGTTAGTGGTAGTAGTGAGTTTCAGTTCGTGATCTTTAAAAACATGAATCAAGTCTTTTCTTAGTCGATCAATTTGTTTTAGACTGTTTTTTAGGATGATTTATTCATCGTCTCTGTATTAAGTCGTTGTTTATATTATAACGAAATGACTACGCATGATTAAACGCTCCGATAGCAAGACAGAAATCTGGATTGTTTTTTTGTCCGCGAGCACAGTTCGATTAACAGTTAAAAAATATTTATATATCTGTGTTTATCTGTGTGTATACAAACATGTATACTTATTTACAACCGTCTACATAACTATAAACAAGAGATTCAGGAACGCAGTGATCCAATGCAAAACTTATCCTGGTGGCGACTGCAGAAGTGACCACGACCCAGTCATCTGTAAACTAAGGATAAAACACCGGAGACTGAAGAAACCCAGAACATCACCAAGGCTGCGATACGACACGCTTGTGAATGACCTCACCCTTCAGAAAGAATAAGCTAACAGCGTGAGAAAGAAATATGAAGAACAAATTGGAAAAGGGCACTCAAAATGGGACTCATTAAAGGAAGCGATGGTGACCTCAGCGAACAACATTGCCTCAAAGGAAATCAGACGCAGAAGAAAAAACGAGTGGATGACTGAAGAGATTCTCCACATGATGCAAAGAAGACAAAAAATAACGTCAAGACATGAAGCAGAGTACAAGCAACTTCACAGGGACATAAGGAACAAATGGAGACTAGCTAAAGAAGAATGGATCAACAACAAATGAGCAGAAGTAGAGAGATTGAGCAAGACCAATAAAGCAGGGATGCATAAAGAGATGAGAGAACTGACAGGACAAAAAACCTGCTCCTCAGCAGGATGCATACAATCCAAGGATGGAACAATCATATTGGAGAAAGAGGAAATACTCCAGCGATGGGAAGAACATATAAAGGATCTTTTTTGCGAGAAGAGAGAACAACAGAGAATACACAAGGAGGAGGATGGACCGGAAATATTAAAGTCCGAAGTGGAAGCTGCAATGACCAAACAAAGCAGCTGGTCCAGACAAAGTCGTGATAGGGCTGCTGATAGCCCTGGAAGAATATGGCATAGAAAGAATTACCGACATAATAAACGAAATTTATAGTAGTGGAATTATACCAGACGACCTATGCAAGTCGATATTTATAGCACTCCCGAAGAAACCAGGAGCAAACGAGTGTGAACTATACAGAACTATCAGATTAATGAGTCACATTACAAAACTGATTGTCAGAATCCTGATGAATAGAGCGAGACGCAGAATCGGGCCAGAGATAGGACAGGAACAGTGCGGCTTCGTCAAAGACACTGAAACAAGGAACGCCATATTTATGATTAGGATGCTCTCCGAAAGGGCAATAGAAATGAAGAAAGACTTGTACCTATGTTTTATTTCGACAAAATACGACACAAATAATTGATGGAGATGCACGGCAGCCTCGACATTTTTGGGAAAGACATCAGAGTAATCAAGATTCTCTACTGGCCGCAAACGTCCTGCATACGGACAGGTAACGATTTCAGCAGATTTACACAGATAGAAAGAGGCGTAAGACAAATATGGGTTTTTTCACAGGATCTGTTCAACGTGTACAGCGAGAATATTTTGAGGACCCTAGATGACACGCCAGGATTTGTCATTGGAGGCCACAACTTGAACAACATAAGGTATGCAGATTATACGGTGCTGATTGCAGATACGGAAAGGAAACTACAAGACCTCCTATAGAAGGTAGCGGTGGAGAGTGACAAAAAAGGACTACAAATAAACTTTAAGAAAACTGAATGCATGGCCATCAGCAAAAGGTGCAACCTAAAATGCCAAATACAGGTTGGGGATACCAGAATCAAGTAAGCACAAAAATTTAAATACCTAGGAAGTGTTCTAACAGGAGATAAAAAGTGCGACACAGAGATCCGAAGGTGAATTGGCATGGCAAAGGACGCGTTCCAGAAGCTGAGTAAAGTACTAACACACATGAAAATTTCATTAGAAACAAAGTAAAGAGTGCTGGATTTCTATGTGATATCAGTTCTTCAATACGGCAGTGAATGCCGGACAATATCATCGAAAATGAGAGCAAAACTGGAAGCAGCAGAAATGTTGTTCTACAGAAGGTTGCTGTGGATATCGTGAACTGAGCATGCAAGCAACGATGAAGTGCTGGAAAGAATGGCAACCAAAAGAAAATTAATACTGAGCATCAGCAAGAGGCAACTGAAGTTCCTGGGGCAATAAGGAAGGAGAGCGTGGAGAACCGGATACTGGCTGGCTCGATAGAAAAAAAAGAAACAGAGGAAGGCAGCGGTTAACATATTTTCAGGGCCTGATCAGGTGGATGACGGAACGGGGGGTGCAAGTTGTAACAGGATAAAAATACTAAGAGCCACAAGAGATAGAGAGATGGGGAGAACCATGATCGCATACGTTCTGAAAGGACAGGGCACAGAGAAGGAGAATATATATATATATATATATATATACACACACACACACACACATATATATATATATATATATATATATATATATATTATTGTTTAGAACATGTACAACTACAATCTACTACAAAATTGTCCATTCTCTATTAACATTTCTTTAAACATTGAAAGAACCATATCTCATCAGGTCGTTAATAATTAGTGCAATAAACGACATTTTTAAAAAGAAAATTTCTAAAAATTCACTTCCTTTTTGGAAAAACATTTCGTACGTGGTAAAGAGGATCCCTTTTTGGAATTTCCTTATTAATTTCGATATATATATATATATATATAATTTCTCACTATCCAACTATCGAGGGAGAGAGAGAGTGTGTGAGTGTGTTCGAGCGAGAGGGAAGAAAAAAAAGAAAAGAAAATCAGGTTACAGAGATGTATTCCAAACGATAAGAGATGAACTGAATTCAAAGAGATAGAAAATAGCAATTGACGTTGCATGTTTACTTTCAGAGATTTTAGGTATCAGAGAAGCAAGTAAATTGAAGGGAGTACGAGAGGTGGGAAAACTATTAGTGTAGAAAGAACGTTTAAATTTATCTATTTCAACGGTAAAAGGGGGTGACCTATATGCCAATCTGGTAGTACACTTAAATTTCTGTGTTCGGGAAGAAAGGTTGGTAAGAGTATTTGCTATATTAACATTTGTAGTGAATAAAGAGAAACCACATCACAACCACATGATGACTAGCAGGGTCAACCGACCAGATATGGCAACTGTATTTAATACACGGACGAATGGTAAAATTATAAATGTGCAAGAATATATATATATATATATATATATATATATATATGTGTGTGTGTGTGTGTGTGTGTGTGTGTGTGTGTGTGTGTGTGTGTGTGTGTGTGTGTGTGTGTGTGTGTTTTAAATTAATATAGTTTACATTACAACACGGACATTTCTGTTTAAAGATTTTTAACTTACATCAGGCTATCTTAGATCCTTGTTGTGAAAATGATTTTAATTTGAATATATATTTATGTAACAACATGCTGTTGCCATGTTTTAGGGTCAGAGTAACATAGCTTGATTGTAACTTTTTTGCGGTCGGAATCTTCCATTGAAAGTGGAAGTTGGCATTACTTCATTTACTATTAGGTATCATTTAGAACATTATAGATAGATAGATAGATAGATAGATAGATAGATAGATAGATAGATAGATAGATAGATATGAATAATATTACGCGATAAATTCATAGATTGATAATTACGAACATGCATGTATGTACGCTGTCTTCCTGTAATAATGATAGGCGCATGCGCAGGGTGAATATCATTGACCTATGCTTTTCATTTCATGCCACCCAGCAGATAACGTCAGTCGGTGACACATATCCGGCAAGTTTTTAAAAACTTTTAGAAAATCCAGGTGACAGGAAGACTAAATCAAATAAAAACAAGGAAGCAAGTGTGTGTGTGACAGAGGAAGAATGGGAAAGAGAAAGAGAAAGAGAGAGAGAGAGAGAGAGAGAGAGAGAGACTTGAAGTGTTTTTTTCATTTTCCAGCGCGAAGCTTACGTCACTTGATTTGGCTGACATATCACAAGAGTCAATGAGAGTCAATTGATAACGCGACAATTACAATAAGCACTTTGTTTCTTTATTCATGCTTTGTCAGTAATCGTTTTGCTACTCTAACACGGTTTTGTCTTCATATCTCTGTAAAATCATTTGTATTAGCTCTCAGCCTTATTCTTGGAGTAATATATTCTCCTTATTATTGACTTTACACTCCTTGCTAAAAAAGAATATTTATAATGTGGCTTTGCGGTATAGAGTATGACGAGTAGGATCTGTGAAAAAATAGCTAATAATATATTTTTTTCTTTTATGTGTCATGTCCCTTCAGGGCGTAGGCGAATATGGCATTCCACACCTATCCCTTGTAGTTCTTAACACTATTTTTCTTGGTATTAGTCACAAATCCCGTTTTGTCATCCCATCAAGTATGTCTCTCTTTTTTCAATCCGTACTGTGAGTATTAGATTCTCAAAGTTTTCTCGTCAGAATAAATATTGTACATTTTAAAATCTAACATTCATTCGTGGATTGAATACTGTTGCAATATCTGGTCGGATGCTCCTGCTATTCATCTCGAGGTTCCCGACAAAATCCAAAGGAGGATCTGCAACATTATTGATCCCAACTTAGAAACACGCCTTTCTCACCGACGGGATATGACTTCCCTCTTTCTTTTCTACAAATACTTTCACGTCTTCTGCTCTGTTGAAATTCTTTCCCTGCCCCCCACCGACCTCATTAACTTACTCGTGCTATTAGTTTGGCAGTAAGGTCCCACCTTTTTATCGTCAAAATAGAAAAATTTAACCGCACTTCTACTCTAGTAGTTTTTTATTCTCACACATCCCCTCTGTGGAACTCCCTTCCGTATACTTGCTTCCCTGATAGCTACAATCTCCAGAAGTTTAAATGCAACATCAATTGCTATCTTCTACCTCCCTAAATTTCATCTCCCTAATTTCCGCCTACTTTAAATCTCATCTATCTTTTGTGCTTTGTTACGCATACTCTTTCCCTTTTTTTCTCTGTCTGTAACCCCATGCGCGCCACTGGCAGTTCTGCCTTGCTTGGGGTAGTCCTGGCTGGCTTGTGGTGAAATGGTTATAAAATATATAAATATATAGCAGAACAGTTATCACATAATTTTTACAAGAAAAAAACAAACAGAAAAAACACATAAAAATAACTGCGCCTTCAATCTGGTTTCTGATATGTTGAAATAAATCTAGAATTGTGTGAATCTGTTAAAGATAATAAAACAAGAAATGCAGTTTTCATCAGAATGATATCGGAGAGTGAAATGAGGATTCTGAAAGACGTACACCCATTTTTAATAGACTCTAGCAAATCATTTGAAATATATGACACGAAGACCTATTTGAAATATTAGTAAAACTTGTTATATCTTAGCAATATATTAGAATATATAATAGGATCTAACCGCCTGACAATTACTAGAAAATAATCTCAGAAAATTAAAAAAAATAGAATGAAATGTACCGCAAATATGTCTCTTCTGACTAGATTTTTTAAAACTGTAGAACAATGTGATACCGAATGTAACAACAAGAATTATTTCTGGTAGGAAAATGCTTAAAATAAAATACCTAGATGACACCGTGTCAGTAGCAAATACAGACAGACATTTTCTCAACAAGAAATTAAAGAAAGCAAGAAAATAATAAAAATTAATTTTCAGAAGACAATATTTTTGTCAGCAAAAGAAAAAACCTAAAATGCCATCGACAACTTCGAGATATCAAAATCAAGAAAAAAAAATTATATTTAATATTTTGGAAATGTTTTTATAAATGATGGAAAATTTGACACCGAAACACGAGAGCGTATTCAAATAGCAATGCCTTCGAGGAAAATACACTAATACTTAGAAACAGAAAGTGTCACACAGAGATTATAAAGAAGGCAAGACAAAGAGAAGCATTGACTAAACTAAATGAAAACCCCGAAATCAGCACATCGCTATGATAAGTATGCACAACCAAAGATCTGGGTGCTTGTCGCACTGGTGCCTCCTCTGCATCAATTCACTCGAGCTACTAAGTTAGCAACTATGTTCCATCCTTTTACTGTGAAACCAATAAAATAAAACCTTAACTTCTACTCCACAGCTTCTTTTCTCGCACTTTTCGTCTATGGAATTCCATTCCATATACATGCTTGATCGACAGCTACAATCTCCAAGAATTTAAATTTAAGATCAATTGTCATCTTTTATCTCTCTGATTTGCATCATTTCCCTCCTTTCCTTTTCCCGTCCACTTACCTCTCATCACACCAGTAGTATCATGCTGCTCTTACTCATTTCCTGACACCCACTATAACCTTTCCCTCTTTCTCATCATTTTCATCCTATGTAACCCCTGCACATCAGTGGCAGTAAAACTGCCTTGCTTGTGGTGAAACTATTTAAAAAAATACACAACCACATGCGGACATACACAGTGTGAGTCAAAATTATGTTAACACTTATATGAGAAAAATAATTTATTCAGAATTTACTGAGCTGTTCAACAGTACGATTGATGCACAAAAGCCAGGGATCATCAATACGATTTAGTGCCTTGACACAAATTTTATTGGGAGTTCTTGATATTATTCTGTCCTTGATCTTTTCGATGTCACTATCTTTTTTGTTATAGGCAAGAATCTTTATATTAACCCATTACCAGAATTCACTTTGTATCAGATCAGGGAATGTGGTAGCCATGCCACCGGTCTGCAGCGACCTATCCAACGAATTGATCGAAAAAAGTCTGAACAGTACTGGCAAAATAATGCTGTGCACCATCTATCTGGAAATATGCTGCTTGTCTGATTTGAAGATGGATGTTATCAATGGCAAACTTTTGCAGCCTTTGTAAGTCTGTTTCCAACGTGAGAAAATTATCTATTAGAAAGAGAGAAAAGAGAAATAAAACTAAACAAACTATAAAAAATCCACATCATGCTAAACTTTTAACTTTTCATATATATATATATATATATATAATATATATATATATATATATATATATATATATATATATATGTAATTAGGTAATTTGACTTGAATTTTACGTTTTGAATTATATATATATATATTTTAAACAAAAAAATGAAAAGTAAGTCTGCATTTTGAGTTATAACCTAATATGGGCCATTTGCACCAGTAAAAAGTCTAACAGAAAATTAAAATTGTTACCATAAATTTGACTCACCCTCTCTACATATAAATTTTATTTGTTTGAATATTATTTTTAATGGATACTTCTACTTATATACTTAGGTTCCTTTTCTTTTTTTT
>JBBBDQ010000474.1:300000-302500 GCA_037127315.1 Ascarosepion bandense | reverse complement strand
TAAGACTCGATTTTGGAAGAAAACTTTTAGATTACCTCTGTAGTAAACAATCTAAATATCAATATGTAACCGAGTCAGAGAAGTAGAAGTGGTGGGTAGAAAAGAAAAGGAACGGAAACATGGGGTAGACAGGGAAAGATTTAAAGGAAAATAAAAAGTATATATATATATATATATATATATATATATATATATATATATATATTCGGTAGACATGATGAAGAATGCCGGCATCAGATGTTGAAAGAAATGAAAAGTTATATAAAAGAAGAAAAAGAAAAAGGAAACAGGAGGAAAGTAAAGTAAAACGATAATATATAATTTGTATTTACTTCTGTTAAAAATTTAATCAGTAATATAGTATTAACTCTTGTCCTCATTTTTGTTGCCATTTATACAACGTTTCGGCCGTTGTACGCTCCAGCTTTCTTCAGAGAATAGGAACTTTGAACAGAACCCTTTATTACTTGATTGCAATAAAATTTTCTGTTCCAAATTCCTAGCATCTGAAGAATGCCGGAGATGACAACGGCCGAAACATCGTACAAATGGCAACTAAGATGAGGACAATAGTCCACATATTGTAAATACTGAAAATACCACCTCATCTCAGAAATATAGACAAATATATATATATATATATATATATATATATATATATATATATATATATATATAGAATATATCAGAGATAGATACATATGAACAAAGTGTGATAGTCTAATGCATAATCATATTTAATATTTGTAAAGAAAACATTTAAGACAAAATATGTTAAATTCAACATATTCGTTCCCTCAAAGATTTCACAGTAAACGTTCTTAAAGGTCCTTCTACCCCATAATGAATTGGGTTTAGGAAAATGAACTGAGGAGAACGAACTTCATAAAATAAAAAGGGCCATATAACAAAATTAGAAAAAAAACATTTAATTCCGCACGAAAATTTATTTAAAAGTATTACTGACTTAATATTGACATCAAAATTTACACGACTTTTAATTACATCTGCGCATCATCGGCCTTTACACTGAAAGAACATGTCACATTGTTCTGGCGTGATTGTCTTTCTACATTCTCTGCTGTTTCTGACTCAAATCCCGTTTTTGTCTTCGGCACATTTTTACAAATATTATTCTGAATATCCTTCAAAGATTCCAACCTGGGCTGAGATATGAACTTATGGAAGTATTTGTCAAAATCATGATGGTTTAAGATTCGAAGAATTGTTTTACTGAATAAAGATGGAACCTAAAGAAAAGAGACACCTAAGAAAAGGAAAGAAAAAATAATGATTTTCTTTAATATTCTATTATACACCAGTTTGCACAGAGACTATTTAACTGATCTAGCGAGACAAGCTTGCTAACTGTTAAACCACGACGAATATCCCCTGTTGCACGCCGCTATATGTTCTCATTTAACCGAAGGTTTAGACTAAAATTCTCATGTGGACTAACATTTAAACAAGTTGACATTAGAATTTAAGTGATTTTGTTTTTAATTGCTTGGAAAGAAAACTCATAAACTGAATCCACCTGGCCTACAAATTGCAGTCAAATTTTAAATAATTAAATGTACTTTAATCACTGAAAAAAAATTACTGAAGAAATTTTCACTATAAAAATTTCGTTCGTTTACAAACTCTAGTTTAGAATTTTAGTTACTATTAAAAAAATAATTTAACTACGGGAGAACGAGTCAGAAGCTTTGCTACTCAAACGACACGACACCGTCTGACCAAACAGATTAATCTCAAATTATTCCGGTGTGCAATTCTTGGTACGATGTCAAAACGGTGAACAAGGAGGGATTAAATTTTGCCCACTTATAGCAAGGTGTCATTTTACTAAGCCATCCAGGGGTTTCAGACAATTTAAAGGAGACGGTATCATCATATTTATTTAATAATTTAGAAATTATACTCTAAGCCATTAGTTTCTTTTGCAATAGCATAAATCATTATCCTTTGAGATTTTGGCGTGACAGCCGGACACATGAGCGATTAATCAAAATTGCAATGACTTTGCAGCGTAATATTTTGAAAACAATGCATTAGACGAATGAGGAATATTTGTTTGCATTGCAATATTGCCATATTTTGCGAGGAACACTTTGTTATTTTTGTTTTTTTAAACTTTAAATAAATTTCAAGAACAATTTTCTTTAATTTTGGATGCTAGAATTTTTAAAATAAAAAATCAGTTGTATATGTTTCTTTGTTCTGGTTTCTTTCATTTATTGAAATTGTAGACATTTAAACTTGTCTTTTCGCATTAATTATCAATCAGGAATAGGTAACTAAATTATCAATCTCCGATATTTCCAAAACACTTAAAGTGTATTGAACGTTTCAAATTTACGTGTTAAACATGTCTTCAATAAACTAATATATTTATGCTTAAATATATATTCAAACTAATTTCCTGCAAAAAAGTGACCGACCACGACTAACAGTTTTCACTATCGTCAGACAGTCGGTGTGTACTCGTAAAAATAGG
>JBBBDQ010000474.1:240000-295000 GCA_037127315.1 Ascarosepion bandense | reverse complement strand
ATTTGGTATCAGTCGTAGTCTACTTCCTAAGCCAGAGGCGCAAGAAATAAGAGAGGATAAATTTTAGCGTCTTATATATATGCGGTGTATACACACGGCAGTCACCAGGAGAACTTTCATGTATTAGAAATTGTTTTAAGATTATAATTATATAAATTAAAATTAGCTTGTTTTGAGAGAAACATCACAAATTTAACAGTTAATAAATAAAATTGTTTAGAAAAGAAACCAAGTATATATATATATATATATATATATATTCATTCTAGCATGTTCGATTGAATAATCTCGATATATATATATATATATATATATATATATATGTTTATTTCATTTTAATCTTCTCAAAATCTCTGATCGACATCTCAGCGTTGATATTAAATTCATTGGGGAAGAGTCCGGAGTTAATTTTTTGGGCTTGTTTACTTCTTTTTTCCCTAGTACTTTCAATTTCATCCGGGAACATCTTCCGTAGTGACTTGCTACCAAAAAATTAATGTAATTGTTTTTTGTAAATACGCATGAAACTCGTTCTGTTTTTACAACTAATTTAAAAAAAGCATGAATGGTCTCTTTTACAATCAATTTTACATATTAACTGTTAAATTTGTCATCTAAATAAGGTAACATTAATTTATATAATTACTCCATGAAAATTATAATTTTTCATATAATTATAATTTCAAAAACATTGCTATTATAAACATTTTGAAATATTTACAAAATATTTTTATGCTAACAACTAATCTTATTTAGAGGTCTTCGAGCATTTGATGCTTTTTTCATGCTGGAGTAGACTCGTGTTATCAAACAATATTTTTCTGATTTGCGAATATGGACAAGAATTAATCTTTAAATGCAATATATTAAATTTTATATCCGATATATATAGTATAAGTACTCTTGATAATGTTATTATCTTGAAACAAACATATAAATTTTCAATCTCCCAGAGAGCATTTAGATTGAGATACAAAATCAGTTGTTTGCAAAACAATAGCTGAAGAAGAGGTATTGCGGATTATTAATTCGTTTGTATAATATTTGTAATATAGTATATAATTATTACCTGAGAAAATCGCAGAATATATTAGTGCTTATGACTTTTTCGGGTTTTTTCAACTTGTTTATAGTTAGAATGCATTTGATTATAGTATGGTCGGTTGGTATGTTTAGGATTATTTGACAAAGTATTATATTCTGTTTTATTTAATTCTTTTTGTTTATATTTCTAGTAATTCATCTAAGTTGTTCATCAACAATCTAATTAGTAAAAGCATTGATAATGTAAGTTTGTTTATTTTTTAAATTCAGTGTAAAAGTTATTTTCAGTAAAAAAGTTAACTTTTGCATGGTTTATTTCTTTTGTATCATCGCTATTTTGTAATAATCAGGCATTCACTTTTATAGTCAAGAGTGAATGCATTTATGCTAGTTGTTTTTTATATGGGAGGTAGTAAATGTATTAATATTGTTGTTTATCAACATGTCATATAATGGAATTTTTTTATTATTGTTAGAATCACATGTAAATATAAAAATGGGGTTATTCAGAAGTTTTTGTAGGCTACATATTTAATCTATATTCTTAACTAAAATGTGAATATCTTCTAGATATCTTAGGTAGAGTGAGGGTTTTCAGAAGAATGAAATTTATTATTTTTCAATGTTAGTCTTATAGAAAATTACTAAATGTGGGTTCTAGAACTGGACCGACGGAAACTACATCACGTAGTAGGTATATATTATTTCGATGATCATAAAAGGAAACATCGGGGGTCAAAAGATATTTCAATAATATGTTAGGGCAATTTTTTAGCGGAGGTGGAGATGTATTTTTGTAAATATCCTTTATAATTATAATAATGACTGGGATATTGGTAAATAAGTTTCTATCATCAAGTGATTCAATGGTTTCATTTTAGGGTTTAGATTAGATCATGAGTTGATTTAATACTATATTTACAAGGTATGCCCGCTGTAAAGAGTTAGTTACTGATTTTGGTTAATTGATAAACAATGGTAGAGATTTGGGATATAAGATGGCAAGGAAAACAAGGTTTATGTATTTTATAGGTCCATATATATATCCTGGCTTGTAACTACCAATTATTTTCGGGAATGTTTAAGTTGTGCTCTTTGTGTTATTGGATATGATCAGCTTATTTCTTTTCTATTTCAATTTTTTAATATCATATTTTTAACTTTTTAAAATCTTGGTGTGACCTGCGATTATTTCTTGAAAGTTTTGCGTTATAATAAAATTTATTTAATCCAATTAACATATTGGTTTTATATGCATTTTTTAATGTTGTATGATTATGGCCACGTAGTTTTTTTGGCAGAGATTTTTAATTGCTTTTTAGGAGATTCGATATTTTTTTTCTTTTGTCATGTCTGCTTTTATTAATTCGGCCTTGAGAAGATCACAAAGTATTTCTTTATTAGTTGTTGTTCTTTAAGATTTTACGTGTTTCTGTTTCTGTAAGTTTTTATCGAATTTATCAAACTGTCTTTGAAGAAGACAGTTTGGTTTGAAACAATTCCTTTTGGTGGCATGCTTGTACGAAGTTAGATCTGTTACTGAACTTATTTTTATTATTTTGAAGATGAATAGAACCTTTATATATATATATATATATATATATATATATATATATATATAAATTTGTAAAATAAGTAGAATATCGATACAAAGATAGCCATTTTGCTTTGTGTCTAATCAAGTGATTAAATTTATTTCAACTTCAAATAAACTTCATCACTTGATAAGACACAGTGATATTATAGGATACTTACGTTATAAATTCTAAATAAATATTGTTCGCTCTACTTTGTATTGAGCACTTTTTACGAACAGTGTTCCTTTGGATACGGAATTTTAATCTGTCCATACCTAACGTATACTTAAGTATTTGAATACTCTCGATTACTGGCTATGTTTATATTGTATATAACTGGCTAAAGTTCGCCTTCCTCTACCGAGGACCTGTAGCTCACGATTTAGTCGGGTTTCAATCCTGGCTAGAAGCAATCGGATGTCTAACCGTACTGATGAGCAGTACGGCTAGTAAAGATACAGCAAAACTGATCTGTCTGCGAATGACTATACATACATACATATATATATATATATATATATATATATATATATATTAACCGCTTGCCTGTGATGAGATTCATAAAATGCAAGGTTATATTTGCATTAATGGCCAACTTTAGTTGGAGGTTTTCTGATCAGAAGTGATAGTTATCACACACACGCACACACACGCATATGCATATCTACACACACACATACATATGTTTTTATATATATATGTTTGATACTTATTTATTGCGTTGTAATAATGTACGTTTATTTTAAGATCACTCAAAATTATGAGTCATTTCACCGACTTACTTGCCTAAGGAAATAAAATCTGGGTTGAAATCAAGAATGTTTTTCATTATATATTAACATTTTCACGCATACAATAGATGAAATCTACGGTGGATAATTATCTATTTTTTAACAGACATACCTACTGATATATCATACTTAATGATCTGACTATCTTCAACGGTGAATCATAACTTGAAACCTGTGTAGATGTTAGGAATTCTGTTATTTGATGTAAGAGGCTTCGTTTATGACATTTTTGACTACAATTTTTTCATCATGCCAAAATTCATTATACCAGCAGGAAGAAAACAAGAGTGGAAAACTACACGAAAAATATTATGGGCGGGAATTCCACTAAATGTTAAAAAATGGCAAGTCAGTTGACGACAGAATGTAATATTTGGTGGCTATATATTAAGACTTGTTATTTTGAAAACGTTAATATATATATATATATATATATATATATATATATATATATATATACTACCAATATAGCCCGGCGTTGCACGGTTGCAATTAAAGCTTTAAAACTAATCCATGGTCCTGGAGCTCAGACTCTTTGGACGTTGGCACGAAAGACTAAAATGTAATAGTTATTTCCAGTTAAAGCGAAACTGTAGACTGAAAGAAAAATAAATGGATGTAAGTCAAATTTTGAAGTTTGGTGAGAATTGGATAAAAATTGTGGATTTGTATAAAGGACATACAGACAGATAAAGAGACACACACAAACATCTTGCCTTTTATATATATTATCGATTTTCTGCACTATTGTAAGAACTGCAACCTTGAAACTTCCGAATATCTTTTCTTATGTCTTTGTCTATGAGTGTATCAAATTTGATTAAAAATCGGACCACTCCTCCTATAAGCCAATTTTTTGTCGATTATCGATTTTCGATTTTTATCGTGGATAACTCGACACAAAACCTAGGTAATAATAGTCGCAGACGCTTATAGTACAACTGTGTAAATTTTCAAGGAAATCGGTTTAGCCGTTTTGGAATCTATAGGTAACGGACACACACAGACACACACAGACAAAGTTCCATTTATGTATATATATATATATACATATATATAACAAAGCAAAGTGTTGGCGAATCCAGTACAAATGTTGACGAATGAACGAAGTAAATCTCTAACCAAAAACGATACTTGGAACTTAGAATAAAAAAGAATGGCTCTTACATACAGAAACACACACGTACACACAAACACACAAAACTACTAATATATACGACTTGTTACATACGACCTTTTTCAGTAGTATGACTGATGAAAGTTATTTTGTCAAGCAAATGTTTTTATCGTAAAACCCTAGATATCGGGTTGTAGATAAAACAATGAAAACTTCCAAGTCGACATAATAGACGCACCAGCGAATTTCCTTGGGATTCCATAGAGCTTGAAACTAACAATCGTTAAAATGCTTTGTGTAAATTTTATTAAAGTATTTAATGTTGGGTCTGTATTGTGAACATTTTTGTACTCTGAGCTCACTAAACTCTCCGTTATTTGATTCATCTGATGCATAGTATGTGTAAACAACATATAACTGTTTAAATATGATAATTTTTCTATTTAATTGTTAAAAGTATAAAGTCATGAGTTTCGTTTTAAAAAGAATACTTGAACTAACCAAATGTATGAGTTTATGCGATACATATTAACATGAAAGAGAGAAGTGCTGAAATTATAAAATTAACTGTCCTTTATATATATATATATATATATATATATATATATATATATATATTAAGACCTTGGATAATTTCTTGCTGATTTTCTTAAGAAAATAAGGTATTATTTACAAAATAAGTAAAAAGCATATCACTGAAAGTATTGTCCATCGCTAGTCACTATATATTCCCATCTTACTAGAATCATTTGAATTCCCCATCGTAAAAATGACACGTCTTTTGAAGCTAATCACGAGTCGACCCATCTTTTGGCATCTTCATAAGAATGTAAGTGCTGCTCAGCTAGACTATGTGTTATTGATTGGAACACGTTATACTTGGACGGGGCAATATCTGGTGGAAAGGCCAGGCTGGTAAAAATTCCCATTTAAGCATATCCAAGTAGGTTTTCCTCAATTTGACAACATGTGGCCTAGCGTTGTCATGTTGGAAAATGACTTTGTCCTGTCTCTTCTCGTATATTAGGTTTTCTTCAATGCTCGGCTCAAACGCATAAATTATAGTCGATAATGATCTTCGCGAAGGATTCGGTTGGTTTGAGCAACACGTAATAAACTACACACATCCGAGAACACTAAATATAAAGCAGAAGTGTTGCACTTGCCAATGTTCATGTATGGCCGAGCTTACTCAACGATTTTTTACGTTTAGAGTTTTCGTAGTGTATCCAGTTTTCATCGCCAGTCACGATATGATGCAAAAACATTTTTCTTTTACGTCCATTGGAGCAGCTTTTCACACCTGACAAGACGCTCTTCTCAGTCTTTAACTCCTACAGCACTAATTGTCCTTGCATTTGAATCATTTTCAGTGCTTGCAATCGTTTCGAAAATGTTGCGTGATTAACTCAAAATCATTCTGCAAATTGAATTGGTTGTGATATCAGTTAACATGAAATAATACCTCCAATTATGTGTCTTCAAACAGAGCGTTTTTTGAATTCAACATCAAAAATATTATTTCTGAAGCGTTTAAGCAAATCTCTGCATGCTGTTTCCGACAGAGCATGGTTGCGGTGAAACTGATTTCAAACTTGCTTATAATGCTTACAGACAAGTTACCATCTGAATGTACACGCAGGCAATTCTTAGAACGCCATCTGTTGGAAAACAGTGAAAAGTTATCAAGGTCCTAATATAAAGACAGATGATATATTATTATGCAGGGATAATAGCCTTGTGGTGGTGAAAAATTCCACAAATTTTAAAATTGATAAAATTAGATTGTTAATATACACAAAATTTCAAAAAACTTAATTTAAACGTTAGTGTTAATACACATGTAAACAGTAGATTCTCTCGTTGTGGCTTTGCATTCAGAAAATAATATATATCAACCATATAAAAAAAAACAATACTAATCCTTTTTGTATCCACCCAAAATCTAACGATCCTCCAACCATGATTAAGCATGTATCCTCATCCATAGAATATAAAATTAGAAGAAATTCTGCAAATTAATAAGTATTTAATAATTTTCATAATACTACATTAAAAATTGTGGATATAAAAGCCCAAATATTAAATACGTAAAAGATAATATATATCCCTGAAAAATAGAAAAATGATTTGATATACACCCCCATTTCAACCAAATAGTTAGACAAAACAAATTCCTCGCTTTGATTTTTAAAAATATTCTGAATAATAATATATTAATCAATAAAACTACTCCAAAATTCAGTTATAGTAGTAAGGTTAATCTAGAAATAAAATATAAAAAACATGATAATAATATTTTAAATAAGAATTTAAATTTATTTTGTAAAAAGAATCACCTAAAAAATAAAAATAGTAAATTAGACAGTAATAAAGAAAATAAATGTCTTGCTGAATCTATTGTTTATCAATGTATTATTTCTTCTACTGAAAACCCTAGTAATATAGAGTTTTTTTTATCTGTAGTACTAAAATTCGTTGAAATAAATATTTCATTAACACACTTCTTTATGTAATAATAAGTACCAAAAGAGAACATCCCATTTAAATATTTTTGATATCTACAAAGAACAATAAAACTTCCATAAAAAAGACGATTTAAAAAAAATCTAGAATACGTAAGTCTTTAAACAACCCACAGTCCTTCTGTCTATACTAAAAAATATATAATCTTAATTTACTTAAATATAAAAAATCTATTAAATAAACGAAATGAAATAAATGTCATTTGTAAAAAATGCAAAATTTTTACCTTCGAAAATGGTTAATAATTCTTCGTAAAAGGATAACGATAAACTTACATATATCTATTACTTTTTTTGTATTATGATTTTATACTAGTTTAATAGATTTAAAAATTAATGAAAGATAAAGTACATGAAAAATTGATTAAAAAATGCACTCTGAACAGAAATAAAAATATTTTAATCATACTAAATCCCTTTATGTCAGATCAAAAATAGAAAATGTTTTCCGTCTTTCTTTTTGTTTTTAACCTGGCTGAGAAACATTGAAATCTAAGAGCAATAAAATATACATCGTAATAAATAAACAGCAGCCTAGACTCTATCTGAATGAACTATCAATTTCCTGTTAACCTATGTTTTCAATGTAAAAGTCGAACTTCATTCAGATTAATTAAATTAACCACAGACACATAAAATCTAATTTTTTTCAGTCTTCCCACCCATATTATCAATTTAATGACAAGCGTATTTTTGTCTACATTCAAGTGTAAATTATTTTTGCAAGAATGAGTCAACATTGCCTGATGACGAAGTAACATCTCTAAACATAGACTTTTCCGTGTCGTAATGTAATTCAAGTGAATTTTAAATAAAAAATATCATTATATATATATATATATATATATATATATATATATATATATATATAAAATTTTAGGTGTTTGTTAGGTTTAAAATGAGGCTCCTGAAACTCGTGTGTGTTCCTGTCTATATACTTGTATATGCATATACATATGTTGCGACAATTTATTTCATTTTTTATGCATATTTAATTCATATGTATAAAATTATTATTCAGGTCGTAATAAAACAGTGCTCAATACAATATGAACAGATATATTATATACATAGCACGACTCAGGGCTTCATCCGTTACAGAATCATTAGGTGCATTTTTTAAGCGGATATTTTCATAGATTTAAGTTTATGTCTACTCAGTTTTAATGGGAATTACATCTTAAAAAAGTTAAGTTACTCCCGTTTTTAATAAAAGAGTAGAAATATGAATATTTTAATATTACATGTAGATAAAAATATTTTTAATAACAAGAGTAAGTCTTAAGTATTTTCATATTACATTTAGATAAAAATTAAATTTAAAATTACAATTTAATTATTTTATCGGCTAGTAATCTTATAATATTTAAATTATTATGTTATATGAATTATGGCCAATGGATTTCTTATCCCTGCATTTAAATAATTTTTATGTTTAATTTAAATTTTTAAATATTAATCTAAAACTCAAAATGTGCGTCAATTATAACTTTATTTATAACTACTTTGTCTCATTATCTGCACTTTTGTTTCGGACCCTACTGTATATATATATATATATATATATATATATATATATATAATGAAATGGTAGTCTTTGAAAAAGCAGTAGCTTCTCACGCATCTAAATATGGTTCAATCAGTAATGAATTTGAGCACTCTCCGTAACTGGCTTGTGTTTACATTGTATATAAGATGTGCTAAGGTTCGCCTTCCTCTAACGAGCGCCAGAGGTAGAATTGCCGACTGATGTCAATTCGGCCGAGTTTCAATCCTGGCTAGAAGCAATCGGATGTCTTATCGTACTGATGATCTGTGATAGAGCGAAACAGATCTGTCTGCTGATGACTATATATATATATATATATATATATATATATATATATATATAATGGCAGGTCATAACATCAAGAATCAATTTTTCAGACACATCAGTCTTCATGGTCAGAAGCACTCGGCCGAGCGCAGGCACACACACACACACACACACACACACACACACACACACACACACACACACACACACTCACACACACACGCAAACACACACACACACACACACACACACACACACACATATATATATATATATATATATATATATATATATATATATATATATACAGTGTTTAGTTTTGTTAATGGTTCCTGTTTTTCGATGGCCTACTGGTAGCAAGATATTTTAGCAGCGGCTTTTTTGTCGTAAAATGCTCGATATTGAGATAGAACATTAACAAAATTAATGGTGAGAATTTTATTACTTAACTGAGCAAGATTGTGTCGACTTCGAAGGTGACTTAATGGAACTTTAAGATGCCTTCAGTCGTCAGTCTGAACTTCAATCTGCATTCAATCAGCAGAATGTTGATCAGTTCCGATGGGTAAGCACATGTTGGCAAAATGTTCAGTCCAACAGTTCAGGATACCAGCCGGATCTTTAATGGAAATTTCGCCGTCAAAAGATTTTCTAGGAACGACTGGATAGAATCTTGTACAAAACAAACAACAAAAAGATCATACAGCATCCTTGAGTTGTGTTTGTCAAAAAAAAAATTACTTTCTGAAAGATCGTACACCTCCGGTCATTTTTCAGCCTTTTGATTCCACGTTGGATAGTTGCCCTATAGTATCTGATTTTCTTTTCTACTTCAGGGCTTTTTACCTGAGATCTGCTAAAAAGATTATGACATAGCGAGTTCTTTTTTTTATTGCTAGTAGTTCCTTGATATCTTGACCGTTATCATCATTAAACCAGTTTTGCTAAGCTCTTAAAACATAAACGAGCACTTCAACACTCGCATGATTCACGTGGGTTTTGAAATCAGCCAAAATACCGTCAAATTGACATTATTAATCAGCTTTCTGACTTCAGCATTTTAACCTAATCCGCTAGTTTAGACACAGCAAGCCATTTAGGAAACTTCTCACCGTTCATTTGTATTTTCTTCCTAATCCACGGCTTTAGCTTTTCTCGCACTAGCTTATGACAGGTATCAATTTCTTCCCGTAGAGCACAAACATAACGCTTGTCACAAATCTCATTTTTTGTAATAATGACTAAATTTATTAGACGAACATACTTGGATCTCGGATGAATCCAGGACCTGCCTTTTCTCTTTTTCTCATTGCAAATTTGAATTAAGAGCCGAGTCTAATTAGATGCAAACCTTTGTTTTTCATGTTTCCTATTCGACAGAGACCAAGTACATCAAAAGCCTTTACTCAACTCTCGCACTGAAGTCACCAAGGATAACAAGTTTTTTCTCTTTAGATCTAACTGCTGCTTCCCTTAGATTTACATTGAATGATATAAAGGTCTATTATCTGTCTTCTACTGTTGGAGCGTATATAGATAGAATTAATATAGACACAACTAATGGAGCACGAAGTTTCATGAAGTGATCACTGATACCACTATACCTCACTACAAGGGATGACTTGATAGCAAAGTGAACACTTCCGCTTTTGGCCTTTTGACTTGGCAATCCAGAAGTTAATGTATTCATCTAGAAGACATGTTTTAGATAGAGCCGCAATATCAATGTTCTTTTTTTACCAATGTTTTGATGACAAGAGGTGTTCTCCGTTCCGGATGATTGACCTCATCATTGTTCAGAACAATTCATACACTCCAGCATCGAATTTTGTGTCGAATTCTTTGTTTCATGCATCTCTTTAATATTTGTCGAGGCATCCTGTCAGAAAAGTCAAATTATGATACATCAATGCATTTTTAGATTTAAGTGACATAAGCTTGTACAACACATATGCAATTCTCTGAAGCTACACAACAAAGTTTCAGTGACAAACCGAAGTGAGATAAATGTTAATCTATCACAGGTTTACAGTTCTTTGTTCAAGATAACAAGATTAGCCTGCTGGTAATGGCTGTTTTGTCATTGAGGTGTAGTTTTTCATTACGGCAAGTCATTCTTATCTCTTCATCCTGTAGCCTTCCCAAGGATTCCAACCCCGTAGGGAACTTGAAGCAGGCTACTACTCCTTTGATATATATATATATATATATATATATATATATATAAGGTAACAAAAAAATTGTGTCTGTTTCTTGATTAATCACACATATATATACAAGGTAACGAAAATATCCTTTCCAAGGATTCCAACCCCGTTAATATCATGTAGGGAACTTGAAGCAGCCTTCTTCTCCTCATATATATATATATATATATATATATATATATATATAAGGTAACAAAAAATTGTGTCTGTTTCTTGATTAGTCACTGAATGAAGTTGGAATATGTACAAAATGCTTGTAGCAATTGTTTTCAAATTTGGGCAGCCGGAAGTAGGAATATCAGTCGTCATAAAAAAACACGTACACCGTTCCCAGCCATCAGTTATAAATCGGACAGCTGTCAGAAGGATGGAAATGTCTAGAGATCTCGTTCGGGGCTGTTTGCTTTACGACTTCAAAGTGGGCCTATTAGCAGCTGCATCAAGTCGCCGCATATGTCAGGCGTTTGAAGATAGTGCTGTGAATTAATGTACTGCAAGGCGTTGGTTTCGAAAATTCAAGTCGGAAGATTTGCCTCTCCATGATGAGCCTCGTAGTGGATGACCACTGGTCTTGAATGTCGGAGTCTTGAAGGCAGTGATTGAAGAGGTTAGTAATCTAATGTGTGGTGAACTTGCAAGACATTTCAACTCTGATGAAACAGTTAGACTTTACTTCACCGCCTAGGTAAGACATACAAGCTGAGCAAGTGGGTTCTGCAAACGCTGCTGGAGATCCACAAGAAACAGAGTGGCAGCCTGCGTATCGCTGCTTTCTCGCTACCGTACTGCATCTATATTCAATAGAGTGCTTATCAATAATAAAAAGTGGGTTCTGTACAAAACTTGCAAGCGTTCCAGTCATTGGTTGTCTCTTCAGGATGCTGTCTCTCACTCCACAAGACCGCCTATGCACCCATGCCAGATAATGCTTTGTGTCTGGTGAACAGGTCGTCAAGTGGTTCATTATGAACTGCTACCAACGGGCCAAACGGTCACTGGAGACCTATACTCGAAGCAATTGAAACGTGTGCAACAGGCATTGCGCCAGAAGAACCCAGCACTTATGAATCGGGAAGGTGTGCTTTTCCTTCATGACAACGCCAGGCCGTATGTCGTGCGAGTGATCAAGGATAGCAAACAGCAACTTGCGGGGGGTACTTTGAGTCATACACCTTATTCACCTGACCAATGCGCCGTCCGATTACCACTTCTTCCACGCCCTGGATAGCCATCTTCGTGGGAAATAATTTACCAATTTAGCAGACTTGCGCAAAACCCTCACGGACTCCTTTGCGTCAAAACCCTCCGAGTTCTACCGCAAGGGCATTGAGCAGTTAGAGATACGTTGGCAGAAGATGCTGGATGCTTATGACGATTTCTTCGAAGACTAAATATGTTATACATACTCTGAAGTATTTTCTTTTTTTTTTCTTTAAAAACGGACAGAACTTTTTTGGTCACCTTGTATAAAATTTTATTCCTTCGTTCATACAATTGTTTCTGTATATGTATATTTAGTTATTTATTCACGGAGCTCGAAAGATTTTAGTGTTATCTGCAGGTAATATGGAAGTATTCTAGTTTTTCTAAGAAAAAATCTCTTTCAATGAATCTTCAACTAATATCGCAGTATTTGTAACGAATATATTAATGATGCAGATAAGCAAACTAGTTGATTAATCAATCAGGACAATTAAAAGATAAACATAACAATTAATTAAGAAGAAGAAGAAGAAAGTCATACTCATGTTAAAACAGAATTAAAAAAAACAAAATCATTCATTTATATTTTTAAACAGGAAGAAAATGTTAGACTTTTGAAAACCTTCAACCACTTTGTAACTCCAACGGATATAGAAACGACAAAAAGAGAGCAACTATATGGTTGTAAAGTATATGGGAGATAATGAAGTAAGACGAATAATAAACGGGAAAAAACTAAACAAAAATGTAATAAAGAGATATTTTCATATCGTTATACGTTAAATGCAATTTAAAAGAGGTTCTCAAGGTAGAGGTTTACTGAATGAGGGTGCTGTAAGAACGTAATGGCCTGAAATTAAATGTGGAGTATTATGAGGACATGTAAGATAGAAATTGTTTAACCCTAGACTTAAATATTTCAAGATCGTAGTAAGCAAGAAAGCATCCATTCGGAAACCTTTTTCTCAACGTAATTGTTTGGAGCTGATTTAAATGTCCGTATGTGTAAGCCATTCAGTTCTTTTGTTGACCAATTAAATCCTAAATAATGTTTTTGATTTTAAGAATAATACATTTTGTGACTATTGAATTAAGTATATTTGGAAAATAAAATAAAAATTTTCAAATATTCGTTCTACTATTTGCCACATAGCTGAAAGAGGAGATAGATGTTGTTTGGGCACGGGTTATCGTGTACTGTTGATAAATTTATTTACTGCTATGCCTAATTTTCAAATCTCTAGTAGTCTACCGTATGTTTGGGTGACGTACTATGCTGTATGTATAGGCTTAGATCTGGGCTAAACATCTTGAGGTCGACTTGTACGCCAGTTTGACGCGTACACCGCAATATATGTTAAAAAAATCAAGTAAAAAATAAACAAGTTTGCTAAAGAATGAGCTTTTATTTTAAGCTCCTCAATCTTTATTTCTCCATTATTCATGTTCTTACTACAAATTTCTTTGGTCTAGATTTATATTCCGTGTAACTCGCCAACAGTCCTCGGGCGTTGTGAAAGCAACAGAATCTGTTCAAACTCAACCACTTAATCACGTGTCCCAGGTTATTTTCACTTTATCGAATAGACATTTGGATACACATCTGTGGTTCCTCTATGTCTGTTCTAGGAAATCTTCAAATGTTAAGGAAATTGTCTCTTGTGTGTCCGGATTTACCTTAAGTGTTTTTTTATCATTTCACTCCATGAGAGAGGTAAGTGCCACTAGAACACACGGGATTACAATGTATGAAAGTGAGTGAAAAGATAAAAAATAAGAAGGATTGAACAAAGAACAAAAAACTAATGGAATTTAAAGGAATACATGGCGTTCATGCTTCATGAAATTTTTGAAGATTGTTGTTATCAGGGAAGCAAGTAAACGTGATAGAATTTCCAAAGACGAGAAGTGCTAGAAAAGAAACTGTTCGAGTAAAAGATTCCTTTATCGCATTTCCCGTCTGGGGAAGTCCTTTCAGCTTACTTGAATCCCGACTATCACAATTAAATATTGTTAGTTATCTTTCCTTCTTTTATCGTATACCCGCTTCTCAGGATTGTAACTTGTTGCAATGTCTGATAGTATACAAACGGGTATCGTTCGCTCACACACTATATATATATATATATATATATATAAAGTTTTAGTGCATAAGAATTATCACGTTAACTTGGCAGATTCATGCCGACCTCAAAGTTTCAAGAAAACACCATTATGATACCTTCACTAATCGAGGTTGAATTTCTGGCTCCTGAATCCTGTTTTGTTTTTTTGTTTTTTTGTTTGTTATTTACAAGGAGCTCAATGTGATTTGATAGTTTGTAGGATCGGTCTTGCTTTTGATAGATTGGTTACATTTTTTTATTTGTATTTTTATGAAGCAGGTGTTTGATTTCATTTTAATGATTTTAATGTACACGTGGTGTCTGCGGATTGTTTATAGTGAATAATTGTTAGCTCCACCGATTATTTTAGTTGATTTGTTCATGCAATTTAGGTTGACTTCTTTTTGTTGTATTCTTTTTTATTGGTTTGGCCATTTTCTTTTCTTCGTGTTAGTGTGGTTGGGCTCTTAAGGATTTTTAGGTCATGTTTATGTGATTGTGTTTTTGTGTGTATTTGTGTTTGTGAGCTTTATGTGTGTGTATTTTTTGTTTGTTGGTTGGCTCTTTTATTATTTTCTGCTTTTTGTCGTGATTGAATGTTTGCGTATACTTATATTTTTATTTCTATGCTTTGTTTTTGTTATTTATTACTATTTGTGAAACAAAATAGATATTTGTTCGCATGGTATTTCTTCTTATTATTTCGTCTCTTATATTAAATATTTTAATTTCCTTCTTAAAGTTCATTATTTCTACTTTCTCTTTGAGGCTTAATTTACAATTTTTCTGTTGCTGTTGTGTAATGGTGCTCCTTGTGCTATTTCCCATTTTATTTTGATAGCGATGTTTTTCTTTTTGGTTCCATATATATTTTGATAGCGTTGTGTTGTTTTTGTATTTTTCCATGTTGAGTGAGGTTTAGTGATCATTGAAACTTTCTTTGTAGAATGCTTCTGTTGCACCTAGGGAAATATTTTCGTTTGTGCTAGTGTTATTTGTCACAGTACATTTGTATATTTTTGTTGGTTAGACATTTATTGGTCGGATTTTTGTTTTTATTTTGGCAGTTACATTTCATGGCATTGTATTTTTCATTTGTGTTACTGTCATTGGTTTTAAGTATTTTCCTGTTGTGCTTAGTTATCATATTATCTATATTTTCCATGCAGCCTTAACTGATGTCATCATTTTTCATCATCAATTATTCATCACACCCAATAGTGCATTGGGCAGCAACTTTTTGTTGCTGTTTCTGTAACAAACTATTTTTACGGGGCAGGGTTGTTAGCCCTGCACCCAACACCCCAAACCTGGAGGACCGGTGGACCATTCTTGGTCCTTACGTTTACAACACCTGATGTTCACAAATGGTCACTCATTTAAGTACTGACCAGTCCCGATGTTGCTTAACTTTGGTGATTGGACGGGAACCAGTGTATTCAACACTATATAGCCGTAGACTTTAATGTATTTATTTATGATTTTTGATAGTTTCTTGTGTTTGGGGAAGTGTACTTCCATTATACTGAAGAATATTTTATAACATACATACATACATACATACAGGGTGATCAAAAATGGAGAGAAGGTTGAATAATTTTGTGGATCATTTCCAGCAAGTTACAGCCCCTCCAAATTATTCAAGGGCAGTTCGTGAGTATCTTAATAAAGTGTTTACTCAGAAATAGTTTGTCGAACAAGACTATTTCATCGGCTAGTACGATCACCTTACTTTGATCTCAATGGATTTTTTTTTCGGTGTGTAATCAAGAACAAAGTTTATAGTCGAAACCAAGAATTGTTTGTAATTTGAAAAATTACATAAGTGATGCATTTCAAGAAAATAACAAACAAAGAGACGTGTGCAAAACTGTGTAAATTGTGATAGCTAACATTTTGAACCTCAGATTTGATAATATTTAAGCGATTTTGTATTATGGTACACAATAAAAATAAATCGTCAATGTTACAACTGTATTAGTAAATAGAATTGTACATATATTCTCAAAGTAAATGTTATCATTTACTCACAATATTATATGTTAAGCCACCCTATATATATATATATATATATACATACATACATACATATATATATATATATACATACATACATACATACATACATATATATATATATATATATATATATATATATATATATATATATATATATAGCTGTAACCTAGACAGATGCCTTGACAGATGTTATTATCATTCATTTCTTAATGTTACCAAGTACTTTCAATCACTTTCCGAGATTATCTTCAAGCACATTTCTGACATCTTTCAATTTTATTACGCAAAATATTATCTGTGAGTACGAACGAACTTTATTAAAAATAAGCATACACAATGTTTGCAATCTATTTAATCTGACATGTCAAAAAGAAAATTTGCTGTTTAAATACTCAAACATATATATATATATGTGTGTGTGTGTGTGTGTGTTTGTGTGTGTGTGTGTGTGTGTGTGTGTGTGTGTGTGTGTGTGTGTGTTATTCAGGATTTTACTGGTCGTCATGTCAAGTGACTTCATTTTTCTAATAACACTAAGCTCACTGGCATCCAAACTTTGAATCTTCTCAAATGTTTGATGATTCAATCAAATTTTAATTTCCCTTGTAACGCTGACAGTACATTACTTGCTCTTCAAACTCTTGTTACTCGAGTATCGCTGTAGTGTATATAGATATTTCTTTCCACTCACCTATTAAGCAAGAAGACGAATTTTAGATATTGTATTGATCCCAAATAAATGACTGGGATGCATTTCGTACATGAGAGTAGGTGCAGAAACTCACCTAACAGCAGTAATAATTAAATCGAATAAATAAAAAAGACCGAAATATCGGAATTTTCAAGTAAGGAAATGAATACAAAAAGTGAGAGAAAACTGGAGTCAAGTATTATTTTAACCATTTCACACCAGGCAAGGCAGTCTTATTGCTACTGTTGCGCAAAGGGTTACATAAAGGAAAGTGATGAAGAGGGGTTAGTTATATGGGGTGTCAGGAGCAAGGTAATAGACGGATGAGAATACCGGTGTAATAAAGGCGGAGTGGATGGAAAAATGAGGTTGAGAAAGGATGCGAGTTACTGAGATAGGAAATGTCTATTGAACTAACGTTTAAATTCCTGGATATTGTAGCTGTCGTGGAAGCAATATATGGAAGGAAATTCAAAAGGCGGGAAGTGCGAGAAAAGAAACTGTTAAATTAGAAATTGCGGTTACATTTTATCGGTTTCACTGTAAAAGTATTGTACCTAGTTGCTAGTCTAATAAATTAATAATAGATTCATACATAGGGGGCACCAGTGAGCTAAGTTCATTGGAGCAGAAGCCGTGAAAGTATTTGTAGAAGAGGCACAGGGAAGCCACGTCATGCGGGTGAGAGAGCGACTGCAGCCGAGCTGCCAAATCGGTATCGATCACATTACAGATTCTCCGTCGGATTTTGTCAAGAACCCCGAGGTGACTAGCAGGGGAACCCGAATAGATTTGGCAGCAGTATTCAATACACGGTCTGATGCTAGATTTAAATGTATGAATATTAAAAATGTAGGAAAGATTTTAAGGAAAATGTACAAAAAGAAGAAAATGTGAAGAAATAAGAAATAAAACATATAAAATAATAACGAAAGAAAGAACGATTGAAATTTAAAAATTAAACAAAATCAAAAAAAATGTTCTGTACTGATATTAAAATGTCAGTCAAATGAAAGCAAATATCCTCTTGAAAAGAATAACTTTAAAATAGAGGAGAAATTATTTTGACTTTCAAATGTTCCTTGAAAGCCACAAAATATTTTTTGATTATGTTTTACTTCATGTTTCAGATTTCTGCTTTCTATCGATCGTACCTCGTCGATATGAAAGAGGGTATTGATTTTGATTGGGTGTTAAATCTGATCAGTTCCAATGTGAGAGACCAATTGCAAATATTTATCACATTAAAAGTTTGTAATATAATCAGCTGAGAAGGAAGCAAAAATGTCCTCGTCTTTATTCTGCAACACTTATACCATTGAGGTTTAAATTGAAACTTGGAAAAATTGAGGCTTCTTCATTTATTTGGGCAGTAACGACATATTCTTCTTCTACTTGTTGCTATTTTTCTATGTGCCATGTCTCTGCAGGTCGTAAGCATTCTAGCTCCACAATTTCCTCTCGTTTTCAGTTATTAATAAGTTCTATCTTTGTTATATTTTTTGTTTTGTTTCGTGGTTTATGGAATCAATTTTAAGGTCATAAGCAATGATTTGGGGTAAGGTTATTTTTCCAACATTTTTCTTTTCGTGTATCAAGAGTCATTGGAGTTTGTTTTTAAGAGCAGTGTCCCCCAAGTCCTACACTGTTATTTAACCCATAACTGGAGAGAAGGCCTACATTGTTATTTAACCCATAACTGGAGAGAAGGGACGGATTAATACCTTTCCCAAGGGTACCAGTGCTTAAGTGAATACAGGGTATTTAACTGGAATTCAAATCACTGATTTCTCTTTCCGATCCGATATCCACTGCACCACAACGCACATCCGTCACTTTAAGCTTACAGCACCTGGTATTCCCAAGCGGTCACCCATCTATGTACTGACCAGGCTCAACGTTGCTTAACTTCGGTGATCGAGCGAGAACCGGTGTATTCAACGTGATAGACCGTAAGCCTCTTTGTTATATCTGCTAAACCTTATTCGCCAGGTATTTACTCATACTTTTGAGGATGATTATGACTTGTTTTTATCTTGACTTTTTCCTTCAAACTGTCATATCAGAATAACATTTTTAAAGCCTGCTTTCCTTATTACTTGAAATTTCAACAAAATATTTCAGATGTTAAAAATAACAAACTTAAAATAAGTGGACAATAGTTTTTCTTTTAGTAGTTACATTTGTTCATATTGAGTCGTTGTTATTTGTTTTATTGAGTATTTTCTTGTTGTGTCGTATTATTAGATGCCGTTGCATTTGTAGTCACACACGACCTGAAGTTACTTGTCTAGAAATGTATCTCTGAAGCAAATTGATATTCAATGCCATTTAATTAACCGCAGATATTTTGTTTTAATAGTGAGTCAAGAACTGATAACATTTCTGTTTCCATTTTTTCTCAAACTTCGATCAATAGCAATTTTTGCATCCTTCTCTAGAATCACCTTTCAGTTGCATGAAGTCACTTATTCCTCAGTGAGGCGGTCGTGCAGCATTCACTGCCATAAAGGAATGATATTAGATAACTGCTGAATATTTTTCTTTGTTTCTGAGAGTATTTTTTGGTTTCTTTGCCTAAATTTAGGAAAGCAACATTTGATATCCAAACGGGCATTCAGATTTTTGCTGTCTTTTTGCAATTTAGAAATAAATTTAATTATTTCCATTTTCAAAATTATTTACGTTAATGTTTTTCTAACTCATTTTTATACGTATGTACAGACTTCACAGAAATGGTAAAAATTTAAGAAACAGAACATTTGTTTTAATGAATGTCGTCTGAAGAGTAAAGCATACACATATAAAAAAGTGATTCCATTATAATAGCGAAGATATATATATATATATATATATATATATATATATATATATATATATATATATATATATAATCATCACTATGTGACGACATAATTATTACAAAAGCTTAAAATAATAACAACCTTCATAAATGGTAGAAAATTTAATAACTGCCTCGCTATTTTCTCTCTAAAGAAATAAACCGACGCTGCCTCGCTATTGTCTTTCGATGAGCGTGACGGGAGGGATTATATATATATATATATATATATAAGATGTTTCAGAAGTAGATGTCAAAACTGCAGGACTGTGCTTCTTATATCTAAATCATGAAAAATTTCCTATGAACATATTTCCGGAAACACTTAGAAAATTTAATAACTGCCTCGCTATTTTCTCTCTAAAGAAATAAACCGACGCTGCCTCGCTATTGTCTTTCGATGAGCGTGACGGGAGGGATTATATATATATATATATATATACAGGATGTTTCAGAAGTAGATGTCAAAACTGCAGGACTGTGCTTCTTATATCTAAATCATGAACAATTTCCTATGAACATATTTCCGGAAACACTTGGTTTTCGAGTTGTTGAATTTTAAAATATGCGCAAAACAGAATACCTTTATCTCCAATAGGTGGCACCTATCATGCTAAGCAGCGGACTAGACAATCAGTCAGATTGCTTTTTTGCTGCAAAATGACCGGTCTTTCCCCTTGTTTCTCGCGTGTGAACTTGCTGGATGACTCTTAGTGGTGCATGTTGATTGGACATGTACGCAAATCAAGGCAGGGAAGATACAGTAACGCTGTACAAGCTCGTCGTCTACCCCAGGAAATGTTCCCACACAGACAATGTCCCGATAGGAAAACATTTGTGAATATCCATAGCCAAATCTGTGAACGTGGGACCTTCCAACGTCGAGCTGGTGGCAGAGGACAACCAGGTTCTACGACGCCTGAAGAAGTAGAGCAGAAACTAGATACTGGGCATGATACTTCTGAAATCAGGACAAGAGAGTTGACAAGACAAGTGGCTATTTGCCATTCGAATCACCTATATAATTTACAACATATACAGAGGTTATCACCAGGAGATTACCCTGCATGAGTTGTGTTCTGTCAATGATTCTTACAGTGATGCAGTGCAATTCCAAACTTTCATGTCTCCGTTTCTTAGCAGATGAAGCCCATTTTACATTGGATGGAATAGTACCTTTCCACAATCAGCATGTAAGGGCAAAGAAAAATCAACATGCATTTGTTCCATCACGCCACAAGCAGCAGTTCCCAGTTAATATCTGAGCTGTTTTTTTAGTGATAGGTTATTAGCATCTCATGTACTTTCGGACAGGCTTAATGGCGATGCGTACAAGTACTGCCTGGAAAAAGACATGCCTAATTTATTGGACGATGTTCTACTGATCACTCGTAGACAACCGGACTTCGTGAAGGATGGTGCTCCTGCACACTTTAGTCACACAGTCCCCAGATACATAGATCGAAGGTGTACTGGTCAGTGAAATGGAAGAAGTGGATCAATTATATTGCTTCTATGCTCAACGGACATGAAATCATTGGATATTTTCCTGTGGGGCTATTTGAAAGAACTGGAGTATTTGTCTCCGCTTGATAATATCGATACTCTACCGAATTGTAACAGAGGATGCATATTTTGAACGTTTCTAAAGGGCACTCAAAATCACTGCATGTGTCGGATGTGGAAAATAAAGTCATTCTGGTTAACACGTATTTGAAAAGCATATAACTTGGAAAATGAAGGGTTTACGGATAGATTTTCATAGAGATTTTAAGTCTTATATTAAAAAAATCGTGATTAATGAATATTAAAAGTAATAAATTCATACATGATTTTAAGATAAAAATTTAGCTCATTTCGTTTTCCTTAATATTGTGACGATTTTTGAAGGTCATTGTAAATATTCAGTTTCCTGAAGCCCAGGAGAACAAAGCAAGCGTCCCACGAAGCTCCCTCCTTTATTCTCTCCTCTTTCTACTTTATCTTACCGATTTTCCCAGTGTCACTTTTAGATGATTAGCAAAGAAATAAGCAAAGGAGATAACAATTTCTAGGTATTCCAACAAAATACTGTATGATCATATTTCAGCAGCGGACCACTCTTTTGATATCTCCTGTAACAACTCAATTAGGGGAAACAATTGTTTGTAATATTAAATGCATCTCAAACAATCAAGTAATGCTTCATCGTCATCAAGCAAAGTATAGGTCTTCCTCATTCATGATGAATTGTCTTAGTATCAATAAGCCTCTTTGCTTTGAGCGTTTAATGGGACTCTTCTTCAACCAGATCTCATATGAGACTCATTTATACGATACATAATGATGATGTAAACTACCATTGGTTCTTTTTACCACCACAAAAAGTGCATGTCACTCTCTGTCTTTGCAAAAGTTAGACAATACAAAAATTGAGTTTTGCTGTTTTATCTAGTTTAGCGTTGCATTATCCTCACTTTTCAACTTTGACAAATTCTTTATCGCTTTTCGACCATGCAGGCGACGAACTGCTGCTCATTCTACATTCTTTAATTTGAATGGTTCAGATATTTAAAAATAGCAGCTGCCACACCATATACACAGTGTCTAATATTCTTTATTCACGTCATAGTCTACTGGTAAGAAGTAAGATCCATTTGGAAACTCTCTCCCTATCACCCACTATATATTTGCAAAAATGTCATGAAAGAGGCTTCTACGATCCCTGCAACCATATTTTCAAGTCTTGTGCCACCATATATCAATTGAACATATACGTATACTTTGCTGTTACTTATTCCTCTTACATCCGTAGCCACCGAACTTGAGTGGCATCTCTTTCTTGTATTAGAGAGACATTTATTAAAAAGACTACAAGAAAATGCTTGGAGCCATAGAAATATTTTTAATAAAAATGTTAAATAATTCTGGAAGGGGTATTTTTATGGAAATGCAAGAACTTACAAAGTTGTTTTCCTGTCACCAAATTCATCTGATTGTGCTTTTATCTAAAATGAATAAAAAATATAGCTTAAGAAATTACATTCCCTTTTATGTTGATAGCCGGGTAACGACAAATTTCTACCGGAAGTCTATGATTCGCCTAATGACCCCTGCACCAGAACCGCACATGGATTAGTACAACTCAGAAAGACCTGTAGTAATTTTAAAACAGCCTTGGATATAACCAAGCAATACAGTCAGACACAAACGTTGATTTCCGAACTAAACCTAAGATTTGATTAAAGTGGTAAAACCTTCCGTAATTTATTGCAGAACGATTCTATCAAACGTTATATGATAATAGCGAAGTGCAGGCTGTTATTTTAGGTAATAGGATGGTGCTTCACAGTGTTAGAAGTGCTAGATTTCTTCACAATTTGAAGAGATATTGAGACTTTGCTATATAATTAATTTCAATCAATCAATCTTCTCAAAACGTTGAAGGGATTTTATCATGAACGCCGATTCATCGAGCCTTCATTATATTAATGTGGATGTTCTCAGATGCTCTACATTTGAACTGATTTTATTGCTTATTTTCTTCCGTGACCTACCCGATCTAATCTGTTTCCACCTCGGCAACTATGTTAATGACAACACAATTTAATCCTGTCTTAAGTGTAATTCCGTAAGGTTTGGTAAGGTGGAACTGGGAAGTGTTCTTGAAGCTGTTGTCTTCTGGAGAAAGTAGTGGCAAGTTAACCAAGATGCACTAGAATAAACATAAGAAGAGCAACACACTGAGCTTTATTAGTCTCACCTTCTCCACTGAAATGAATTGCAATGATTATAGCGCATCAGTTGCTAACTACTACATTGGGCTATATAGAGTTGAATTTGTTGCATTCATATACGCACAAATAACACTAGGAAAGGCATGAATCCACTTCTTCCTCAGGCTATAGGTTAAATAGCAGGATAGATTGAGTTCTATAGCCTTGTTTGACAACTAGGCTACCGCCGAAAGTTTTAGTTTTTGCTTCGAGTTTGGCTCTAAGTAGGTATAAAATGCAACCTACTACGGGACAACTTTCTACCCATTCAGTCATACCTCTATCGAGACATGATCACCCAAGCGTGTATCGCATATGGCACTTAACTGAATGACTGACATTGGGTTAGACAATCTTTCATCCCCTTTTATAATTCTATTATTTTCCCCTGCTTCAAATATTTCCGTGACATATTGTTTACTATATTTCAAGAGATTCTGAACAAAGTCCAACGAAGAATCTGCAAAGTTAACGGTCATGATGCGACAATTTATCCACCGCACATAGATACCCAGAGAATATTCTATAAATATTTAAAGAAAAATTATTCTCATGCGATTTTCCTTTTTCGTATATTGGTGTTTTCAATTTTAGATCTTATGACTTCACTGTCTATTTTATTTGTAAGCTCTGTACTGATATTTTTCTTACACACACACATCATTGGTAAAATCTCTCTTCGGCGTTCTGAATTCCCGTCAACTCATTGAGTCAGTTAAGTGCCATACGTAATACACGCTTAGGCGATCGTATGTCATACGAATCATGACTGACTAGGCAGAAAAATATCCCGTAAAAGTTCAACGTCTGTATCTGCGATAGACTGATTGCAAACCAAGGCTATAGAACCCAGTCTGTCCTGCTAATTCCCCGTACTAAGCAGCAGAGGAGATGTATTCATACCTTTCATACGGTTATGTTAATGTAATGAATTAATAGAGAAATTGCACAGTGTGTTGCACTAAGTCCTCAGACAATTTTCGTCTCCTAAATTTGTTGTCAGCCAAGTGCAATACTACTCAACACATAGATGTAGGATGCATAGATTGGGTCACATGATTTTCGGAAGGGAATTGTACCACTATCTCGGCCAGAATTTTAACTCAGCATGCCGATTCCACAATTCTCTTTGATTACGACCCCGCATACACACACATGCACACGTACATACACAAGTATATATATATATATATATATATATTTTACACACACACACTTATATATATATATATATATATATATATATATATATATATATATAATTTAAATTTATTTATAAATAGATCTTTGTCTCTGTGTGTGTCTGTGTGTCTGTTAGTGTCCGTTACCTATAGTCTCTAAAACGGCTGAACCGATTTTCTTGAAAATATACACAGTTGTAGTATAAGTGTCTGCGAGTATTCTTAGCTAGGTTTTGTGTCGAGGTACTCCCGATAAATATCGAAAATCAATAATCGAAAAAATCGGGTTATAGAAGGAGTGGTCCGATTTTAATCAAATTTGATAAACTCATAGACAAAGACATAAGGAACGATATTCAGAATTTTCAAGGTTGCAATACTTACAATAGTGCAGAAAATTGATAATATATATATATATATATATATATATATATATATATAAAAGGCAAGATGTTTGTGTGTGTGCCTGTTTATCGGCCTGTATGTCTGTAATTTTTCAGTCCTATTATTTTAGTTTTTGCTTCGAGTTTGGCTCTAAGTAGGTATAACTGTAGTTTCTAGTCTCAGCCATGATACCATTTACCCAGAGGACTTATTTAGCCTTCAAAATTCAGTTTTACTTATATGATATCGATACCATAAAATCAAAATTTGACTTAGGTCCATTCGTTTTTCAGTCTACGATTTCGCTTTAACTGGAAACAACTATTGCTTTTTAGTCTTTCGTGCCAACGTTCAAAGGGTCTGAGCTCCAGGACCATGGATTAGTTTAAAGCTTTCATTACGCCCGAGCAACGCCGGGCTATACTGCTAATATATATATATATATATATATATATGCATACGCACATACGTCAGCCACGAATTGATGTTTCATGCATTCATCAGGCGTATATGAGAAGACTGAAATATGTACCTGCTGTTTGCGTAATGCATGAAACTCTAAGTTGTGACACCGAAATAGGATTATATATCCCATAGTAAAACCAATTCTGCAATGATGTTCGTTGATACGAAGAACAGTTTTGTGGACAAAAGGAAAGCGCCTACCTACGCAGTTACCTACACTGCACCTAGATTACACAGACATAGCAATAAACGTTTCAAAACATCATCACTCAGAAAAGGAAAGCTTGAGTCATTACGCAAGTTTCGCGCTCTCGTGATTTTCAGTATATTAAGCGTGCTAGTCAACAGAAGATCATGAGTTTGTAACGACTGTAGTTGTCCTTTGTTGAATTTATCAAAGAAGGCGCCTATGATCATTGTGATGGTAATTTTGAAAAACATGGTAGAATAATTATTTAAAAATTTAAATTTCTTCATTTGTAGCTATAGAATTTTTGCAAATCATACGTCCCAATGTAAGGGAGCTAACCAGAAATGGTAGATGTGAAAAATGGCATTAAATGTTGGTTGAATGCAATTCAAAACGTTACTGTACTCATAATAAATATTACAAAGCGCATTTATGCAAGTTTTTAGACATTACTAGCAGAGTAATCACAATTACCATAAGTTTGACTTTGTAATTTTCCCCGTATGGTGATCTCGTATGAGATCGAATGTAATAGGTTAGGAAAAAAACACTACGTCGTATTTCTTGATGACTTTCATCTTAATGTCAAGAAACGGACTCTTGTTATTATTTCATGTGCCTTCTTCCTTTTAGAGCGTAGGCGATCATGGACTTCCATTTGCACCTGTCCCTTGTCGCTTTTAAAAAATTTTCCCTTGGTATCTCTCCCTAACCACGCTTAGGTCAATTAACTATGTCATGCGCTGCTTACTCCTGTTTCTTTGTCTCTATATCCGTCTTGTGAGTATCAGATTCTCCAAACATTTTTCTTCGGTACGTGTCCCAGGAAAATCACCTATTTCTTCATGATGTTAAGTATTAGTTTACTTCTTGTTTACATTCTCTCCAGCATCTCGTCTTTGCTCAAGTGCTTGGTCTACAGTATCCTCAGCATCCTTCTGTAGAACAATATTTCTGCTGCCTGGAACCTTGCCTACATCCCTGAAGTGATTGGCTAACATTCGCTGACATACAGAAGAACAGATATCAGATAGAAGTCCAGCAATCTTTTCTTTGTTTTCAATGAGATTTCCCTGCTTCTCGGTAGTCTGGTTAACTTTTGAAATACGTCGTTGGCCATGTCAATGCGTGTTCGGATTTCACTGTCGCATATTTCATATTCTGTCAGAATACTCCCCAGATATTTAAATTTCTGTTTTAATTTACTTTTCTCGACCTGCAGCTGTCAGTGTTGGGTTTTATGTTGCTGATGATCATAGATTCAGTTATCTTAAACTTTATCCTCTGTCTTTTCTGTTCGGTTTCTTTTTTTCCGTTCTTTTGGAGGTCCTGAATTTTCCTTTCCGTGTCTTCTATCAGCATTGTGTCACCCGCTGTTTTTATATTGTTGAGATTATGTCTACCTCATTAGCATGGGACAGGCTAGCCTCCCAGAGAGTAAAGGCCTCCTTCGCCTTACACTTTCGGCGGACCTCAAATGGAATGACTATATCGAATCCATTGCCAAATGTGCCGCTATGAAAATCGGCTCTCTGTGCAGGGCCCGGAAGTTTTACCCACCTGAATATATTCTGCACATATACAAATCTACCATCCACCCGTATATTGAATATTACTGCCATATCTGATTGGGTGCCCCTGCTGCTCTCCTTGGGCTTCTTGACAAAATACAAAGGAGGATCTGTAACGTGGTTGATACTGACTTGGCAGACCGGCTGCAACCACTCTCTCACCGGCGGGATATGGCTTCCCTGTGCCTCTTCTACAAGTACTTTCATGGCTTCTGCTCCGATGAACCTAGATCACTGGTGCCGCCTAAGCACGAATTTACACGAGATACTAGATTAGCATCTAGGTCCCACCTTTTACAGTTAAACAGATAAGATGTAACCGTAAATTCTACTCCAACAGCTTCTTTTCTCGCGCTTCCCGCCTGTGGACCTCCCTTCCACAAGTCTGCTTTCCCGACAGCTACAATCTCCAGGTGTTTAAATGTAGGGTCAATAGACACCTCCTATCACTCTAACTCCCAATTATTCTCAGAACACTCTCATCTACCCAACCCTCATTCTCGGTATCCTTACCCGCCTATCACCCACCCTCTGACATTTCCTATATTTAATCATCCTTTCTCCACTCTATGTAGCCCCCTGCGCAGTAGTGGCAGTGACATGCCTTGCTCGGGGTGAAACGCTTATAAAAAAAATCCTGGCAGGGACTCTTTGTCTCTCAGAATTGTTTCGCTGTATAGTTTGAAGAGATCCGGTGAAAAGTTACAGACTTGTTTTACGCCCATTTTTATTTTTGTCTATCTGTTGAATTCATTTCTTGTCTGTACGCAAGTGATTTGCTACCAATGTAGGTTTTTGATTATGCTAATGTCTTTCCCGAAAGAGGCTGCGAAGCCTCCTCCATGAGTTTTGTTGGGTACTTTGTCAAATTGCGTTTGCATAGTCTATGAAGCACAGACGCAAAACCTTCTTCATTGGTGTTGATCTTTCAGATTGCATGAAAATCACGTTCCTAGTTCCGGTGTCTTTAACAAACTGTCACTGATTTTGTATATCTCTGGCCCGATTTTGCTACGTTCTCTATTCATCAGTGTTTGGACGATGAATTGTATTATGTAGCACATTAAGTCGATTGTTCCTTGGAGTTTAAGTTATTTTCCCCTGGCTTTTTAGGTAATCCGATATTAATTGATCTGTTTAGGCTCTCGGGTATGTTGCCGCTGTTGTAGATTTTGTTTATTATTTCTGTGATCCTGTCTAATCCGAAGACGTCTGAGGCTGTCATCATTTCTGGTCCTGCTGCTTTGCTTCTGTTTAATTTAGCCAGTGAAGATTCCACTTTGGTTTCTAATATTTCTGATCGGTCTGTATTTCTTTGAATTGGAATTTACTTTTTCTCGTCAAAGAGTTCTCTGATGTAATCGGTTCATCGGTGAAATATTTTTCTTTCTCTAATATGAGAATTTAGTCCCTTGATTTTATACACCCTGCTGCTAAGCAAGTTTTTTTCTTCTATTAGTTCTTTTATTTATTGTGCATATCTATTTCAAATGTCATGCTCAGCCTCTCCATTTCTTTCCATTTGCTGTCCGGCCATCTTCCTTTAGCCGGTTTACATGTACATGTTATTTCCTTGTGCAGTTTTCTATATTGCGTACGATGTTTTGACTTTATTTTTGTTTACTTTGCATCATGTTAAGAATTTAAAACTTAATAACAAACATGAAAAGCTGTATTATGAATATATTATTCAATAAAACATATATAAAAAGCATATAATATAAACACACACACGCGCACACACGCACACATACGCACACACACACACACACACATATATATATATATATATATATATAACTCGTTTCTAAATGAAAGATATTCAAAAAATCTACAATATATATATATATATATATATATATATATATATAACATAGTGATGATCCACGTATACTGTCTTAATAATATGTATAGAAAAAACTACTAAAAAGTTGTAAGTTTAAAAATGTATTTTTTGACAGTATTTATTTATTTCTTTTATTATATTTGATATTTCAGACCGTCCGCGGCCCTTCATCAGAAACAAATGATTTTAAAAATTAAATTAGAAACGTTTTCGCGAGGAGCGTTCGTCCGTGTGATTGTTTACATCACGTGACGCAGAAAGCGACTGAACTTTTTAATATTTGTAAATGTAAAACTATCTTTAATAATAGTTATAAATGTTGTCTTAAATAAAAAAAATTTAAGTGTATCTAAAAAATGTTTAACTATTGAAATATTTATAAAGATTCAAAACACCTATGTCCCTATTTAACCCTAGCCTGTATGTATTTAATTTTAAAATCCAGTATTTTTCTTTCTTTCTGCATGAGTATGTAGAACTAAAATCAGAATCTATTATAAAAAATTAGCAGTTTTCTTATGTGTGTCCTGGTTGATTGAAGTTTTTCCTATATATATATATATATATATATATATATATATATTGAGCATTTTTTAACACAACACTGTAGCGTACTGGTGTAATTTAATTATGACCAAAAACTGATTAGTAATGCACACACACTTTATATATATATATATATATATATATATATATATATAATAAAATTTACTTTTACTAACACGTAATGGTGTGTAGGGCATCGTTTTTGCTGTTTCCGTTACAAACTGTTTTTTATGGGGAAGGGTTGTTAACCCTGTGCCCAACCCTTAAACCTGGAGGAAGGTAATTTTCTAAGCGTAGCGTAGACGTAATCCACGACGGAATGTAGGGGGTACCTAGTGAGGATCGAACTCACTACTCAGTTATATTGATTCTAGCGAAACGAGGTGCTCATGATATATATATATATATATATATATATATATATATATATATATATATATATATAATTCTAAATATAGAAATATATCACTTTTATGGTAACGTTAAAATATACAAAACTGAATACCCCTTACGTTCTATCATATTTCAGATCGCAACACTCACATTTTAATGGCCAAATTCTTGAATGATACTATCTCTTTTTACCTACCTAATAATTATATATAATGCTCGAATCTAAGTGAAATCTTTCTATAACGGTTTTAGTATATATATAAATGATATTTACTTGAATTAAATAAATAAATTTAATTGTAGAGAGGAACATTATCATAAACTTACATTCTCTCATAATCAGAAGTTCCTTCCTCCTATTACTTCCATAAACACGCCCTCGTTCTTTGGAACAGGAGTAGATGGTTTCTAGTTTAAGATTTGGTATCTGGTTGTTGATAAAGTCTTTTATCATCTTTTACTACCAGTAACTCTCTGGATTTATGTGGTGTTATTGCCTTGTTTCGAGTCGATTAACTTAAGAAAATAATTAGGCAATAGCGAAGCAGCATCGGTTCAATGCATTTTCTTACTACCAGTCAATAAATTTAATACCTGATATGAAAGCACTTACCATGTGCTTGCTATTTAACAATGTTTTATTTTTTATTTTTTTGCAATAATTATGTCGTCGAGTAGTGAAAAAAATATATGGCTGATATGGTTGGAATAAAATTCCGATATTGAAAAAAAAGCACTTGTCTTAAAAGTGTGCTCAATCCAAAGAGGAAAAAATTTCATCATTTACCTTAAAATATGGATAGAAATATTATGAATATCTATAGACTATTCTCAACGACGCCAATTATTATTTGTTCTTATTTGCTGGGTATTTCCTCTAGCGTAGTTTGCAGAGTTAATATTTACTAGACATTTAGTATGACATATATTGTCAAGATAATGTTTGCTAGGTATTTAGTCTAGCATAGATTATCAAGTTAATATTTGATAGGTTTTAAATCTAGCATGAATTGCCGAGTTAATATTTGCTAGGCAATTAATCTAGCATAGATTGTCAAGTTAATATTCGTTAGGTATTTAATCTAGCATAACTTGTCAAGTTATTATTTGATAGGTATTTAATCTATCTTAGATTGTCAATTTCATATTACATAGTATGGCTCTTTAGATAATAATTACACATGGCTTCTGACATCGTTATTTTTGTATATGTCTGTATATATATATTTTGTATGTTTGTTTCTATTTGTGTATATATATGAATATTAGAGTACATGGGTTTGTTTATATATAAATGCATGTATGTAAATGAGCATGTGGGTTATGTACTAGTGTGCATATAGATATATTAATTTACATATATGCGTATATGTAATTTGTGTATAAACATATATATATATATATATATATATATATGTGTGTGTGTGTGTTTGTGTGTGTGTATACTTACTTTTGTTTTGTATGTCTGTATATGTGTATTAGTGTTTCTATGTATATTTATATGTCTTTTTTGTGTGTACGTACGTTTTGGTTTTAGCATGTGAACCTGCGTGCTCATATATTTAATTATATTATATCTTTATACATTGGAATATGTCTGTGTTTGTCTTAAAATCTATGTAACTCTTTTCCATGCCTAACTGATTATCTGAATTCAGACTGACATGAATGTAATATAGAAAGAGGCGTAAGAAAAGGATGCTTTTTCTCACTGGATCTCTTCAACATATACAGCGAAACAATTTTGAGAGAAATAAAACCCTTGCCAGGATTCGTCAATGGCTGCCACAATCTCAACAATATAAGATACGCAGATGACGCAGTGCTGATAGCAGACACGGAAAGTAGAATGCAGGACCTCTCACAGAAGGTAGCAAGAGAAACCAAGAAAAAAGACTACGCATAAACTTCAAGAAAACTGAATGCATGGTTGTCTGCTAAAAGAAGACACCAAAATGCCAACTACATCTCGAAGAAACTAAAATAAAACAAGTAAAGAAATTTAAAATACTTGGGAAGCGTGCTGACAGATGATGGAGAGTGCGTTGTTAAGATTCAAAGACGCATAGGCATGACCAAAGACGCATTTCAAAAGCTAACCAGAGTACTGAAAGCCAGGAAAATCTCATTAGAAACAACGAAAATAGTGCTGGATTGCTATGTGATATATCTGTCCTTCTGTATGGCAGTGAATATTAGACAATCTCCTCAAGGATGATGGAGAGGCTTGAAGCAGCAGAAATGTGGTTTTACAGAAGGATGTTGTGGATAATGTGGACTGAGAACGTGAGTAACAACGAGGTGTTGGAGAGAATGGAAACGAGGAAAAACTCATACTTAATATAAGGAAGAGATAGATGTGGATTCTGGGAGATGTTCTGAGGAAGGATGGCCTGGAGAATTTAATACTCACAGCAACATAGTTTTTTAATTTCGCTGGAATGAATAATGTTGTTTTTTGTTTTTTTGTTATTTTTTTTAAAAAATTGAATTGTTTAACCGTTAAAGGTAAACTAAGTTGAAGAATTCTGTGGAGTTGGTAATGATGGTTGATCTGCATTAATGAATGTTAAAAATAAATGAAAACAGCTGCAGAAAGAAATAAAAATTGATATTATGAAAATAAAGAGTGTAAAGGCATGAAGGAAAATAGGAGGAGACATTTCGGAAAGAAACAATGAATAACGGGGGTGATAAAGAAACAAAGAAAGGAAAACGCATGAGTGAATGAAGATAATAAAAAAATCAAAGGTTTTTTTTCTTCTTTTTAATCATTTTACCCCGAGCAAGGCATTCCACTGCCACTATTGCGCTTGGAGCTACATAGGGGGAGGTAAATAGGAAGAGTGGTTAGATATAGGAAATGTCAGAAGTGGGGTGATAGATAGTTGGGTGGGTGGGAAGAGTGTTTGAAAATATGGAAGTTAGTTTGTTAGGAGGTGTCTATTGACCTTACATTTAAACTCCTGGAGATTGTAGTCGTCGGGGAAGCATTCATGTGGAAGAGAATTCCATAGTCGAGAAGTGCGAGAAAAGAAACTGTTGGAGTAGAAGTTGCGGTTGCATTTTATCGGTTTCACTGTAAAAGGGTGGTATCTAGTTGCTAATCTAGTATCTCGTGCAAATTCGAACCTAGGGGGCACCAGTGATCTAAGTTCATCGGAGCAGAAGCCGTGAAAGTATTTATAGAAGAGACACAGGGAAGCCACGTCGCGCCGGTGAGAGAGAGACTGCAGGCGGTCTGCTAAGTCGGTAAATGTAATAAAAACAATGAAAAATGTAAAAAAATCAAATAGAAGAGAGAATGAAGAGATAACACTCAAAGCTCTATCATTACGAGAAGAAAAACAGTGAAACAATTAGCTATCTGAAAAAATATTTAATAAATTATGGTAAAAGTTTAGAATGAAAGAACATGCACAGAAAAAGTGATGGATAAAGTGAAAGGATAAAAGAGACGACGACAGAGAAGTAGTAAAGCAGAAGGCGAAAGAAATAAAGGATGAAATAAGAAATCATGTCGATCAAAGATAAGAAAGAAACATAGAATCACAAAGAAATTAGTAAAGAAGGAAATGACAAATATAAAGAAAGAATACATGGAAGAAGTAAGGAATAAAATGGAAGAGTGAAATATAAGAGAATTGAAAAAGAAATGAAAGAAAAAGCACGAAAGAAAGAAAGAAAAAAGAAAGAAAGACGGAAAGAGAAAGAATGAATGAAAGAAAGAAAGGTAATATGCAAACTAATTATTAAAAAAACTGCGAATGTAAGTTAAAGGGAAGTGTTAAATTACTAAAGAAAGGTTACTCCTCTCTTCATTTTTCTTCTTCCCCATTGAGGTGGAATGCAGCACGGCCATTAAAGAAGCGAGGTCTTCGACACCTTGATCTCAGCCAAAAATATCCTGTTGACCCTGCACAAGGGCCGGTCAGGGCTACTGTCCATATTCTCCAGTCAAGCCTCTAACCTTCGGTGGAGCTCTGTCTGGCTTCCTCCTGTCCGTAGAAACCGAGGAACCCAGATTTTTCATTTTATTGTTTCCTGTCACTCATGCGTTTTCTTTTCTTTCTTGTCAAAAGAAAGAAATAATTAAAGAAATAAGCACAAAGAATGAAAAATCGAAAGGCGAAAGAGAAAGAAAGAAAGGAAGAATAAGAAAGAAATAAAGGTAGAAAGAAAAATGCCGAAAATAAAGATTAAAAAAGAAAATATGCAAAACAATATAATTAAAGAAAGAAAGAAAACATGAAAGAAAGATACAAATAAGAGAATAAACGAAAGAAAAAAGATCGAAAGAAACATAAAGAAAAGTTTTAAAAAAAGAAACTCATTATGAAAAAAAACTTATGTCAGTTAAATCAAAGTGTTAAGTGATTAAAGAAAGAAAGAAATGGCTACAAAAGATAATAAATGAATAAAAAAATGTAAATAAGGACTATGGGAAATAACAACTAGAAAATAAAACGAACAAAGACATGAAAGATTAAAAGAAAGATAGAATTTATAAAATGGCTTAGTAGGCAACTTGACAAATCAACTAATGGACACAAAAAAGCTAAAGAAATTACATTAAAATATCAACAGTAGAAAAAAATTATAAAGACGAAATAAAAAGAATCAAACCATGGCCAACCACCAGGCATGATGTCGTCGACTTCTCCTCTATCGTGTTGATTACCCATTATCACCTAATGTAGGAAAAAATACCAAAAAGAAATCCTCTCTCTTAAGAAGGACGGACAGTAACAGGGATAGCTACTACATACTAGACGACTGAAAATTACCTAAGCATCCAAGGTCGTTAAGTAGACGAATAAAATCGATAGACGACGTCCGTTTTCAATCCCTCCACAGTTATCATCATTCTTCCCATCCCCTTTCCCGACAATTCTGTCCACCAAGAAGAAAAGTAAAACGGCACTCTTCCCAATTAAACTTTATACATCAGTGTACTACCATCTTCAAATTAAAAAGAGAAAAGATCAGGATAAAAAAAAAATTATATACGCCAAAATAAAATAATATAAAATTCTAAAGTCTGTTATTTTATTTATTTTTTTTTATTTTTACCGCTTCGTCTTTTTGGAGCCTTTCAATGTAAATTCTTTTTATTTTCACTTACATGAATAAATTAACTTGGGACATATTAAGACGCAGGCCAAATTGAGAAGTAACAAGAAAACGTAAGAGACTGATTGCTGCAGAGTTTTCTATGAATCGAAGAAAATAAGAAACAAAATAACAAAGACAACACGAAACGAAAGAATAGTCACGCATTTACAATATAATATCTTATTTTTAAGTTTTACACAGGTTTATTTTATTGATTTTGTAAAAACGTATTTGGACCTTCTTAAATATCTGGAATAATGTCCTTTCTATATTTCAACTTGCTCAAAATTGTTAACCTTCAATGCTATTAAACAGCCGTAAATTAACTTCTAACCTTACGCTAAACATATAACTGAATCTATTGTCGATGAACAATTCATTTTTTTTCAAAATTATTTGGGAAAACTGGCAAAGAGGCAATTCGGAATGCTTGGCTGCTCTTGCTTCATAACATAACACAAAGTTTCAACAGCTGCAACAATAGTAAAAACCATTGTGTTATATAGTATAAAATATTACAAGATCACTGCTAGTAGTGATAAAATTAAAAGCTTGATATAAAGCAACTGTACTGAAATTTATACTATATATACATTGTAAACCTACCTATATACAGTAAGGGTATATTACTATTAAACACGTTGTCATAATTAGAGTAAAGAGAAGTTGCTCTCAGTCTTCCTCACTACGACAGGCTGAAGGAACCCAGACAGGGCTCCGCCGAAGGGTAGTGTCTGTCTTGAAAAAACTGATAGTAATCCTGACCGGGTTTTGTTCAGGGTCAATGGTTTATTTTTGGCCGAGCTTAAGGGCTTGGAAACCCTACACTAATTGACCTTGTGTCGCATTCACCTTAGGCATTCTTCCTAGTGGGGAGGTGGTAAATACTTACTAAGATTTGAGTCATCATACTGACTTCTTAGTCGCAAATATTGTAACCCTATAAGGTTACGGCGTGAGTAATCACCAAAAGAATATTTAATTAGATTAATTATCTAAAAAATATTAACGTCAGTTGCCATCTTTTATCTTCTTGAATTCTGTTCATCTTTTTCTTTCTTCAATACATCCCCTGTCCAGTGACATTACTTTTACTCTAACCCCCCCCCCTGCACATTAGTGGCTGTCTCGCCTAAATAATATATATATATATATATATATATATATATATATATATATATATATATGCTTTAGTCTAGAAAACGACTCGGAGTATCATGCATTTTGCAATCATCGAGTGCATATTTCAAAGTGACATTTTAAGAGATTTTAAGTTCTCTTGATATTCACGGAAATTATATTCTATAAAGTTAAATTACTGCTTTTTTTAAAAATAAGATTAAAATTTTAATATTTTAAGTTTAGATGTAGATAAAAATTTAAATTTATATGTAAATACATAAAATAAAAAACGAAAAATAATAAAAATATTGAAATACAGAGAGAAAAGTAATCAAAGTGGCATAAATCATAAATATAAAAATTTAAATATTCTAATATTACATGCAGATAAAAATACAATTTTTAATTTTTAAATAAAATAAATATTAGAATTAAAATTAAAAGGTAAAAAGTAAAATATGCAGGGAGTAAACTTTAAAAAGCGTAATTCATAATTTTAAAAAGTAATATTTTCGGAAGAACAAAAAAGAAAGAAAGACTGATGAGAGTAAGGAAGAAAGAGGAAAAGAAATGGGCAAGTTTATATTGGAATCTTTATCAATCTGTGTCTAAGAATTTATGTCAGTATTTTTTTCTAATGCAGCATATGATCAATAAATCACTTTTTTGTTAAGTAAATTAAGAATACTGATATGTTTTAAGATGACCGGTTTTTCTAAATGCGTAACTTACAACTATAGCTTTTTTTTTTTGTAAGTTGTGGATTTTGCTACGATATTCTAGGTAATAATTGGATTCTTGTTATTGTTTTTAAATCTCTAATAATAGATAAAGCAGGAATGCCTTGTAATTCTGCTGTATTAACTGTTTTTAAAAGACAACATGTGGTTGTTAAATCTTATCTTCCACCCGTTAGAAGTGCTTCCAAAGTAAAATTTAACATCATTATTATCCAAATAATTTCGAACTCTATAAACAATACTTTCGAACATACATTGGCCATTGAATGAGTAGGTTTTATGGCAGTTTCTATTATTTTTAGAAGGGCCATTGTTGTTATTAGTAGTGGAACTAAGTATTGAGCCAAGTATATATTTGATATAATAGTATTATGTTTTGAAATATATTTATCTATGTTCTTAATGACACTATAACTGACTTTAACTCTGTTTTTGTTGAAGATTTTTTTTTTATTTGGGTGAATGGTAGAAATGTTTGCGAATTAAGTTTAGGAAGAATTTACCAATGTTAGCTTAGACGTTACAAGTAAGGGTAGCAACTTTTATGGTTGTTAGCCTTGCGATTAACCCCCAAACCTGGATGACCAGTAGACCATTTTCAGTCTTTACGTTTATAGCACCTGGTATTCCTAACAGATCATCCATCTAAGTACTGATCCGGCTTGATGTTTCTTAACATCAGTGATCGGACGAGAACCAGTATAGTCATAGACTGCGTTTATGAGATTTCTGCTTATTTCTACCTACCTTGTTTTAAAAAGTGTTTTCTAAACTAGTAATGATTTTACTTTTTAGTAAAGGATTAATGTACTTCATTTTAGAATTGTCAAAAAATTTCCTTGTTATTAGAGTTGGTAATTAAAATAAATTGGATGGAACTGAATCACCCCCAGATAATCATAAACAGCCTACACAAATCCAGGTAAGAAAACTTTTGCACGTTCGTACTGTCGCTATTTCAGATCAAACATTAAAATGGCTTGTAGTTAAGTTTCTTAAAGAAATCAAAACATTAATGTGTGTTTCGAAATCAAAAGCCATAATACTTGAGTACTTTCAAAAACTGCAATAGAAAAAAAGAAAGAAAAAGAAACATATAACCCATGTAAATATAACTGTATTTTCAAAGTAACTAAAACAAAATAAAAAGTCCAACTGATATGGGAAAGAGCTTTAATTTTTACTGGACAAAAGACATGTTGAACCATATGCGATTATAAAATAAACGATACGCATTTTAATCTAATTTTAAAAGTATATTTATCATAAGAAAGAAGTGACGTCATGTGTAGAAGATATTTTAACTATATGTAATTGATATGCTTTTACATTCATTTAAAATGTTTTATTAAATTATATAGATAATTTATGTATTTTAAGTATAACCATTTTGTTTTAAAAAAATCTTCCTCTGTTTTAGACTTATTCAATACGATTTAAAATATAACGCTTTATTTTAGTATCCTCCACCTGTATTTGGCATTCTGTGCTGCTTCAGTGATTTATAATTTATTTATTATTTATAATAAATTACTACATTAAGTGTGATAAATGCTAAAAATACTTAACACCAGTAAGTAAGAATAATGGCAACTTGATCTTTTCCGGGTATGCTCCTGTGGTTAGTAAATATACCAGTTGTTGAAGCCAGCTAAAGAATATTCGTCTTTTTTAAACAACCCTAGAGACAACATGTGGCTTAAACTAGAATTATACAGATTGGACTCATCTAAAATTGTTGCTTAATTTGTTATGGTCCGTCGTTGAAACAAGTCAGTAGACACAGTCATGCGATACGAGTTGGCACTTGAACAGGCATACTGGGCATTCTAACAGTTTCAACTTCGCATTTACACTTACATATATTGACTCAACCCAAGTTTTATCCTCAGGCATTTCCTAATGGCATTGTCGTTACGGATAGTCATTAAACAGAAGTTATCACCTCGAAAAATCTTCCATGGTATGTATCAAACATGGGTCTTACTGGTCAGAAGCTAACATTCTATAAACTCTGCCAATTTAAACTATTATCGTAAAAAATACATAAAAATTATTAAGCAAAATGTATTTCAGCAATATGCGAAATCATTTTAAAATGTAGAGAAAATTTTAAATAGCAGTCTATCTTACTCCTCCAGCTTTGTTGAATTAAAAATGAACGAAACGAACATTTAAACTTATCATTTACATATATTTACAAAACTGTTTCACACCAGACGTATTTTGCTTTCAATACATATACTTTTCTATTAATGTAAATCATATCGGTAATATATAGTTATATATCATTCTACACTTGACGTCATTTTTAAATAAACGTTAATGCACATCATTTGTATATATTTTGAAACTTTTTTTATAATCATATCGCCCCAAGCAAGACATCTTACTGCCACTGTTTGGCGGGGTTTACATCAGAGAAAAGTTATGAGAAAGAGTGACAGTTTATAGGGGGTGTCTGGAAGTGGGTAAAAGAAGGAGGAGAATACAGATGAGAGTGGAGTGGACGGAGAAAGGAGCATGGGAGAAAGGATGCAGATTATTGATTTTACATTTAAATTCTTCGAGATTGTAGCTGCCGAGGAAGCATGGACACGGAAAGGAATTCCACAGATGGCAAGTGCGAGAAAAGAATCTGATTTTTTGGAAAGTGTTCTAACAGAAAACAGAAAGTACAACACAGAGATCCGAATGCTAATTGGTATGGTGAAAGACGCGTTCTAGAAGGTGAGTAGAGTGTTAAGAAGACAGGAAAATATCGCTAAAAACAACGAAGAGAGTACTGGATTGCTATGTGATGTCAGTTCTTCAATATGGCAGTGAATGCTGGACAATATCATCAAAGATGAAGGAACAAACTGAAATGTGGTTCTATAGAAGTATGCCCGGGTATCAAGGATCGATAATGTGAGTAATGATGAGGTTTTGGAAAAACTGGAAATGAAAAGAAAATGAATACCGAGCATCAGGAAGAGACAGCTGAAGTTCCTGGGACATGCAATGAGGAAAGAGGGCTTGGAGAACCTGATACTAAACGGCCAGATAAAGAGAAAAAGAGACAGGGAAATCAGCGGATAACATATTTGAACAGCCTGAGCAGGTGGATGACAGGAAGGTGGTTGCGTGGTGTAGCAGGAGAAAGCTTACTAAGAGCCACCAGGGATAGGGAGACGTGGAAAGCCATGATCGCCTACGTTCTGAAAGGACATGGATCATAGAAGAAGAAGTATTTGTTTAGTATTAAAAGCATTAATTTTAAGTTATGTAAGGTTTTACTTAATTTGAGTATGATTTGCTATCAGTTTAAAATTGAATTTGTATATATGATCCATCGATAAGGATTATGCAAAATAGTCGTTTCCCTGGATCAAATCAGGAAATATTGCATTGTATCAACGATCGAGACCCAAAGCGAATATTACTATTACAAGGTGCTCATTTTTCAGCCTTCAGAGCATTCGAAAGCTTTCACAGACGTTGTGCTTGGCGAATGGTCTTCAACTCTCCATCTTCGAAGAAACGTTGTTAGCCTCTCGCAACCCCCATGACAGATGTTCTAACCAACTACAATCCATGCTTCTACCCGTGCAGATATTCATAAGTATGACACGTGAGGCCGCGTAGACTGGATCGTCTCGTCTTCATTTCCATCCTATACATATTTTTGAGTTGGTTGTTCCATTTAGACACCTTCTTCTCCAGGACAGGCGTATTATGGAAAAGATTTCCAAGAGGACGCCTCTCCGAACACTACAATTTTACTTTGTTCATGTTGCTTGTCAACAGTTATGTATCCTATATTTACCCATAATATATATCTCTTGTTATACCGAGCTGCACATGTACCTTGTATTGAGTGAACATTAAGTAAACAGGTGGTGCTTTACTCTACAAAAGGCTTTTGTAGTTTTGTACCAAATATAAAATTTTACTGTTTGTTATGTTTATTATTATTTACTTTGTCATTATAAATGTTGATTATAAATGGAATTAATATTTAAAAAAGAAAATTGTCGATACATGTGCATGATTGCTGACGTTTAGTATTATTAGCCGTAATTAGATAAAAAATGTTATTATTTATTTTTAAATAAATGAAACAATTTAGCTGCCATTTTTCTAAAATAGGTTTATTCCATCGACATCGTTTTAAACATGTCACTATAATCATTTATCTGTTATATAAGGATCTTTCTAATTATAACCATTTATGCAATATATACCCTCTTATAGGGTGAGCACATTCTGAATTTTCGCCTACTGCAATGCAAGTATGTTCTCTCGGGGATCCCCGTGCCTTCAGCTCTAATTCGGCTCTAAATTCAACACAGACCTCAAGTGGAATTTGTAAATACGACTCATCGCTAAAGATATTGAAAATAAAATGTCGGTCAAGACTTAACACATGCTATATCCCAAAAAAGGAATGACTTTTACGAATACAAGAAAAATTAATACACATTTTAAATTAGGGTTATTCAGGGTAAATTACATTTGCACACACACACACACACACACACACACACATATATATATATATATATATATAAGATGAACATTACTAGAACACTAATTCACTGGGCATTATTGAAATTTTTGAATTTTCCTGGATGATGAAATTAATTCGTGAAAGAAAACCTATGTGGTTTAGGCTAAGGCTATCCCTCTGATACTGTTCATTCGGTCATATATAACAAAATTTTATAATTCAGAAAGGTCCAAATTTGTACAGTTAAAAAGTACCCTGTTTATCTTAAACTTCCCCTGGATAGGATCCAAGTGTGAACGCATAACTATACAGATTTCATCTAATGTCTTTTTTTTCTCGGCTTATGTACGTATAATTTTTCATACACGGCCTATGTTATATTCTGGGTAAAAGGATGTTCTCCCTCGCCATCAGATTAATTCTGTCATTTATAAATATAATTGTAGTTGCGGTTCCGACTACATAGAGAGATTTACTCAGTCCCTGGACATGGGAATTAAGCAACTAAGATCAGGAATCATAACTTGCTTCGAATGAATCTGTCCCAAATACTTACGCCATTTGAGAGCACCTATTAAATAGCAGAAAGTGTTGTTGACTGGTTCGCTGTTGTGTCCCCATCGCACTCTCTATTTCATCTCAAGGTGATAGAAGCGCTATAGAACGGGTCCCGCAAACATTTCCTGTGTAAACGTCGTGAATGTTTGTTGCGGTTCGCTATTATTAGTGCCTAGCTCTTTAGGGTCGTTTTTCTTCTTGTTCATCAAACATTTCTTGATTTTAATCTAATTTAAAATCTTCCATAGAGGCCTGAAGAGCAGGAGCGAAACCGGTTTTTTCGCTTTTATTGTGTTTTATAATGTCGTGTAATATTAAACTACACACTTTCATTTCATATATATAAATATAAAAACATTGAATAAGTTCTCGTTGATTATTCATGAAAATAAATTTTGTTTAATAAATTAGTAAGAAACGTTTCACTGAATGTACTCTCTGACGTTTTTTCCCATCTTTCTGTCAGCATTTGAATTTAACGTTAATAAAACGACATGTTCATAGAGGCTAATCACAAGTCAACCAAATTTTTTTGGTATTTTCATAATAATAAAAGTGCTGCTCAGCCAGGCCATGTGACAGCGTTTGGAACAATTGATGATCAGACTGAGGAATAGGGCGGGTGGTTGAGAACGTCCTATTTAAGTGTTTCCAAGTAGGTTTTTACTTGGCTTTGCAACATGTATCCTAGCGTTGTCATGTAGCAAAATCATTTTGTCGTGTCTGCTTGTATAGCAGCCGTTTTTTTTTTCAGTGCTTATCTCTTTTGATGGTTTTGGTCAATTTTTTCCTTCAAGTGCCAAAGGTGCGAAGCATAGATATTGGTCAGTGCCGCCAATGTTGCTGTATGGTCGGGATTACCCCACGGCTTTCTACCCTTAATTAACATAGTGTATCAATTTTTGTTATTGCTGTTCACTATACGATGCAAAGAAAGCTTCTCTTTTTACTACTGTAGCAGCTGTTTACAACTGACAAGACGTAAAGGAAAATTATTCAACCGTTGCTTGAGGGAAAATCTTTCCCAAGCATGCGTATACCCGGTCTTCAGGAACGTGGGCAACCAATTCTTCCCCACCTACTACAGGCCTATTATTCACCTGAGTACCAACAGTAAACTTTTGCGGCCATTATCAAAATGATGGATGTCGAACACCTGGATAGAAAGAATTTCTTGGGCAACGAACAGTACAGGATTCGATCTGCACGTTTTATTGCTGACGTCCTTACTACCATTAATCACAAAATTTGTGAGGCCCTTGACGACGCACATACCGCAAAAACGATAGCGTTAGCTATCTCAGCCTTCAACAAAGTGCGGCATAAAGGTTTTCTACACAAACCCTACAGTTATAGAATCACAGAAACAATTATAAATCCGACCTAACAGGTAGATCCCTGAAGGTAGTTATCAACAGCCAATCCTTCGAAGTCCTGGCAATCAACACAGTTGTCTCCTAGAGGCTACATTTCGGGGCAACCCTGTTTCTGATTTGCATATATAATCTACCTAAAAACACACATCAAGCCGAATTTTTATACGCGACCTATCGATAATTATGAAAGTAAAATTGTCGCCCGAGTGAGTAACTGACTCATATAATCTCCTATCTTTAGAAGAACCAATAATGATGTACTGTTCCAATCAGGATAGAAACATTTCAGATATCACGTTCCAGTCTTGACAGAATTCAAAAGCGTATTCGACGCATATTTTTAATCGTTTCACCACAAGCAAGGCGGTACCACCACTGATGCCCAGGGGGGCTAAATAAGAGTAAATGTTTAGATAGGAGGAGAGTATAGAGAAAGACGAACGAGTTACAGAGGGTGCCAGAGAAAGGGCAACGGAAGGACGAGAACACAGGTGTGAAGACAGTTGTAAAGGTAGAGAGAAAGAAAAGAACAAGATATACAGGGTGATGTAGAAAGAACCGGGTTCAAGTGGATAGCTGATGGGTATTGACATTGCATTTAAATTTCTGGAGGTTGTAACCATCAGGAAAGCAACTATATGGAAGGAAATTCCACGGACGGGAAGTGCGAGAAAAGAAGCTGTTGGAGTGGAATTGTCGGCTGCATTTGGTTGATCTAACTGTAAATGGGTTGGACCTTGTTGCCAGTCTGATTGCTAGAGTAAATTCTTGTGATGGGTGCACCAGTGACTTAAGTTGGTCAGAGCAGAAACCATGACAATGTTTGTAGATTAGACAGAGGGGAGCCACATTGTGCCAGTGAGAAAATATCTGAAGTCGAGCTGCCAAATCGGGACCTATCACATTACAGATTCTCCCTTGGGGCCGGTAGAGAACACTGATATTAACAGCAGAGGCGCCTGACCATATATGACAGCAGTATTCTATGCACGGACAGATGGTTGATTTGTATATGTGCAAGATATATTCAAGCGGAAGAAACCTTCTGGCCCGACACAGTGACCGAAATTTCCTAGTAGTGGATTAAGCCATTGATTCAATGTAATGATTCCAATTGAGATCTGAAGATATAGTACATCCGAGGAGACTTAGTATATTGCTCTCAGGGAGACTCGGTTGTTCCATGCTTATGGAAGGCAGGAGCGGTTGTCTGCGATAGTTGACAGAGATCAGTTTCGTTTTAGAATCATTGAAATTTACCAGCAATTTTTTATCCCTGTTTACCACAGAGTTTAGATCCCTCTTAAGATCAGCAGCGATGTTATGTTTGTCCGCCTCGCCGGATTTCTTACTCATGCAGAAGTAAATTGTGATGTTATGTGCGTAGATGCCTACTTGGGATTTGATCACGTCTGGGAGATCATTTATGAAGATCAGGAAGAGCGTCTTCTCTAGAATAGAGCCATGGGGGACACCAGCGTTCGTGCAGTAAGATTTGGTGGCATGCCCATTCAAGACGGCCTTCAATATGCGGTTACATAGGAAAGATTAAATTGGATCAAGCAAGCGTCCTGTGATACCAGAGACCCACAGCTTGTGCAGAATGTCAGCGTGCCAAACACTATCAAAAGATTTGGAGATGTCCAGGGCAAGAGCACAAGCTTCGCCGGGCCTGGTATATACTCCGTGCTGGTCATTAGCATATCAGCAGTAGACTTGGCAAAACGGAATCTAGACTGTCTGTCAGAGAACTGTTTATGGGCTGTAAGATGTTGAACTATTTCAGCATTGATAATAGCCTCGAGTACTTTTTCGAAAATTGGTTGAAGGCTGATAGGGTGATAGTTGGTTGGATCCGAGTGTTCCCCTGAGTTCTTAAATACAGCAACCACAGAAGAGGACTTCCAACATGCAGGAAAACAGGAAACAGAAAGGCAGTAATTATAGAGTTTAGAGAGGATAGAAGGGAGTTCAGGGGCACACTTTTTGAGGACAATGACCGGGATTCCATTATATCCGCTCGCTCTACGTGGTCAAATTTTGATATTATCTTAGATACCAGTGACAGGGTAATGCAAGCATCTTTCTATTGAGTCTCAGTTCTAAGAGAGAATTCGGGTGCAGGTCTTATTGCGGATGAATTATTTTCCACACTTCATCATTTATCTGACAAGCGAGATGTATTGAGCCTTTCTGTGCTCTATCGTATCTATCATGAAAAGAGATCAGACGAACTGGATCACTTGATTCCACCAATTGTGACCTTCACGACAAAGGCCTGTTATGACAGTAACAAAACACCGAAACTTTCTACGTGTTTTACTGTTGGGAAGTAACTTTCACTCAAACATCTCCTTCTCGTGAAACACATCCCTATGGAACAGACTCCCAATGAGTTGTTTTCCAGATCACTACAATCTAGTCATTTTTGCGTCAAGCGTAATCTGTTATCTTCCCCTCCTATCCATAGAAATTGCCCCAGAGCAAATCCCCTACTTTGACTAGCCCTGTGTTTTTACAGGGTGAAGCATACTGTAAAAAGAATTATGTTGTTGTACTTGATTTCAGCAATTTCTATTTTGGGCTCATTCTTTTGCTAACGACCAATCATTCTGTCTTGTAGTTGATGTTTAGTCCTTTAGTCTTGGTTTCTGTGATATTTTCTGTATAAATTTTCTGTTTCATTTTTGTTCCTTCTATGAACACGGTATCACCTGCATATCTTATGTGGTTAAAATTGTTATAGCCAACAATAAAGCCCGACAACCCATGCAATTTTTTCAGAATTACCTCGCTGTATATGTTAAATAGGGTGTGCGTTGTGCTGCAGTGGATATCGGTTCGGAACAAGAAATCGGGTAGCCGAGTTCGAATTTCAGTTAAATTCCTCGCATTCTCCTACGCACAAATACCCTTGGGAAATGTATTCATCCGTCTTTTCTCTCCAGTTAGTTGTTAAAATTAAAACAGAATTGGGTTCTGTAGCCTTGCCTGGCAACCAGTCTACCGCAGAAAGTAATGGCAACCTTTTTCGAGACTTGATCGCCAAAGCGTATGGCACTTAACTGACTGATAGGTTGAAAAGGTCCTGTAGGAAGATACATCCTTTTTATTTTTGTGTATCTACTGAACTCATTTTATCCGTAATGCAGGCAGTTTGCTGCCAGTATAAGTTTTGATTGTTTTAATATATTCTTAATATATCGGAAATTTTGCCAAAATCTATCCACATGTGTTCATGAATGTTGGTTTAAATAACTTTATTAATTTTATATATATATATATTTTTGGATTTTATTCTGTACTTGATTTTTATTATTTTTGAATGTGTAAATGTATATTTTGGCTTGCAATCATCCTTTGGTAGAATAAACTGTTTGACAAAATGTTGAATTTATTTATACACAGAACTGGGTATAACTTTGTAGGATGTCTTTGAAAGAGAAACATATGTTAAACATGTTAAACAGGTTAGTTAATTTTCCGATCGATTTTTATTTAATACGATATATATATATATATATATATATATATATATATTATTTAATTACTTAGTTTTTGGTCATAATAAAGTTAGACGAGCACATGGTTTTATGAAAAAGTGTTCAGTTATTGTAGAACCTTTAAATATTTATTATTTAAGAGAAATAACTCGTTTACAAATTATATATATATATATATATATATATATATATATATATATATATATATATATATATATATATATATTACGCTCATACCACCATGGATAAAAATATTATGATTCTTTAGAATTGACAAAATTGCACGTTCAAAAAATCATTGTTACCTGAGTGTTCTTAAAAAAAAACCGATAAAAATCAGTTATTGCAAATCGCCTGAAGACACCACATGGTCGAAACATAACTTGGTGTTACAGGACTTGTGGTCGTGATTAAATATCAGCTGAAGTTGTAATTATTGTTTTGGCTCTTAACAAATTTATACGTAAATAATATATTAATCATTATGCATAAATTTACTGATATTTGCTTAGAAAGTGTTTTCTGTTAAAGTTTTTATATAATCAACTTGAAATATATTTTTTCAATATTTTCGTTAACGAATGAATAAACTTTAAGAGTAATCATTTTTCCCTTCAAGGTAAATATCAGAATGAATAATATTTTACTCTTTTAACCCTGTAACTCAGTGGTGGGTTATCTTATACCGACACTTTTTGTTTTATTTATCACAACCGTGTTCCAGGGTTTAGATGCTTTTAGGTGAAAGCCATTTCAAACAGCGCATTAACAATGGTTTGTTCATCAAGAAAAACAGCAGGATATGTTCATTCTGTCGACGGAAATTAATATTTAATTGTCTGGACATATCAATGATAGTCCCGGTATCGCTCGTGATTTTTTTTCAGTCTAGAAGAGTTCACTCGATCTAGCTGAAAATTTCTTGGAAATATTGAGATTCTGCAAACCGTAACAGAGGAAAACCCAATGCAGGCCGCGTGGAAATTAAAAAATCACTACAATAAAAGTAAAATTTTGATATTCAAACATTTTCGCTAATACATCAATATGACTAATCAAGGCCAATGCGTCTCTCGCAGTCTGACTATTTCCCAGTACAATTAAAGAGTTGTTTTCTGTTCATTATTTATCGTAATTTTGGCTACTTGAAAGTTTTCTTGATTAAATACACAAGGATTCAATGGGTTTTCTTTATAATCATATCCAGTTTAAACGACAATTGGTAGCACTCACTGAATGCACACGAAGAAAATAATGATCTGCGATTGGTGAGATTTCAAATAGTAATTGTGATATTCCTATAGGCAAGCATTTGCCATTCATTCATCAAACATTCATTACTGATTTCTATTGTAATTTATAAGTAATTTTTCTCTTAAAATGATTTTTCAGGCAAACAGTTTTTTTGCAAGTCAAGTAGATATTATCAACCTTTCAGTTAGTGATAGAAGTTTCCTCCATAACTAGTTGTTTAAGATGGAATGAAATACTAACATCTTGTTTCTGCCATTATTATCTCTTCGACCTGCATGTGCTTTCGATTTTATTTGCTGCTTATGTTGGTAGTCTTTGTGTGATGTGTGTCACCGTTATTTGGAACTGTTCTTTCTTTAAAATTATGTAGCACCATTCTACAATGTTGAAAGAAAGATGATCTTTGCCAAAATTCTTAGGCTTTACTCGTTCAAAACCGTTTTTCACTATTGAACTTAGAAAAGTGTCAGTTTAGATATTCTATGAATAGGTTTGCCAAGATTCATGATATCTATATGAAATTTTCGATTTGACTAATCTAGTCAAGAAATAGTAATTAGTGTTTTTGTTTTGTAGCATTTTGCCACCATAATTAATTCTCTGCAACTGATCCATTCGCAGATGGATTTGAAGTGTTTAGTATTTAATAATTACGCAGGCTCAACGGTTTCGTTTTTCATGAAGTGCGAAAACACAACGATACAGTTAATGGGAAAAATATTGTCGCTGGAAGCATTGTACCAAAATGTATAGCAGAAACATTGGTTCATAGAAAATGCTTGTTTCCACTGACATAATAATATATGATTACATACTGACCGAGTCAAATATCGCATGAAATTTGGAACTTTTTTCCTGATCCTCTTTCCAATCTAGATATTTATCCATTTGACTATCATTTTCACAGATCATTTCAAGCTATCTATAAAGAGAAAATAGTTTATAATTTTGAAGTTACCGAAAATGAAACTTGAAGAATGTTTTAATACTATTGCGCAATGATTTCAAGGCAGAAAAACTACTCAAGATAGAGTTACTTAAGTTTTGTAAATGTGTAATGAGAGAAGGTAAGGTGTATATATTACCAGAATATGTAGGATAGATAAAAGTTGACACTAGACATACGATCGTACTGATGGGATGAGCATCGTCCTTGAAGTCGCTACCAAAAGTTCTGAAAAAGAAATTGCCATGAAATACGAATAGAATGAGGAATAACATGACAATTCGTGAACTGGTAAAACTAAGGAATATAGCTCATCTGAGCATTTGCCTTGAACATAGCGATAGATTAGGGAGAGGCTATCAGTATTTTTGCAGCGTAAAAGATTCATCACCCACAAGTCAAATTTTGAATTCTGGCAAGTATACTCCATTTATAATTTGATTGACTCTTGTAAAGATAGGTCATGAAGCGGTAGAAAGAATCGTTTATTTTTCAACCATTGTTGAGGTACTGAACATTACAAACCACCCTTTCTCTTATGGAGATGAAAGATCTATATCAGCAGATATAATCAACAATCAAACACTGATCATTTAGAAATCTGGAGATGTACCCACACACCCGTGTTATCATTTGCGTATATATTTATTGATAATCTTAACTGAGAAAAGCGAGGGATTAAAATCTTCCTAATATATGGTATTTTAATTTGCGCAATTTTTTCATAATTGCTATCAGGTTTGTTGTTATCTCAACCTTTTTCTCGGTGTACTCTTTGGCATTCTTCAGGTGTATAACGATCTGGATAATCTGTAATTATTTCTTAACAGAACTCTTTAGTATTTAGACTATTTATATCCAGAATATTGTCCTCAAATTTCTGTTGTTATCTCAACGTTACGGCTGTTTAATCTGCAGTCCTTAATCAGGTGCATATCATTGGTAAACTACAGCGAATACTGAGCTGAATCATTTATTTAATCTACAGGGATAGACTGTTCTGGTTGCACAGGTCTAGTTCCAGTTTTTTAAAAATTCAATACACTTCTTATTCAGTTATTATTAATGGCAACTACACATGACCGACTTATTGAACTCATAAATCCTATCTAATTATGGTATTTTATAACCGTTAACAAAATTGCTATTAAAGTTAACCTAGCTAATAAAACAGAATTTATATTTTAAATAAAATACTGATATAAGAAGACCACAATCATGTAAAGAATATCTCGATCTACACGCAAACACAAGGCAAGAATATAGAGACATTTTATTTGGTTTAAATGGATTGCGTTCGTAAACTTTTAAAATTGGGAACAATCGAAAATTGCAAACACTTTCTTCCTAAATATCATAGGAAAAAATGTAAATACAAACATATATAATTACTAGGAAAACATTACTAACATTTTCATATATATATATATATATATATATATATATATATATATATATATATATATATGAACAAAACAAACTGTTAGCCTGCGGAAAATCCATCGTATCGGTTTGCGAAATAATACACGCCCTATCATTTTTATGTTTTACTCCGAAAAAAAAATGAGTCTTTGCAATTCTCGGTGGTAGTTAATGTTATTACGCGTTGCTTTATTTTTCTTTGCTCACTAATTTTTTTATATTCATGTCGTATATTTTGTGTCAAAGCTTTTTTCCCTTATTGTGATACGTGTTTTGCTCTGTCGTAAGTGACAGTCATTCCGCTATAACAAGATTCTGGTAAAAATCCGTCGTCGAGGGACACATATAATTTCCCTCATCCAAAACTGTAATATACATCTCAACCATTTGTTTTCTTCTTGCCAATTGAGAAGAAGACTATCATTTGGGATGTGACCGAACAATTTTCTCTCCTACGCCAAACCTCCATCTTACTCACTCCCAACCTAATGCTATTTGTGTCTTGTTCTAACAGTTTTTATTCTGTCATTCTCCTATTTCACATTTATTTCTTGACATTCTTTGGACTTTTGATTGAGTTTAGATTTCTCAGACTTATTCGTTTTGTCTGTGATTTTTTCCCTGTTTATTTGTATTTTCTTGTCTTCCGTGTTCCTTCTTTTATTTCTACCTTTCTTTTTATCGGTCCTTAGCGTCATTCTGCATACAGTTTATTTTCTTTGTTTTTCGTTGTTATTTCTTTTAGAGTTTTTTCCTCTAGATATTTTTTCGAGATTACATTTCTTTCTTTCTTTCTTTCTTTCTTTTTTTCTTTCTTTCTTCTCATTTACGGTACTCTAGATAGCTTACGGCCATGTCGCATTTAAACACCGGTTCTCGTAGGAAATAATATAATGTCGAACCTGGTCAGTGCGGTCGGTGTAACTGGTAACGGATCTGAATTTGAACTCTAATAGTCGAGTTCCAATTTCAGTCATGTCCGCTATTCTGATTTACACGCACATGGAAGTTATAAATGCATTTATTTCCCCAGCTATGGTTAACTTACCAGAACCTGTACACTAAGTCACTATTAACTTAAAATAAAATTAAAATCTAAAATTATTTTATGGCCTTATTACGTTGATACACCCGTTCTCGTAGGCTCACAGAAATTAAGCAACGTCAAGACTGGTCAGTGTCTAGATGAGTGACTGCTTGGGAATATGAAGTGCTGCAAGCTTGAATGTTTGGAAAGTGTAATTGGTAAAGACTCAGAATTTAAAATCCAATAACTGAGTTCTAATTGCAATCGTTTTCGCGTAAATGAAAGTTACGAATTCATCTCTTCCCCCAGATATGGGGAAATTAGCAGAAATTATATCAATATATCATTATTTGAAAAAATACAATATAAAAGACATTTTATGGCTTTACATAATTGAAAAAGTGTTGAAAAATCAGAAAAAGTAAATCATCCAATCAAATGTAATTTTGATAGTAGCGTTAGTTTTCATTTTATTCACCATTTTTGTGTTATTTTTGCATTGTTACACTACACGATGGTTTTAGCGCCATTCAAATTTTTACTTTCTGTTTTCTTCCTGCCTGTCTGTCATACGTTTACACATTCTACCTTTTATTTCATTATTTTATGGTTTATATCATAAAGAACTTCCTAATTATATGTTCTTTATTTTCTTTTCCTATTTTAATACTTTCCATTTTTTTATATTTTTTTAGATACAACTATTCTCTTTCACATTTTTTCCTTTTTTTACTGTCAACAATTATATATATATATATATATATATATATATATATATAAGTTCATTTTAGTCTCCGTTTTTTGGGGGGGGTCTTTTTTACATATCAGTTGAGTGCCATATGTGACCTATGGTTAGGCCATCTTGTCTCTTTTCGATCCATAACTGACTAGGAAGGTTTTCCTGCAAGAGGCTGCAATTTTATTCTGCGGAAAAAATGGTTGGCAAACAAGTCTATAGTATCCAATCTGTCCTGCTTTTCAACACATAGCTGGAAAAAGAAGTGATTTCCAAGGGTATTTGCTCGTAAGTGAATGTAACGAAATCAAATAAAATTCGAACACGATTCATCAGTTTCTTATTACGAACCGATATTCATTCCGCCCTGAAGTATATATCACTCTTTTTCTCCCTCACACACAGACACATACACACACAGACACACACACACACAGACACACACACACACACACACACATATATATATATATATATATATATATATATATATGTGTGTGTGTGTGTGTGTATGTGTGTGTGTCTGTGTGTGTGTGTGTCTGTGTGTGTATTCGTTTTACCCTTTAATGCCACTGGGGAACAGCGGTATCCATAAGAGGAGAGTAAGGGGATACATAGAAAGACAGCGACGAGAAAAATGAATCGGTTACATGGGGTGTCAGAGAATGAGTAGAAAGATGGAAATACTGGTGTAAAGAGTATTGCTTCTATCTATCTACCTATCTACCTATATATATATATATATATATATATATATATATATATATATATATATATATGTACAAGTATAGCGTAGGTATGGATGAAATAAAAATCCATATCAAAAGAAATATTCTTTAAAAGTGCTCAATACAAACTAGAGCGAATAATAATTATTTAGAATTTATAACAAACATTAATAAGACACTAATTGTCTCTAAACACAATGGCTTATATTATTATAACATAATTCTAATATATATATATATATATATATATATATAATCAGTCATATATTTTATCATTACGCACACACACATATATATACATATATATATATATATATATATATACATAATTTATTTTGTTATTTTGTTTGATTCGTATGTTTCTTTATAACGTATATCAAATCCTTTATATATATATATATATATATATATATATATATATATATATATATATATGTCGCATAATTAAGTATTTTTGTTCTTTCTTTCTTTGTTTATTTCTTACATTTAAAAAAAAAGCTTTCGTTATTTCATTCTTTTTCAACAGCTTCTTATTATTTTGCTTCCTTCATTCTTGTGAACCTCTATTTTCATTACTACTTTAGGCGTTTTTGTTGATGTTTTCTTTTTCTTTTTTTATATTTTTGAACGATATCTTTAGCATTTCTTTTATTTCCTTCTTTCTTATCGCTTCTATTCAGCCATACTTTCTTCCCCCCAAATCTTATTTTCTTGTACGTTGTTTCGTAATAATTTCCTTCCTTTTATTCGCTGTGTTTTCGTTCGTTTTCTATTTTGATTCATTTTGGGTGTTTTCTGTCAACTTAATAGTTTTTAGAAAACGCAACCGATTTTTCTTTATTAAAAATCGTGTTTTATGTTTGCTGTTCTTTATCTTGGGGACATGTATTTTTGCTTCTCGTATTTTCATTCAGTGTACACTCACACTCTGACAGACACACATACAAAGCTCAAACAGATACATAAAGAAACACATACAGATTAAAAAATCACACAAACAAATATCCACGCACAAACACGCACATCCACTCGAGTACACAAGTGCACAGACACAAACACGCACTCACAATGACATAGCCGCAAATTCACCAAAAACAAACACAAAACACCAAGATAAAAGACACACAATCACGCATAAAAACACGTACGCTTGAATAAGCATATACACGCAAAGCCACAATCACACATACACAAAAAAAACCTGTCAAACATACATACAAACGCACGAAAGCACAAACATACAGTTACATAAGCATAGAAACACACATAAACAAAAAATATGCTCACAAATGCACGAACACATACATGCAAACATAAACAAATACACAGACAAACATACTGTCTAAACATGTGTAATCACGTAAATATACACAAAAATGAACACGCAAAAGTATGAATCTATACATAAAAACAGACACACAGAATATTTGGTGACTCAATCCTGTATTTTCAATATGAAATAATGTCGGTATGAGAGTGTCTTTGTATCCAGTAGCTGGCCATTCGCTTCCGTCAGTTACAGACACCGGCACAGACACATTTCCTACCTACAAAACCCACATCTGAATTAGATTTCAACGTCTGTGTCGTGATCATCTGTTGAATTAGACCTGTACAGGGTGCAATTGGTAAAGTATCACCATATTGTGCCGCATGAGAGTTGTTTGATTTTGATTTTGTAGACTTCACACTATGATATGATCAATTGGGCAC
>JBBBDQ010000474.1:0-237500 GCA_037127315.1 Ascarosepion bandense | reverse complement strand
ATTATAGGGTCCTGCCCTTCCTCCTTCATTTCCCAGAACCTACGTGATAGTGCCGTCTGGAATCTTTGTTTAGGGTTCGAAAACGAGTACCTGTGATTATAAAGCCTCTGTTTGAAAGAGCCCGCGGACATGCCAATATAGGTCCGGTAATTGTCCTTGTTATTAGATGGAGAAATGCGGGTTTCATAAATTACATGGGTGGATTTACAGTTGCCTTGCACCGGGCAGGCATCCACAGAATAACATTTGCATTTGTCGACAATTCCGGATTTAGCTTCCGTATTATTTAGGTTCATTAAAATTTGTTTATTGTGGGAATTAATTATATTATCTATATTTGAGGTGCAAGAATAACTAATTTTTAGGGTGAATCTATTAAAAATTTTATTTAAGGGATTGTTATTATTATTAAAATGTTTATCGATTAATCTGATTAAATGATGGTTCCTATCAACCCTTTCTCAAAGAAAATAGTTCTTCCACCTATATAAATAGTTTATCCAACCACCCCAAGAATATTATAAGACAAATACCCAAGATAGTAAATAATAGGGTTAACCAATTATCTTCCAATATAAAAATCTTCAACGCAAGCAAAGAAATTTAAGATAAGGCCCTTCAGAAAAGCGGTTTTGTTAATAAGTTAAAGTATGATAAGCCTGCTATAAACCCAGAATCATCAAAAACTAAAAACACCTGAAAATGTAGACAAAGGAAGATAATTTGGTTTAACCCTCCTTATTGTAAGCTAACTAATATAAATATTGGTAAGTATTTTCTCAGATTAATATACATATTAATATTATATATATATATATATATATATATATATATATATATATATAGTAGATTCTTATTAATCCGACATATTTTTATCACTTTATTTTTGGATGCTCTTTTCTGAGTATACGCTCTGCTTATTCATTGAATATTTTATTTATTCATTACCGTCTACCGGTTGGAATATCCAGGATATATTATTAAAAAAAAGTTTCTCAACACCAGGAAAAGATATCTGAAATTCTTAGGAAATGTAATGAGGAGAAGGTTTTGAGAATATAATACAGATAGAGGAAAAAAGAAAAAAGAGGAAAGCAACGCGTAATATGCTTGATGGTCATGAGCAAACGGATGGCAGAGCGAGGTTTGGAAGGATAACAGGAGTGTCGTGGGTGACTGTCGTGAAAAACGTATTTTTCCTTTTTTTATATCTCCGTGTGATTTTGTTCGATTTTTCGTCGGCACTTGTCGTGGGGACGCCGTTTTTGTTTTTTATATCACTGCGTAAATTCTTTCGATTCTTCTTCACAATTTGTCGTGGACCCAGTTAAGAGTCCAGCAAAAATAATACAACAACCAGAATAATATATAACGATATATATATATATATATATTAACACAGCAAAATACAAAACAAGAAACTCTGTTAGTAGAACCATAAATACGAGTTAGATAGTAATACGAAAACTGGGACTCGCAATGTGAGTACGGCAGCACTCTTAGCTAACATTGCTCTATCTATTTTTATCTGCCCTTCTACTCTGCTGCTCGCTGCTTTTCTATCGCTGCCCTTCTGTTCACACCTCTCGTGAGGGGAAGTATATGTAGTAGTTGGAAGAGTTCAAACTGTTGAATGGGTGATGCCACCGTGACAACGGTAGCTTTCTCTGCCATGAGGGACGTAGGTACAAATTCTGCCGCAAATCACAAATTTTTGTTGTATATCATTCAAATGATAATAAATATACTGTTGATAAATAAACGGAGCGCTTACTCACATGAAGGTCTTTACTATAATTAATGTTTCTACAGCTAATATTACACTTATGGGAAAAATGGGAAAAGTTAACATCATCTTATATATGTGACTGATTGTATATACTGGCAATATGTTTATAATAATCAACACTGCATAGTGATAAATTTCACGCTACAATGCATTATTCAGACTTGTAGTGCTGATTACTATATTCACATCTATTTCCTCGATATATATATATATAAATATATATATATACATATTTATTATAAATTATATTTTAGAACATTTACACACACACACACACATATATATATATATATATATATATATATATAATACGAAATCTTACAAAAATCTACGAAATGGTACTAAACGACATAATTTATTTAGTCACAGATTAGAATCCTGGCGGAGGATTGATAATTTCTTAAAAAGATTTCTCGAATATTCTGGCGGTATATATATATATATATACATATATATATATATATATATATATATATATATATATACCGGCCAGAATATTCAAGACATCCTGTTAAGATAACAAGATTTCTTAAATATTGAGCACTCTGAAAGAATGGTAGACTTTGAAAAAACAGTAGCTACTCTAGCATCTACGCATTGCAAATTCGGTAATGAATTAGAGCACTCTGGCTACTGGCGCATGATAAATCATACGCTAAAAGCCTACCCCTTTCTCCTGAGCGCCCATAGCTCAGCTCAGAGGAAGAATCGCCGACTGCCGCCAATTCGGTCAGGTTTCAGTCCTGGGTTAAAAAATCAATCGGATGTCTAACCGTAGTGATGAGCTGTGATACAGCGAAACATGTCTGTCTGCGGATGACTGTATATATATATATATATATATATATATATATATTGTATCGAGGCACCAAATAATTTTCTAAACATATACTGTTAAATATTAGAGACAATGAATGTCTATTTAATTACGTGCCGTTCTAAACGTCGTATTTTGGCTTTAATTTCAGTTGAAAATAAAGACAAAATTTCTCCAACATTTGGATAATAGTTTATTAATTTGGTTCTAAGGTGATGGTGGATGTGATTGTGTTACCGTCTTAATAACCTCTCTGAAGATGGTTCATGTGAGCCAACAGTTTAGAAACAAATTAATAAAAAATCATCCAAATGTTGTAAAATTGTTGTCTTTATTTCCAACTGAAATTAAAACCAAAAAACGCCGTTTAGAACGGCTCATAATTAAACTTAATAGAAATTCATTGTCTCTTATATTTAACAGTATATGTTTAGAATATATATATATATATATATATATATATATATATATATATATATATTGTTTAATTATTGTAAAAATAATATCCACTCAAATAAGAGTACCGATTAAAAATAATGTTCAAATACCTACCTACACACACACACACACACACACACACACACACACACACACACACACACACACAAATATATAATAGATTTTTTTTCACTTAAGAATTTGATACAGTTCTGTATTTTCCTTTTTCAGAATCTCACGATACGCTCTTTTACCAACCGCATTCCGAAACCTATTTTCATTTCTCGCAAACACATTGTGTTTTCAAGTTTGTTGTCTTCTTTTGAATTCCTCTGTACCCAGATTTTTCCTTCTCTTCTTCCTTTCTCGAAGAATCTATCAATTTCACTCGAGCTGCGAACAGCTCTCCAAGAAAATTGGCTTCCTCGTTTTTCCGTAGTTCTATACGTCATCTTTCGATACGAGTTCTTAAGGCTTTCTATTATGTCAGTTTATTCAATGATTTTGCCTTTTTTTTTTCTATTTTTTATTTGACTTATTTTGGCCGTCGGTATTTGGTGAGATGTGAGGGTGAGTTGAGCAGTTTGCTTTATCATGATTATATATAAAAACCATTTATTTTTCGTTATTTAAAAAAAAATATTTTTCCTGTTTTTAGACGTTCTATCTTACAATGCACTCTGTTTTTTTTCTTCAGCTCATCACTATTACCGTTTTTCATCAATTGTTTTTGTTTTTGCTGTTTCTTTTTCTTTTCTTTTAATGCTTCTTTTTGCGATGTTTATTTTCTCTTTAATTTTGCGATGTTTCACTTTTTCCTTTCTCTTACATATTTGGCGAGGTTTTTGAAATTCTTTTTTGAAAAGTATTTCTTTATATAACTGTGATTCTTTCTTGCTATTTTTCTTTATTTAATCAGTTTTATTTTTTGCAATCTATCTAATGTTTATTACATTTGATCTTTTAATTTCCAAGGTGAGACACAGGTTCGAATCTTTTCAGAGAGCGTATTTTTTCTCGCATAAGAATTCATGAATATTCAAGCCGAAAGACAAAAATAAAAAAATAGTGTCAACTCAGATATGAGAATTTGCTAAAATAACCTCTAAAGTCATATATATATATATATATATATATATATATAGCATCGCTCATTCATTAAAATGAATTGGATCACTCTAGCTACTGGGCACGTAATATGATATGCGCTAAAAAAAAAAAAAGACTGCCTTTTTCCACCGAAAGCCCCGTGGCCCAGTGGTAGAGTCGCCGACTGATGCCAATTCGGTCGGGTTTCGAGCCTGGCTTAGGGAGCACTCGGAGTCTAACCGTACTGATGAGCTGTGATACAGCGAAACAAATCTGTCTGCGGATGACAATATATATATTTATTAGTCTTAAAATAAGTTTTCTTTGATTTTTCATGAAAAGTAATAAAACATGGAACGAGAAATCGCGGAGCCAAGTTAGAATTACAGCTGAATTCCTTGTATTCACTTATGCGCAAATACCCTTGGTAAAGGTATTAATTCGTCTTTTCCCTCCAATTATGGGTTAAAAAACAAGACATATTTGCTTCTATAGCTTTGGCTGGCAACCAGTCTACCGCAGAAAGTAATGCCAACCTACTGCCCAGTCAGTCATGTCTCTTTCGTGCATGATTGCCTAAGTGTGAATCACGTATGTCACTTAACTGACTGAATAAAACATGTCACTCAAGTTAATTCCTTCGCTAACTACTACTTATCACTGTCTTCTTGGTAGCAATTGAATTCCATATCGTTAAAAACATACGTCATTTAAAAGTAACCATGAGTCGACCCATTTTTGGCATTTTAATATAAATGAAAGTGCTGCTCAGTCAAGCCAAGTGCCATCGAGCAGAACAAGTGATAATTGGACAGGGTAATGTCTAGTAAATACAGCGGGTGGGGTAGGACTTCCTATTTACGAGTCGTTTTCCAACTTGTGGTCTAACGTTGTCATATTGCAAAATCAGTTTCTCGTGTCTCTGCTCGTATAACAGCATTTTTCTTCAATGTTCGGCTCAAGTGCATAGGTTGTAGTCGACAGCGACCTCCTGTGATGGTTTCAGTTGATCTGAATAGCTCATAATAATCTAGAACAATCTGATCACACGAAATGCAAAGCAGAATTGTTGAAACATGAATATTAGGCCATGTCACCAATATTAATGCAAGGCCTGGATTAGCCCACGATCTTCTGCGGTTCAGGGTATCGTTATCCAGTTTTCATCATCAGTTACGATACGATGTAAAAAAAAAACTTTCTTTTTTTAGCGTTGAAGCAGGTGTCCTTTCCTGACAATTAGCCTTTAGACGACTCTCGGCTTCAACTCGTACGACACCAAATGTACTTGCATTTGTATAATTCTTAATCATTTCAAAAGTTTCAAAACTTTTGTGTGATCAACTTCTATTGATTCTACAAGTTTACTTTCCGCTTGACATGAGACTTCATGAAGTTATGCCTCCAGGTTTCGTCTTCAACCTTTTTCGGTGCGTCAGAGTGCTCATTATTTTAACATTAAAAACATTAATTATGAAGCGTTAAACCAATCTCTGCATGTTGTTTCCGACAAAGCATGAGCTCTGTTAATCTCAACAAGATTTCTGTGTGATTCAGCTACAGATTTTTTTAAATAAAGTAGTGAAGTAATATTTCCCGCAAATACATTTTCTTTGGGAGAAAATCAGATATGTTTAAATCTTTGAAAAACAAATTTCTTTATATTTCGGCGATATGACGTATTCTGAATTACAAGCTTGCAGATTATACTTCCTTATCATCGAAAACTACACGCACATCTGATCTGTTGTAAATCAGCGAAAATTATTCAAGGTCGTTACACACACACACATATCTATCTATTTATCTATCTCTCTCTCTCTCTCTCTCTCTATATATATATATATATATATATATATATATAATCTAAACATAATTAAATGGAACTTTGTCTGTGTGTCTGTGTGTGTATCCATTGCCTATAGACTCCGAAACGGCTGAAACGATTTTCTTGAAAATTTACACAGTTGTACTATAAACGTCTGCGAGTGTTCTTAGCTAGGTTTTGTGTTGTGGTACCTCCGATAAATATCGAAAATCGATAATCGAAAAAATCGGGTTATTGAAGGAGTGGTCCAATTTTAATCAAATTTGATACACTCATAGACAAAGACATAAGAAATGATATTCAGAAGTTTCAAGGTTGCAGTTCTTACAATAGTGCAGTAAATCAATAATATATATATAAAAGGCAAGATGTTTGTGTATGTCTGTTTATCTGCCTGTATATCTGTATTTTATTCAGCCCTTTTATTTTAGTTTTTGCTTTGGGTTTGGCTCTAAGTAGGTATAATCGTATTTCTTAGTATCAGCCATGATACCATTTACTCAGAGGACTTATTTAACCTTCAAAATTCAGATTACGACGAAAATAACTGATTTGATATCGATAGCAGGAAATCAAAATTTGACTTACAACCATTCATTTTTCTTTCCCTCTGCGGTTTCGCTTTAACTGGAAAAAATTATTGCTTTTTAGTCTTTCGTGCCAACGACCAAAGAGTCTGAGCTCCAGGACCATGGATTAGTTTTAAAGCTTTCATTACACACGAGCAACGCCGGAATATACTGCTAGTATACACACACACACACACATATATATATATATATATATATATATATATATATATATATATATATGCAACATCTAAATTACATAGAACCAGCATCTATGAATTTACATGTAGTTTAATATTTTGCTTACCTAATCAAACTTAATTTATGAATAATTATATTGGGCATAAATTACATATCTATCAAGAAGGTCCCCGTTATATTTCTAGGAACATAAGACTCATTTAATCCCACATGAGAACCTAATAAATTCCATAAGCAACATACTCACAAAAATTCAAAGATAATCGTCTCATGCAAAGGTAAAAAGGTAAAAATGATGAAATCCTTTATAATAAAAACAATAAAGACAACACTTAATTTCAACTATGAATACGGCTACATTATTCTGACCTTGAGTGAAAAAATAATGTAATTCTTTTTTTATTAATTTAGATATGTATGTAGATATACAACATTCTGACAGTTTTAACACATTTTCTGTTTAGAATAATAAATCACTTATCCGAATTCAACAAAATTAGATAAAAACCCCAATCGCACTTGTCAGCCATCTTTATTGAAACTTGTATAAAAGTTGTGTGTGTGTACGAACCTTGTATCTTTTCGTCATGTTCAGTACTGTATAGATAGAATCACCGAATCAACGTCAATGAAGCTGAATAAGTTTCATTTCTTGCTTATTCAAATGGCTGCTTAGTCATAATCTTCACTTCTCTCTCTCTCTCTTTCTCTCTCTCTCTCTCTCTCTCTCTTTCTCTCTCTCCTTCTCCGCTTTCGTTCATATCATAAACCCCAGTCAGTAACTCTAATCAAAATAAAAAAAGAACACAAAAATCTATTCGGGCAATCAGATCCGCAGTTTTCTCCAGTAACCCTTAACGATTATGCCTTCACGCCTAATGCTTAATGGGTCTCGTGTTCACTCCAGGCCACTAGCGATACTTCTAAAATCAATCTGTTGTCAAAGTTGCAAAAAAAAACAAAGAAAAAAAACTGTCAACTCATTCTATCGCTCCAGATAGCATCTGGCTTTCTCTGTTATGCCTTATCATTACAAAGGCCGGATTAGACCAGGAACGTATTATTGCCACTATATCTTGAATGAAGCAGCTCAATCCTCGCATTCAAGATTTTATACTAGCATCTGGCTTCTCGTTCTCTGCTTTATAATTAAAAAAGCCCGATTATACCAGAAGAGTAGTATTGTTGCCCTATCTCAGCTAAAGTTACTCGAACCTCGCTTTCAATATATCACCAAACAAAGGTCTCCCATTGACATTAAGCTCGATTCAGACAATCTGGTATTTACTGGAGTAAATAACATCCTACTCTAATATATATTAATTGCTATACTGTCAATTTAAGAAGTAGATAAAAACAGATATAAAGAAACACAGGCAACAAAAGGGTAAACGGAATTAAATAAGGTAACGTTTGAGCCGCTCATGAATTTTATTAAATATTGACTTTAAAACTAAAAGGAAAACGAAAATAACGAAGAGGCCGTTGTTGAAACCAGCTTCAAATTCGCCACTGACTGATATTCAGAAGCAAACAACCTAGCAATGAAGCTACATATTGTCACCATCTTTGCATAGCAAACATCTTACTTTCGAAATTTTGACGATATTATTTAGAAATAACATTATATGGGTTGATTCTAAAAAACATATCGAAAAAGTAAGAAAACCGGAACTATTCGTGTTTGATTGGCTTACACTTTGGCACCCTGATAGAATTTCATTTGTGAAAGAAAGTTTTTTTAATCGATTCAATTCTATTGCCCTTTCAAGGAATTGTCCATGGATTGAATTCGTATTTCAATGATTATAAAATGGCGGATATGCCAAAAATATAGCCTTTAACTATTTAGAAATCCATGTAAGTATATGTCTCTTTTCTAAAGGAAACATAATAACTAATGTTTATAAAAAAGTTCTTATTATGTAAGATTTGCTGTTCAGAACACAGGGGACATTGTGAAACGCACAAAACAGAATATAGCAAGGTCTCATGCATTCACACAAAGCATGGTGTCTTCACAATAGAAAAACATGACATCGCTTTACACAAGGTGTTTCAGATGTGTCGCTGCTAACTAGACGTTGGAATATTAAATGAACTCATTCATATTAAATATTAGGTTATCTAATATTTATATATGTTTTATATGTGTCCCCTCTAACTAGACGTTGGAATATTAAGTGGACTCATAAATAATATATATTAAGTTCGGGATTCCGATGAACAAAATGCGCAGCATTAGCGGTTGAGAAATAAGACAAGAACAGTGTAGCTTTCTCAAAAATACCGGAACGAAGAATGCGATATTCATGCTCGGAATTCTATATGAAAGAATAAAACAAATGCAGAAGGATGTTCATCTGTGCTTTATAGACTACATTAAATGTGTTCGACAAAGTAGCCCACAAAGAATTGATAGGGATGCTCGACAACCTCAAAATTTTCCGAAAAGACGTTAAGATAATAAAGACGCTATATTGGCAACAAACCGCTTCTGTATGAATAGGAAGCGAACAGAGCTGATATGAAAAATATAAAGTATATGTTTAATTTGATTTTGAGAAAACCTCAATATGAAGTAGTGAAGTAAAATGTTAAATGATAAATTTTGCATATTGCATGAAAACCTTACTCCTGCAATAGAATTGTAGTATAACATATATATATATATATATATATATATATATATATATATATATATAGGAAAATATATTAATAAAAAAAAGTTTTGAATTTAAAAATGTACTTTTTTTAACAGTATTCTAATTCAAATTTAAAAATCACTCGTTTGTGATGAAGGACCGAGGGTGGTCTGAAATATAAAATACAATAATAAAAATAAACAAATACTGTCCCAAAAAAAGTAAATTTTTAAATTCAAAACTTTTTTTATTCATATTCTTTCCTATACATATTAAGACAGTATACGTGGTTCATCACTATGTTATATATATATATATATATATATATATATATATATATATATATACCCGTGGGGATTTTCATATCGAAATGGTCATTCAACATCCTTGAATTAATCATATTTTAATTTATATTTGCTCTGTAATATTTTATTACATGGAGCTCTCTTCTTGTATCATTTTTTAATATTAAAATAAAATTTTTAATATTAATTAGGATCGGGTTTTTGGAATTTACATTCCTGCTTTTTCCGCTTGGATTAAAGTATCTGAATAATATATATATATATATATATATATAACCATTTTGAAAGTTTTCTTATCAAATACTCATATTTGAATAGAGGCTCCGTGTACTTAATTGACAGTTGATTTATTTGTTTGTATCTAATCGCCTGAATATTTGAGAAACTTTTTAAAAAATTATGTGCTACCCAGTATCTTTTTGTTCAATTAAATGTGTTCTAAACAAATAAGGAGACCTACTAAACGCTATCCGTAAAACACTTTTTAAAAATACAAGTATAATAGTCTCATCTACATGTAAAAAACTTAAAAGAAGGAAATCGGGACTTACTTCATTTTAAAAATATTTATATTGTGAGACATCGCGAAAAATATTAGAAGTTTAAAATCAAATTAAATATTAGAGAATAAATTAATGTTAATATTTTTTATCTCTATGATTTAAGGACACCCTGGTTTGGTTTTTTCTCTCATTCTTTAGATAAAAAATCTAGGTGACAACCTAAAATGGATATGAAAACTTATAAACGCTGAGTTTTGCTTATCGAAGTAAGTTCAGCATGTTTGCAATATAGTGGGAAGCTACAGACACGGAGAAGATAATGCATGTCTTTAATATATAAACACACACACACACACACACAGACAAACATACATATACATATATGTCTGTCAGATTAAATAAATTGCAAACATGAAATCCGTTTATGCTCACGGATAATCTTTCGCGCATTACAATCATAAGGTGTCAGAAATGAGCTGTAATATCAACAGATGTAATTTTCATTCATTTCTCAAGGTATCCAAATACTTTTAGCATCTTTCTGAGATCATCTTCTGGGGTGTGAGTTATGGTAACAAATGTAACCGGAAAACTGTGTAGCTACAAATTACTGTACAATTTTTCTGCTTCAAATATAACGGTTGACAAATTGCTAGCGTTCATTAGAACGTGAAAATTATCCTAAATGGAACATTTTCATATGTTGTAATGTCATGGTCATGCACGTGTTATAGCATGAAAAAACTCTTCTTTTTACAAACATTTTAGAACATTACTACAGTATTCATAGCTGATTCTATTAATTACGTGTTTCAGTGAATATTGCCTCGAGAATCTGTAGTTTGCTTTTGTTGTTTTCTTGGTGTAACATATTTTTATTAGCGATCATTATTTCTTCATATTGTGTTGTGTGGACAGAAATATTGTTGTAGATGTTTAGAAATGGATGAATGGTCAAACAAATATAATGTAAGACGTCTAGCTAATGCAGTTGTTGTAAATCCAACATATTTTTTTTTTCGGAGAGACATTCTCCCAAAGGACATTTGAATTGCTATATAATGTTGGGTTTACGTAACATTTCAGTTAAAGGGGAGGAGTTATTTCTAATAATTAAATTGGTAGTATTGTACCTTTTGTATTATTTATTTTAATTCTTTAGTATCAACGGGAGATATATTAGTAAGAATGATTTTTTTTCTTATTTTCTCATCCTGTTTGTAGTTATCGTGCATCAGGTTGCAATAGAAGAGCCTGATATGTTTAGGTTATTTTGTGGAAGTACAATATTTTGCTTGATGTGCATTGAGGTTTTTGATATATCGTCTTTTTCTTCATCTACAATGTGGTTTAGGAAGTCATTTTTAATGAGAGCGTGCTTAATATTTTTTAGTTCAGACTAAAATAACTTTTTGTGGAGGAGTTGTTTTGTGCTCAGTTAATTAAGTTGTGAATAAGTTCCATTTTGTAGGAGTTAGGGAATTCACTCTTATAGTTGTGAGTGCAAGAGTTTTTGCTGATTGGTTTTTATAAAGGGAAGTAGTAAATGTGTTATTGTTTGTATTTCAAGAAAAGAGATTTTGTTATCTTGGTTAATGTCGTATGTAAACTTGAGGACATAGTTATTTTGAAAGTTTTTCTGAGAGTTAATATTTCTTATATATTTTTAACTAATATAAGAATATCATCTACATCTGGAGAGCTGTGTAGTGGTAAAAAATATATTATTTTCTATGTTGGCCATATAGAAGTTGCTTAAGGTTGGAACCAAAACTGAACCCATTGAAACACCGTTCCGTTGAATGTATATATTATTTCTGTGATCATAGAATGGGACTTCGCTGGTACAGGTTAAATTAGTTTTTTTAGTATTTTAGGTTTGATTTTCAGTGAGGGCAGAGAATTATTATTATATTTATTTGTCAAGATAATGTCAATAGTTTCTATAAAAGGAACATTAGTAATAGATCTTCAACATCAAGTGATGCTATTGTTTCATTATTACGTTTTTCCGTCTTTAATAATTGTATAAGTTCAAGAGATGATTTAAAGCTATATTTGTTAAGTATGTAGGGTGTTATTAATTGGTTAAGCGTTTTAGTTAGTTGGTACATAGGAGTGGGTATTTGTGATATAATAGGGCAATGTGAAAAGTTATATAACCATAAATGTATCCTAATTCATAGTACCCGATTATTTTAGTAAGTTTTACATTGTCTTGCTCCGCATTGTTAGCTGTGATTAATTTATTAATCTTTGCTTTTAGCTGAATGGTATTATTATAGGTAACTTTTTTAAAACGTTGGTCTGATCATTAAGCAACTGTTCTATTTTTGGGATGTGGTCAGACTTGTTTCAAACAACAAGTTGTTAGCTTTAGCAGCTTTCTTAATTACTATTTCTGGGTGGTTACGAAATTCTTTTACAGCAATCTTCAGTGAAGTCATTATAAGTTTAGAATAATGTATTTTTTATCATGTCTGTCTTTTACAGATTCTAACTAAAGCAGCTCACGGAGTTCCCGTTCGGTAGTAATAAGCTGCTGTTCTTGGAGTTTAATTATGTTTTGGTATAGTGTCTCAATTTCAACTTTCGTATGTAGTCCATTATATTTTTTATATATATGGCAATTAGATCCAAAGTTAAGTAGTTCCTTTTGATTGTCAGTTAATTCATAACCAGAAATGTTTATAAATCTTTCAAAGTTATTCGGTGGGTATATAGTCTCTTTATATAATGTATTGAATTTTCTTTGAATTTTTAACCTATGTTTACATTCCGATCTGTTAGTTATTTCTTTTAGTCTATTTATTATGTGTTTAAGTTGTTCAGATTTAATATTTCTTTTTAATATGTCATGTATTTCTTGTTTCTGTTTTTTAACAGTTGTTATCCTTTAAAACGTGCATGACCATAAAATATAATATATATTAAAACATATATATAAAATTCTATTTCGGATAATTTTCACGATCTAATGAACACTAGCAATTTGTCATCCGTTATCTCTGAGACTGAAACAATTGTACATTATTTTTTTGCAACAAAATTTTCTGGTGATAGCTGACTAAGGATTTATGGGGCGACTGTTCCAATTTCTAGAGCGTAAACAAAGTTTCCTGATGTCTTAATCAACAGCCAGCGTTCATGGTCTGAATGTTTGGGCCACAGTGGCCTTTGTTCTTGTTAACCACATTTCCACTGTTTCTAAACTTATGTGCTAAATGTGTGATTGTATGACGATGAGGCATTTCTCTCCCACAATATTCCCATCGAAATTACCTCTGAACAAGTATAGAAGTCTTTGTTGTAAAATACAGTTCCGCAATTTTTGTTCTCTTCTCAACCGAAAACTGCTCGTTTTGGTTTCGAATAAAACCTACAAGTGTGCTATGAAACTACTTGAAAAAAAAGAAACAGTTATTTCTTCAGAAAATAAGAGAATTTACTTTTGTCACTCCTTTGGTGATCAATCCTGTATATGAGCAAAAGCTAAGTATCATCTTTTATCTGTGTGAATTTTGAATAAAGGTTACAATTTGTATTCTTTCAAAGTCTAAAAATGGCATTAAATGACTTATAAAGAGTTGAATTTCTGTTAAACAAACAAACAAATCAAACATTCAATCAATTTATATTTTCTTTTTATTTAGGGACTTTTTCCGTGCATGGATCCCCATCCCACATTTATTTGAGAGGCTCTCTGAGTTTTCCTTCTTAGTTGGGGAGGCCATATAACATCCAATTCTTCTAATTGTTCAAATACAAAGCGGATACTTGTCGACCACCTGTTTACATGTGGCAAGCCACTGACTTCCTTTGTAAGTGAATCTAGGCACACTGTCAATGAGTTCAATTACCTAGTAATCCTACTAATGTATCGGGCTTCTCTGATGGTCTGGTGTGGCAGCAATTGCAAAGAATTTTAGCGTTCTCTGAAGTAAGCCAAATAAATATTATGATCATGAAATGGCTCCTTCTCTTAGAAAGAATGTCTTCATAATTAACATTTAATTTGGTTCAGATTCTGTGGAATTTCTGGCCAGCATTTAGATACTAAGGAAAAATGGATATGTTCTATATTACAGTTCTATAGATACAAAAACGAGCATAATTCGCATTATCTATGTTATATGTTTGGTTTAGGGAACAACGTCGTATGATTTCTTGTGGGGAAAGACACAAAAGAAAGAAATGTCGTCCCATAGGATATTTTCATGATTGATGACGTGGACATCTTGGTTACCGACTACTGGTTAAGTAAGAAAGTTATAGAGGACGAACAACGGTTGCAGCATCTTATTATGATATTGTCGACAGCTATAACAAATATTCACATTTGAGGACAGCAAGGTATTAAAAGCTGAGTGCTTAGGGGAGATCGAAAACGTCACAGGCGTTATTTGTTCAACAATTCTACTTGTCTTTTTCTTGAAAATAGATTTACTTTTATTTTGGGTTTCCGGATTTATTTTTTATTTAGTTATTTCAATTTCGCTTTTTTATTTTACTTTCTTTATTTTCTTTTTTTTTTCTCTTTTTCATTTATCCATTTTTGTTTTTCTTTCATTCATTCATTTTTTCTATATTTCTGCTTTGGTTTTTCTTTCTTTCATTCTTTAATTCTTATTTTATTCATATCTTTTATTTTTTTTGTTTAATATCTATTTCTAAAATTAAATTTATTTCACTCTTCTTTTTTTTTCTTTTTTATTTATCTTTCTTTCATTCATTATTCTATTTTTAGTTAATTTCTTTTTCATTCTTTAAATTTTCCTTTGTTTCTTTATTTATATCTTTTATTTTTAATTTATTTTTTTCATCTTTTGTTTTTCTTTCATGTTTTATTTTTAATTCATTTCATTCTTTATTTCTTTATTTCAGCTTTCTTTTTTTGATTATTTAATTCTTACTTTATTTCAGTCTTTCTTTATTTATCTTACGTATTTTTTCATTTCTTCTGTTCTGTTTTTCTACTTTCTTTTTTCATCTTTACTTTCTTGTGCTTTTAATTTCTTTTTCGTTATTGGCATCATTGCTTTATAAATTCTTTCGAAAATACTTATTCCGGTAATTTTGTATTTTGCTTAATGTTCCTTTCATACTTGGTTCTGTTTCTCTCCTTTCTTTAATTTTTCTGTTTTTCATTCTTTAATTTTTACTTTATTTATTTTAGTATGTTTTTAATTTATTTTTATATCGACAAAATTCTTTTAATATTTCTTTCTCCTGATATGTCTGTTTTTGTCAATTTAGCATTTTCTGTTTCTTTATTTTTTCTCTTCATGTTTTCTTTTTTTATTAGTTTTTTATGTTTTTCTTTTCCTTCCTTTTATTTATTTCTTTTTAATTTTTATCTATTTTTATTTGCTTTATAAAATATTTTTCACTTTGTTTCCTGAATTTCTAATTTTATCTTTTTATTCTTTATTTTCGTTCGTTCGATCTTGATTTATTTATTTTTTAATTTACCTGTTTTTCTTTTATGTTTTCCATTTTTATCTTTCATCAGGTTTTTTCTTTTATCAGTTTTCATTTTTTTTTTCATTTTCTTTCATTCTCGCTTTTTCCTTTAATAATTTTTTTACTTTATATTGTTTTTCATTTTCATTCAGTCCTTCTTCATCGACAAGTTAAGATTGTTCTAATTCAAATCAGTTTTTGCTTGCGTCTATCTTTATTCTTTCTTTCTGTTTTATTTCATTTTTCTTGCGTCTATCTTTATTCTTTCTTTCTGTTTTATTTCATTTTTCATACTTCCTTCACTCGCTTCATCAGTGTTCTCATTTTTCTTCATTGATTCTTCCATTTATTTTCGTCTTTTTTACATTTTCATTCTTTTCTTATTTTTCATATCATGTTCTTAAACTCTTCTATATATTTCTACTTATTCTAATCGATAGCAGTTCCTTCTCCCATTACTTGCTTTTTACTATTTCCTCCACGTCTTTTCCTCTGCCCATATTTGCCGTCGGCTTTAGGTGTCGCATTTCATATTAGCCGGCATTTTGTTTTTTATTTGAATATCTGCCGGCAGCTGTCTCCTGCCTCAAGAGGAACAAATAGGAATTCTTATGCCACTTTTATCCGTTTCTCCATCGCACGAACGTCACACTTGTTGTGCAGTTGTATGCAATACTCTTCCAGTCCTAACCCTTATCTCTCTACACTTTCGATGAGACCAGAAATAAAAGCATATTTGTACGTTTTCGCCAATTCAAGCAAGTTTAGTGACTGTCTGGAGTGTGTCGACGTTTCCTCAAAGAAGAAACAGGAGACAAACGCGTATAACATATATGATTTTATAAGCTGGACATATACACACACTTACAGATATAAGTATACGTATGCATACCTCAGTGTGTGCCCGTGTGCATAAGACTGCGATGAGATATTTTTGTATAGACATATATATTAGGTGGGTGCAAACTTATCTACTGTTTTGTATAACTTTTATTAAAAAAAATTTCTATCGTGTATTTCTCTCTACTCTAAAAATAAGACAATCTGAAAATCACACACACACACACACACTCACACACACACACACACACACACACACACATATATATATATATAAGATTGTTACGTAGCTAATTGACGTTACCTGTAACATACCGAATAGACGAAAAATTTTTCGTAGGTGGACTGTCGCTCCATTTTTCAGTGGGTGTCAGGATTTGATTTCTTATAATTTACAGTTTTTCACTTTATGCTAATATCATCGGTGTATATGTATTTCTGCATTTTTTGTTCCTGTGGAAGCGTTCACGCGCATGCAGCCATGAGCCAATCAGCGCGTACTTGTAGGGTGTCGTGATAGTTTGTCTCTTTCTTCGTTATAAATTTATTACCCTCTCTCCTTATCGTTTTCACTCTTTGTTTTCCTTTTCCTCTTTAATTTCCATTTGTGACTAAATTTTATAATGTATAGATTATACCTTTTTTCAGTTTTTATTTTCTAGTCTTTTGTGTTAGAAAAACTGTATTAATTTTGTTTTACATAAACAAATGATATTAATGTTCACATTATATATATATATATATATATATATATATATATATATGAAGAAATGAAATAACATGGAGATTAAACACACTGTTCAAATATTTACTTTTCTAAAGAGTGCTCGATACAGAATGGGTTTAATATTGTAATTATAATAGTTTATAAAAGCATTATAACACTACACAGGTTTTCAGGTTTTATAAAAATGGTATTGTTCTGAGACGTAAAAAAATTGTAAGTAATATAATGCACTGTAATAAATACAATAGTAATAACTACACAATACAATATAATAACTACACAATACAATAGTAATAACTACACTCGTATTTGAGAATATCTGTCTACAAGGGTGGCAAGGTAATCCTCAATGCAGACACTTTTTCGAGCACATTTGTGCTTGTTCAACAGACAGAGAGCACATATGTAGTTTATCTTGCAACTATGCTGAGAGGACTTTAGTTTCAGTTTCTTGGAGAGAGCGCGTTACTCAAACGCATTGTGTATTGTGTATTAAATAATGACGAATTAAAATTAAAATCCTGGAGATCCTTAGGAAAATCTGATACTCTTCCACACATACCTCATTATCTCTCTCTACATATATATTGTCAAATCATGGTCGTTGTCGTTTTTAATTATGAAATCTGTGGTGTCGTTTTCTGGTAATCAATTGGCAAATATTTGACCGAAGCTGAAGTCTCCTAGTTCTGTATCTGATAGTTTGAGTTAGGACAGGTTATAATTAAGACTTCTCTGCCAACCTTGGACCATGGATCATTTGCTTTTGTTAATTAAATTATTGAGTTTATTAGCAACAAAATCAATATTTCAATTATCAAAAGCAAATGGTTCAAGGACCAGTGGTTCAGGTGGCAATTAATTAGAGTTTTTTTTCTTAGAAACTGACATGTTTCTGATATGAATGAAGGATAGTTAATTTCAGGGCCTTTTTAGTCCATCTAAAATGATGATGATTACGAAAATATAGTAATAATAATGAATCAATCCTTAACTATAATAAAAAATCTTTGACATTACATGCATACCTCTAGGGGACCACCATTTAATTATGGACGTCAGTGTACGTAACGATTCATTGTTAATTCGTTGTTAATATTGAGAAAATTATATTTTGTCTCGGTTTCTTTTTATATTTTTTTACGTGTTATTGCATATCTTTGTATGTTGTAGCCTGACTTGCATAATGTTTAGCAGTTGTTAGATATTCATAATCCTCGGTAAGCAAATTATATCTTCCAGCATTTAACCTCGAGGCAGGCCTCGTAACATTGGATTAATGGCTTTCTCGCCATTACATTCGTGCAGTAATTTGCTTAGAAATAATGATTAGCTATTGGTGGATTCTGATATTAATAACATGTGTAGATTGTAGGCTCAACCGAAATGCATTTGCAAGAAAAGATTAAAAATATCATGACAGCCAAAAACGCCGTTTTTCTTTTGGGCATATTTTTGTTCGTTGCATGAGATGAGGTCAGAATTATGTTACTCGTTGCATCTGTCTAGGCAGATAAAAATCTGTAAATTAGTCTCTGAGTATAGCATAATATATTTTTAATTTATTTTATTCTACAATGAAAATATAACAGAACAACACTTATGAGTAAAAATTGTTATCTGCTGCCTTCTTTTTGATATCTACATGCTGATGAAATCTCAAGTCGCTTAGTACAAATTTACAATTCGGCCGTGTATTGTAAATGGTTATATTGGGTGAGTGCTGCTGGTATTCATATCGTTGTTCTCGAAAAAATGCAAAGAATGATTTGCCATGAAATCGATGCTGAGTTGGCATTTCAACTTCAGTCACTTTCTCACCGACGTGACGTATCTACCCTCAGTCTTTTCAAGAAATACTTTCTCTGATAGCCCCTGCTCTGACGAAATGTTTTTGCTTGGTGCCTCGACCACATGAATTTAAGCCTGCTACTAGATTGTCATCTAGGTCCCATCATGCGACTGTTGAAATATTTTAATATAACAGCGTCTTCTATTTTTCTTTTGTCTGAGGAATACTTTTACATTATATATATATATATATATATATATATATATATATATATATATATCTTACACTTCAATATAAATAATTCTGCATGGATTGTTTTTAGCGTATATATTTGAGGGGGTTCTCTGGATATCTTTGATTTTCTTATTTTTTTTCAGAATATGTCTTCGTCTACCTGCCTAGACATTTCGAGGCTCTTTAACAAAGAAAAAACCTATGGGCAGGATTCAAACAGGCTTTCACTTACGTAGGTGAAATCAGCGTGAGTTTAGATCAACCCTGCCAGGAAAAACGTCAGGGAATGACTTTATTAAAATTCTTCGATGGCAAAAACTGTTATGATTTTTTGCATCTGACACGTAAAAAATACATTTTAGCTGGCAGTTTTCAATGTTAACTTCACTTTAAATTTCGAGGAAATTAGATGAAATTAGAATATCTAAAATAGAGTTGTCTATTCAAACAAGTGTATCCAGTAAATATAATGTATATAATCATATGAAATATGCTGTGATTATAAATAAAAATAATACATTTGTATATATATATATATATATATATATATATATATATATATATATATATATTTGGGCAGCAGTCTATCATTTAAGTATTGTTTGTTAAAAACGACTGACAAGGAAGATTTTCCAAATTGTTGATTTAATTATTCCAGCATTCTTAACATGTTTCCTTTCTGCTGGCGATAATAAATTTAAAAATTGTCCATAATTTTCGACTTTCCGAGCGTTTTCACTCTCTTCACATGCCATTTATAAGGATGTTATTTTCCCGGTGTTGTTATAATCATATGTTTAATTGTAATGTAATTTTTCGTTTTATTTTGTTGTTGTCATGTTTTTTTTGTTTGTTTTTTTTGAAAGGTGAGTTCATTAAAGCTGTCAGATGATGCGCTTGGCAGGCATTATGTAACTGTCTGTGTATTTAAAAAAAACTTTTAAAACTCCATTTACACTATTAAATAGTGTAAGCCTGATGGTAAGAGAAAAATGCCACATGTAAGGTGTCTACACACGGAAGTGGTAATATGACCATTATAGGTAAATGATTTATGGTAGGAAACACAATCTTTACTAGGCATTGACATTAATACACTATATTTGGCATAGTTTAGATTTGATCGGGTTATTTTTTTGTCAGAAAGAACAATGTTTGCTCTCTTCCATTTTTTATAATATAAATCTTACAAGGTTTTGAGGAATTACGTCTGAAATATGGTGTTTTTTATATAAAAAAATCGTCCTGTATATAATTAATGTATATTTTGCTGAAATAAAATGTGTTGATATTTTCTTGTATGTTATTTTTAATCTTAGGTCAAGTAATTTTTTGTCAGAATAATTTTAGTTCTTTATCAATGATGTAGTTGGGAAAATTACTGCTGACTAATGTTTGTTTTATGTGTTTTAGTTTGCTTTAAAAATATTCGTTGGGAAGAAGAATTTTGATGTGCTCTATTTAAGAAGTTCGTTATTACAGTTATTTTTATCTTTCTGGGCATTGCCTATTATAATTAAAAGACAAGAAATCTCACTGGTGTTTTTATACAGATAAGTGATACACTTACACTTTTTTGGAATCCGTATTACACTACCCGGGTTTAGACCGTTAGATCTCTTCAGGTATAGATACGGAAAACCAATCGATGTTGCCCCTAAATATAAACACCGGGAGAAATAGTAGTATTAACACAGAATGGAAAATTTCCAAAATAGAGAACAGGAAGTACCCACTACAAAAAAGTGGGGTAGCTTTGTAAAAGAAAATAGAAGTTCATCCAGGTTCGTAGGTACCCAGGACTTTGTTCATTAAATATCTACATTTTGACATTACTTTTCTTTTCGCCTTTAATAATTCTCTTTTATTTTATTTCCAAAAGAAATAATGCCCAAATTTTCTTCCTGGCATAACCTGCAGCAAATATTTCCAAGGTTTTTTTCCTGCTCTCACGTTCTTTACAATTTACCCTTTACGCAGGAGGTTTGTCCGTATTTTTCTTTAAACTACCATATACAGTCTGCCAGCCTCGTAACATCTTTATGAGTTTCTATCCTGAAAGAAGAGACATGATTATAATAACGCTTTTTGAATGGCATATCAGTACACCCAATGTAAACCTTAAAATTTCATCACTGACTTCCGCCATGTGTACCACTCCTTCAGTGCAGCAATTTGCATATGAGCACGAAGATGATTTGTAAATGGTGACTTTTAATAGAACTCATTTTTGTTCTAGATTCTAGAGACTTTAATATCTTATATTTCTTTGATAAACGCGCAGTCAAATGTATGCCTATCGTTTAAACCATCCTAATATATACTAGCAGTTTAGCCTGGTTTTACTCGGGTAGTTTAAGGAATAATAATAATAAAAAAACATATGATGTATTTACATAGCAAATACTTACACAACGTCCACCCTCGTCACTTTTATAAATAAAGATAACAATGTAGAATGTTTCTATTAGATTAGTGTCGGAGTGGCAGTGGCAACATTTATATAGATAGATAATATAAAGTGGGGCGTTCGATTCTATATTATAATCAATACATAAACTGATCTCTGTCTTTGTTGGGTGATAATATATATTTTTCTACACCTAATTTTGGCTTTCTGAAAACTTTCTAGGTTTCGTTAGCGTTCTAGATTTTTAATCTGCATTTGAGCACAACTCCCGTCGAGCTAGACTGCAAAATGCAGACGCTTAGTCAAATCTATCAAACAAATAAATACTTACACAACGTCCACCTTCGTCGCTTATATATATATATATACATATACATATATATATATATGTGTGTGTGTGTGTGTGTGTGTGTGTGTGTGTGTGTGTGTGTGTGTGTGTGTACACATATACAGCATCGTGCAGATGTATCCATATATACACATGATTACATACTTACATACACACATATCAAGTTTTTAATAATAAAACTCGCAGTCAGTTATTGAGGAGAGAACCAGACTGTTAGATGGCCATAATATATTTTCTACATTGATTACGCTTGATATTATACACATCGATTTTTGTCCACTATGTTTGCTTGATAAAAAAATAAAATGTTTTAAAGTGTTATGTATAAAAATGACACAAAATGGAAACATCTCTCGAAAAAAAAGATCACCAAGTGTCCGACAGAGCCAACAACAGCAAAACTTAGGTGAATGAAGACGCTCAGTTAGAAGACAAAGATATCTGAGTGCCACGAAAGAAGGCCTTGAAAAAATATGGCTGCATTGTTGGGTTTTAAGGGAATGCATTAATTAAACACTGGAGTTTGTTCGATAAATAATTGTATGTAAATATAGATAAATATTTTATTTAGATTTATAATTAATATAAAGCAAAGTTAAATTTACTATCTTAACCGGATTTACCTCCTTTCATACAATAAGGCCTGACACGAAAGCTATCAGAAAATAAATATACAACGGCAATTATTAAATCGAATGTTACTTTAAAAAATATATGCGAATGTTTTTAGCATGAAATTCAATGACATTGTTTTACTATCCTCAACCGTTCGATTTCTGTGTCGTCATTTGAAAACAAAATGAAATAATTAGTCTTTCCAGATGACTGTTTCTTTTTCGTTTGCAGTAATGACAACTGATGTCCTGAGTACATATGCCTACCACATTCTCAATTAAATAAATTATACAAAAAGTTATCAAACATCTTCCACAGGGAACATAGGGGTTAGAATGTTTGCTGTCAGCCAGGTGACTGAAGAACCATTATTTCACTCTACTTCAGCTAAAGTGGCAATCACTGGAGAGATAAAACGAGAACAATTATACTCGAAATAAAGTGACAGGAAAGTGTGGAAAAAGTTGAAAACGTGTGTAGATTTATCATTATTTGCAGTGAAATGGAAGTCCAAATAAAAGAAATAACAACAACAACAGCAACAGCGTCAGAAAACTAATAAGAAAAAGAAGAAATAGAATGTGAATGAAATAGGGGTGGCTTAAAATAAACGAATACTCTTATGTTGGGCAAATATATCTTCAAATTTCTCGGCTAATCTAAAATTCAGGTCCATTTTGCCTAATCACATCAAGAATTTAGCTGATGAAAACTTTTTTTGTTGTAATAGGTCTTAAAATGAAAACATTTTTCTGCTGTAATTTGATGCTTTGGGTCTTATAAAAAATAAATGTTAATGAATGTTAATGAATTTTAATTTTTCTCATGAATAAATGAACTCAATAACAAATTAACAAAACCCATATTAACCTATCTATTCTGAATAAAAAAGAAGACGTTTTATAACAAGTACAGTTTTTATCCTGCAAAGAGTCATTTATTTAAATGTATGCAAGAAAATACCGTATTATTCATTTGTCATAGGCCATTGCTTTTGAATAGGTATGTGAATATAAAAGGATCTTTTCAAATTATCAATAATAAAGTCATTGCCTACAAAGTACAGTCAGTCAGTTAAGTGCCATACGTGATACACGCTTGGGCGATCATGTCTCGAGTGGGCAGAAGATTATCCTGCAGTAGATTGCCATTTCTTTTTGCGGTAGACCTAATCTCTCCTGCTATTTAACCCATAACCGGATTAATGCCTTTCCCAAGGGTATTTGCGCGTAAGTGAATACAATGGATTCAACTGGAATTCGAACTCGGCTCCTCACTTTCTCGTTCCGAGCCGATATTCACTGTACCACAACGCACATCCTACGAAGTACAAAGAGAAGAAAAAGAAAGAAGGTAACCAATAGAATAATGTTATCTTGCACAATAAAACTTTATCTTTGAAATAATAATATCAATATTTGTTTATTATTATTATTATTATTATTATTATTATTATTAACAAACTATTGTGGGCACCTTCCTACAGATGGACCCGTCCACACCTTTATAATATGGCTACCAACTCTGAGTGGGAGACACTCAGTAGTAGACTTGGAATTGTCAGCTCTCTGCCTTTGGGTGTGATTCCGCCGAAGGGTAGAATCACGACTGTGGAAAGATAGACAAATATTTTTGGCCTGGCTATATAGCCCGAAAGACCCACATGAAAAAGACCTTGTGTCACATTTTGCCTTAAGTGGGGAGGTGATTATATACTGTCACTGAGTAATAGCCACAGAATGAGTAAATTAGTGAGTCAAGGCGCCTGCGAATGAAAGTACTCTCCAGTCCAAGTTTATCTTTATTCTACGTTTCCCGAGAATATACTATTCAACCTTATATCCGAGTCAATGTTATCTTTCTATGTCATAAACCAAACAAAATTGATTGACATAAATGTTACATTTATAAAGGAATTAGAAACTCAGTGTTTTATTATGTCAAACAATATTTTGATAGAATATCTGTTCCTTCTAGTTATATTTGAATATTTTTTTAAATATGAATCGGCAATAAAATATGTATTCGTGCAGACGCTGCTTGCCTTGTATTTTTTATTATTAGTTAATAACTTATTAATAATGATTATTATTATTAGCAAAGAGAAAATACAAAGATGAACTCGATTGCTCTCTAAATTAAATTTACGCTAAAATGAAACGGGGGAGGCAATTCGGCATTTAAAATGATACAGTATTTTGCATTTGAAAGGTAAAAAAAAATCAGAAATAAAATCAAGAAAATAACCAAAAAAATTATACCGTAAGGGATCGAACCCGAAATCTAATAAGTTCGTGCCAGTCATGACGACAATCATCCCTGATATTTGATCATGGACAAACAGACATACGTACAAATAGACGAAGGCGATCGAATACAATAATTTCGCCTTAAAGCAGATAAAATAATAGGAAGATAAAAATATAGGAGAAAAAAGATAAAAATATAGGAGAAAAAAGATAAAAATATAGGAGAAAAAAGAAGAAATAGAATTTTTAACAAGAGAAAAAAGAATAATGTCATGGCGTATGTTACATATTATATTTTTAATGATAATAATATAATAATGTGCAGAGACATAATGATAATTATAAAAATGAAGATCTTTTTACCGTACGAAAACAAACGCAGCAATAATAAACAGATTCAATAATAATAATTATAATAATAATTATTATTATTGATGTACTGAACTAACGCATACCAGCTGATATTTATTTAATATACTCGACTTCGGCGTAAATACGGAAGACGTGCAGGTAGTTTGAGTGTTATCAAGGTAGGCATTGAAATAGGCGAACCGAGTTCAAACTTCCACCGTTTTTATTTCGTTTTCATGCGCTAATGTCGCTGAAGAGACACGAATAACTCGTCTTTAAGTTATGCAATTATAGTGGGAAGGCGTTCTAGTGGAGAGAAGTTGTATGTTGTTGCAGATTAATGGATTTTGGCCTCATTGTAGATAAGACACTATAAGTCATTAAAAAGTATAAATCAAGAAAAGCAAATTGAGTTTAGACACAACATTTTTATATATACACATATCAATTAAGGTTTTTTACAATTAAAGTAATCCTGTAGGTATGGGTTCAACGGACGTTAAAGTGTTCATGGCAATAAATGCTGAAAAGAGATTTTATGCTTAAATATGTGGGAGCGTTGTAAATAATGACTATCTTTGATGTATCCGCTCCTTTGGTCGGTACTTAGTTTAGAGACAGCGAAGGATAAGATGAGGGGTCGGGAGGCGAGCATAGTAATTCGCTTTTCGTCGGTCAAGAGAGATACTGATTACACTCGTTTTTCTCGAGGCTGTTTGTGTGTGTCTGTCTGGGTTTGTCTGTCTGGCAATGCTTTCTGTATCGCAGCAGATCATTTCGGAATTCACACCCGTATTTCATTCTTGGCTTCCCATTGGCCGATAAGTAATGTTCGCCTAGGCTCGCGAACTGGAATTTGATATTTAATTAATTTTTAGATTTCTACCGGAACATATGCGTCCAGCCGGCTACACACCGACGAGTTTTGGTCATTTGCTTTCTGGTCGTGAGAGTGCAAACATCCGGCCCCTCACTTTGCTCGGTATCAGGTTAAATAGTGGAGCTGACGAGGCTCTCTGCCAATGGGTGATACCCAGCCTAGAAGAAAGAAAGCGTCCGATTCAGAATTGAGGATAAATGTTTTCAGAAGTCATGTCATTTCATTTTCCCAAAATTTTATGTATTTCTCCCTAGGGCAGAGTCCACGGGGATTAAATCATCTGTATGTGCATTTCTGTTCATCAGTTATAACACTGAAATATCAAAGAAGTACACAGATCAATAAATTGTTGTCGAAAGAGAATCAGAATCCAACGTAAAAATGAGCGATATTAATGTACATTAGATGATTATAGTAATTAATAATAAAATTAATAATAATAATAACGTTATCGATACCATATTGATGCTGAATATGATGCTGAAGTTGGATTATTTGCAACTGCTGGCAGAGTCTTGGGTGGACACAATTTTCCTTCCTTCCATCACATTATATTGCTCGATCATGTAATGTGAACGTCTGTGGCCAACACCATGGTGAATGATAGAAGCATATCATCCCGTCGGCCGTGTACTTTTTGCTGGATAGAATCGTACAGGGTGAAACACGATTTGTATCTTTATTTAAGTGCAAAAAAAATCGATTAGCCATTAAAATAATCGATCAGCTCATCACTTCCACGAAAAGTGATGAGAAAATTGCTTTGGCAAACACTTGGTTACAATGGAGAAGCTGTCAACAATCTGAAAATCTGCTTTGTCAAATAAAATGACTTGCTCTATGATAGCTACTTACAGATATTGGCACAACGACTGGAAAGGAAGAACGGTGGGGCATATAAATTCCTTTGATTTCTATGGTATACACATTGACTTCCTGGACCCTAGGAGATACCAAAGCTTTGAAATGGCTTCATGATATTTTCTTGCTGTTCATTTTTATAAAAACAGCTTAACATAATAAACACTTTCCATAGATAACGCTGATAATAATGTGTAAAATATACTTACGAGCACCATTCTTTTATCTTTAAGGCAAGGGAATAACTTCAATGGGCCCTTCGGAACATTTTTTTAATCAAACTGAGGGCTCGAAATACAAAATGACCTATTGATGTTTTCATCTAACACTTTTTTTATTTCCATTTCAAATCCTTTTATTTTGATATTATTATTATTATTATTATTATTATTATTATTATGTTATCAGTTTTTATCATATTTCAATTTCTGCTATGGTCGCACTACCTACCAAGTCTGCGGGAAGATGAAGGCAGGTCTTGGTGTGTCGTTATGGCTCCATTTCATGTTTTTTTTATCTTCGCTATTATCCCCAGCGTTACATAGACAAAGTTCTTAGTGTGTGGGCTGTACTTAACAAAACAATCTTTTGTATATCTCTTATGCTGGGGTTTCCAGGGATTCTTTAAATGTGTTGTTTTGTTCCTTTTTTTATCATTCCAAGTGCACCTACTATCACTTGCATGATTCTTGTTTTCAATTTCTACATTTTTTCTATTTCAATTTCCAGGTTTTTATACATTGACAGTTTTTCGAATTCCTTGGTTGCTATGTTACGATCCGCTGTACAAGCCATATCAATTGACAGGCAAGTTTTCTCCTTCTGGTTTTTAACAATAACGTCCGGCCTATTTGCTTCAATTTTTCCGTCTATGTAGATAGTGTAATCCCATAGAATGGTGATGTCTTCTATTTCTGTAACCGGTGGTGGGTGATATTCATACCAGTGTTTGTTTATTATTATTATTATTATTATTATTATTATTATTACTATGTCATTTTTCATCATATTTCGATTTCTGCTTTGGTCTCACTACCAACCAAGTCTGCGGGGAGACCTAAGGCAGGTAGTGGCGTGTTGTTACGGCTCCATTTCATGTTTTTCTATCTTCCCTATAATCTCCAGCATTACATAGATAAAGTCTTCCTTAGTGTGTGGGCTGTACTTAATAAGACAATTTTTTGTATATCTCTTAAGCTGGGGTTTCCAGGGATTCTTTCAATGTGTTGTTTTGTTCCATTTTTTATCATTCCAAGTGCACCTACTATCACTGGCACAACTCTTGTTTTCAATTTCCACATTTTTTCTATTTCAATTTCCAGGTCTTTATATTTTGACAGTTTTTCAAATTCCTTGATTGCTATGTTACAATCCGCTGGACAAGCCATATCAATTAAGAGACAAGTTTTCTCCTTCTGGTTTTTAACAATAATGTCTGGCCTGTTTGCTTCAATTTTTCTGTCTGTGTAGATGGTGTAATCCCATAGAATGGTTACATCTTCTATTTCTGTAACCGGTGCTGGGTGATGTTCATACCAGTGTTTGCCTACAGCTTTTCCATAATGTTTGCATATTGCCCAATGTAAATATTGCCCAACTCTATCGTGGCGATTTTTATATTCATTTGGGGCAAGCACAGAACAGCCTGAGATTAGGTGGTCTATAGTTTCTTGGTGTTTATCACAAAACCTGCATTTTGGATCCATATTATTATGCATAATATTTGACTGAAAGTTTCTCGTGAAAAGACTTTGGTCTTGTGCTGCAAGAATAAAGCCTTCAGTTTCGGACTTTAATCCAGATGCACGTAACCATCGATGAGTATTAACTTTGTCAACATTGGATTTATTGGCACGTACTGGATATTGGCCATGCAGAGGTTTGTCTTGCCAGCGCTGTTTCATCTGTTCAAGAGCTTTATCTTTGGCTTTCATTTTCATATCTTTTGCCGCAATAGCCGGCTCTTGGCTTCCGTTCTGCTTTTCTACAGAAACTACTAACTGTAAATCTTGTTTGAATTTACTGCCTTCTTTTATTATTGAATATTTTTTCTTTCTTTCTTCATGTTGCCTTACTAATTGTATCATCCAATCCTTTGTTGTTTCTATGTATGTTAGTAAGCCAATAGTTGTTGTCTTGTATGACAATTCCAGCTGAATAAAACCTCTTCCACCTTCTTTACGGGGTATGTATAGACGGTCTACATCAGCCTTTGGATGATGCATCTTATGCTTAGAAAGAAGCTTTCTTGTTTTAGCATCCATTCGCCTGATGTCGTTTAGAGTCCAGTTTAAGATGTTTATTATTATTATTATTATTATCATTATTATTATTATTATTATTTACCCTCTACTGCTAATATGTTTTCTTAAATTTTTAAATGTCTTTTCTTCATTTCTTACACTTTTTATTCCGATTAAAATGTATAATTTATTTTTTATAACCATTTCACCCTAAATAAGGCAGTACTGCCACTGGTGAGCAAGAGTTTAAATAAAAGGAGAATGGCGAGAAAGAGGAACAAGTTCCAGGTGGTGTTAGAGAAATGATAAGAGTCGGATGAGAACACTGATGTGAAACGAGCTGTATGTGAGTAGGGTGAAAAAGAAGGAGAAATTATACAAGGGTTGTCAGGGAAAGAATGCGAGTCAATAAGATAAGCGATAGCGATTTATTTTGTATTTAAATTCTTGTTGATTATAGCTGTCAGGGAAGCAAGTGTGCGGAAGTGAATTTTACAGGCGAGAATTGCGAGAAAAAAAGCTGCGGGAGTAGAAGATGGGGTTATATTTGATCGGTTTTACTGTAAATGAGTGCGACATAGTAGCTAGTCTAGCAGTTCGGGTAAATTCATGCAAAGGGGGCAACAGGGAGCTAAGCTCACCAGAACAGAAGCTGTGAAATTATTTATAGAAGAGACAGAGGGATGCAACATTACGTCGGTGCGAAAGTGGCTAGAGTTGAGATACCAATTATGTTGCAGATTCTCCGTTGGATTTTGGCAAGAAACCCCAGAGGCACCCGACCAGATGTGACAGCAGATTTAATTTACTGCCATCCACACATTCTTTCATTTCCACATCTTTAATATCATTTTCATGTTCCCGTTAATACTACTAATACTAGTACCACTACTACTAATAATAATGATAATAAAGATCATGAAAAAAATAAGAAACTTTATTCAGTAATATAGGATATCAATAAATTAAATAAATGAATTTCAAGCAGAAATAAACTATAATCCACCTACTACATCGGCAAAGAACCTAAAAAGAATGCAAATTCAATGTGAAAAAACGATGGTAAGTTAAAAATTTACTGCTCAATACTCTGCCGGTGTCAAAGAAGCTGATGTAGTTGTTACTTAGTGCAGGGTTAAATGCTAAATCCGCTTTTATCTTGCAAAGACCTATGAGTTGAAACTAGAAATTAACAAGCACACAAAGAAAAACTGTGTTAAGCCGAAATGCAGATTCTACGTTAAATACCATGAAAACAATTTTTCTTTTTGCGAAAATGATCAGTGGAAAATGTCATAAAATCATTTCTGACCTTATGTTGGGACCATGAAATCAAAGGAAGAAATAATAATAATAATTTTATAATAATAATAATAATAATTTATTTTTATTTTTGCATGTGGTGCATCACTTTAGGATATAAGCAATGATGACTCTCTACAACTTCCTATCCTATGTGGCCCTTAGATTCTGTTCTCCCTTTGCTAATGCTTCCGTCCCCACCCGTTTCGCGATTCATTTACACAAACACGCCAGGAAGTGGCTCGCTTCTTTCCCCTTCCTCTCTTGCCTTAAATTGTAGGTTACGTTTTCCAAGTACCACTTCCTCATAATCTGTCAAGGAAATTTCAGCCGTCTTGATATAAAATACAAAACTTCACTATGTCGACATTATTTAAACGTCCATGTTGCTTATTACCTCCGTCCATAGAATTTTCAGTATGACCCTGTAGAACCACATCTATGTCTATCATAAAACGAAGACTATACCATGTCTTGTTATTTAGCCCATAGCTGGAAGAAGAGACGGATTAATACTTTTCCCAAGGATATTTGAGCATAAGTGAATGCACTGAATTCAACTGGAATTCTAACTCGGATCCCTGATTTCTTTTTCCGAGCTGATATCCACTGCACCACAACAAACATATCCAGTGCAAATGACGCCATTTTAATTACAATTTAATTAAAATAATCAGTACCTGATTTTCTCACCTAAATAATAGGTTTTGCAGTTCCTATTAATGTTAACTCAAAATACAAAGTTTGATGTTTTTGCATGTAAAATATTTCGAATAAAGATTTATATTTAAAATTATTTTTATATTTTCAAATCGGGTATGATATACCCATGGTTAGTAGTGTGTAACTTTAATTGATGGTTAGTGTACCAGGGTTAATAATACGACAGATCTATAAAAATGAAAACAGAATTCTTCAATCCTACATCTATTGTTTCTCGACATTGACGGATGCCACACAAGGAATATATTGTAACAGTAGTACTCGTCGCTAAACATGTTAAGTTTTTGCAATAGAACCCATAATTGCGTCTAAGGCAGAATAACTAGTTGCGTTACAAAACCATTCTAGAAAATCTTTCATTAGATTTCTTAGGAAATAAAAATAAAAGAGCTTGATGTATGCAAACGATAGGTTCTGGAACAGGGGAATGGCGGTGAAGAATTTTACCCGTGACCTTTATCTAAACTGAAATATCAAATGTGACACGTGTTTCATTCATTAGAATATAATCAAAATTAGATTAATTTTTGTTCTTTAAAAGTCGAAAATCTAATAAAAACATTTCTTTTCCTTTTCTTTCTAGTGTAACCGTTCTTTTAATGTCCGATTTTCATTTTAATCTTTCAAAAACAACTTTTCATTTTTTTTTTGCTTTATTCTCCGTCATAATTTAATCAGCTCCTCTCACTTCTTATAATATTTATTATGACGAGTAAGATACTTGATTAAAAATGCTCCCAAAGAGGTTATACTATTAAAAGTAAAAATTGTATTATTACTGGATGGATCGTTACATGTGCCTGTCTACTAGTTAATCCCTGTTGCAGACGTCGGCTCAGGCACATTTTCGTTTGTTCAACACCCAGAGAACCAAGTTGTGGTTTATGCTACCACTATGCACAGCTGTCCTTAGTTTTTATTTTTTATTTTTTTTAATCATATCACCCCAAGCAAGGAATTTTACTGTTACTGTTGTGCATGGGGTTGCATAGGAGGAAAGTTATGAGAAAGAGTGACAGGTTACAGGGGGTGTCAGGAATTGGGTAAGAGAAGGATGACTGTGGTCATAAAGTGAGGAATCAGTTTATATATTGATTGTAATGTAGAATTGATCCCCCACTTTATACCCACATTATAATAGTATAGATTTTTTTTTATAATCATATCGCCCCAAACTAGTCATTTTACTGCCACTGTTGTTCATGGGGTTACGTAGGAGGAAAGTTATGAGACAAAGTGACGGGTTATAGGGGGTGTCAGGAAGTGGGGAGAGAAGGTTACATTTTCTGGGAGAGGGCGGATCTATCTAGCGCAATCAACAGTCTGAACAAGGCCAGCACGTTCAAACACTCAGCCAGGATAGCTTCGTTGCGCATAGAACGATAAAGCGTGGTATGGTTTTCAGATGCTTAAAAAAATGCCGCTTAACACCAAGAAGTTCTCTTTCTGACGAAAGATTGATCTGGTGAGATTCAAACCCAGGTTTCATGGTCACAAGGTGAACATTCTAACCACTCACCCACAGGAGATGCGTCACGAGGTAAATGCAAGATAATTTTTGGAATGTAGTATCAAAATATTAACTATTGTTCGAAAAATTATTTTAGATATAATGATGGTTTACTACTACAGGTCCTACTAATTAACTCATAATTTGGGACTGATGTGAATTCATACCTTTGCCAAGGTTATTGGCGTGTAAATGAATCTAACTAGAATTAGAAATCATGGAACCAAGTTCTAATTTCGAGGCCTTATTCATTACACTCATTTTACCTTCAAGCTTACAGCACCTGGTCAACACAAGCAGTCGCTAATTTAGGTAGGTTTTGACTTTGCTAAACTTTGTTGATCACATGAAAACAGGTGTTTCAACGTGATATGGCCGAAAGCCCAGAGTTATCTGACATGAATGTATTTTTAACTCAGCTCACCTGCTTTTGTCACTATTACCAAATTTTACACATCTCGGTATTTACAATAACCTCATCACAAAGTCGGGGTGTGACATAGGGCTGATTTTACTTTGGAACAAATCGAGTGGGTACGCTCAGGCAAAAATTCACCGGAGAAACCGCATAGGTGGGATCGAGCTCTTGTCTATTTACCATATTTGAGACGTTGCTCTTCGGCATAGACTTGTCTGGTCTCCTCACACACCTCCTGAAGAATAGAATTTTGGCGAACACTTTTCATTTTACTCGTCTTCGTTTCAGATACATATGTCTGTATAACAATAACAATTCGACAGTGATTAATATTATATAAAATATTTAATGGGAATATTTATATTTCCTAAATAGGAACAGATACGTTAGCCTGTTATACGGTCCAAGCTTTTTCTTTGTCTTTTGAACAGAGGCAGAATTTTATCTCTTGTTTCCTGTTTAGGACTGCATTTCCGGTCCCTTACAATGTCTACTTCATCGCTACACTTTTAATCTCTAGGTTAAAATCTCAGATTCTATTTATTATTTTTTCCTTATTTTACCTCAGTAGAAGTAGACATATCGCCCGGTTCACACTTCTCTCCAGTTTTTAACATGGGTGGAACTTTTGTTTTCAGTTTACGATTGGGTTTCCTCCTAATGTATCTTTATTCTTTTTCACCCCCAAAAAGACATTTGTGTCTTAGTGACATTTTCTCCTTACTTGGGTTAGACTGATTAAAAGTATTGTTCTACACATTTTTCTTTCAATAATGTACATCCTTTCAAGTCTTACAGACATACTATTTAAGACAACAACTGGCCTATAAAATACGTCATGTCTTCTATAGGATGTGCGTTGTGGTGCATTGGATATCGGCTCGGAACGAGAAATTTGGGAACCGAGTTCAAATTCCAGCTGAATTTATTGCATTCACTTACACGCAAATACCCTTGGGAAAGGTATTAATCCGTCTATTCCTTCCAGTTATGGGTTAAATAACAGGACAGACTGGGTTCTTTAGCCTTGGTTGGCAACCAGTCTACCGCAGAAAGCAATGGCCACCTATTGTGTAATAATCTTCTGCCCAGTCAGTCATGTTTCTTTCAAGACATGATCGCCCAAGCGTGTATCACGTATGGCACTTAACTGACTGATTTCTATAGTACAGGCACATTTCATTGTTTTAAAATTAATGCAGATATTCACCAGGGCTCTATTCTTGAACCTACCTTGTTCTTAATTTTAATCAACGACGTTTCTGCTGCTATCCGTTCTCAGCACAGCATCTATGCTAATAGTACAATTATTTACTCGTGTTTTTAAAGTAAACCTGATAGGGTCAATAAGGTCGAATAGACAGCAGATCTAAAAATGGCCTGCAGTCATTTAGTAAATGGGATGATTAAATGTTTGTTAATGTTAACGCCTCAAAAAAGAAACTGCCCTCTTTTGAACGTCTAAGATAATTCTTTTTACTTTCTATCAGTATGGCTGATGCTAACCTGTTGGAGAGTGACTAATATCACTTTCTAGGGCTAACGTTTTCTCTTTGCAGTCAGTGAAAATGTTATTCAATCAATTGCTAGTTCTAATACTTCGGTAAAAATATCGTGCATGACAATGTTTCACGCCAGAATATATCTTATACATTTATAAATATACATTTATACATTTATAAATTTTCAGTTCCACCATACATTGAATATTGCTGCTACATCTGCTCCGGTGCTTCTGCTATGTATTTAGAGACACTTGATAATAACAAAAAAAAACAAAACAAAAAAACTGTAACGTCATTGGTCTTGAACTAGCATTTAAGCGTTATTTACTTTCGCTTTAATGCAACTTCAGTGTGCCACAAAAGGTGCACTGAAGCTGCGTTTTCAAGGTAATTGCTCTCATAAAAGTTCCTCTGTTCTACCTAGCTTTTATAAATTTCATTGCTGTAGAAGATTGGTGGCAAACTCTCACCATTTTACCATATCTACCATTGCTAGATATATCCGCAAGTTCTATGCTAAGAGTGTCTTCTTTTTCTCTTCCCGTTTGTGGAACTCACTTCAATTTTCTTGTTTTCAAATGAAATTCGATCTTCAAATATTTAAATGCAATGTCAATTTTTATCTCCTGTCTTCTTAATTTCTCTTCCTTTATTGTTCTTAACAATATATTTTTGTTTTTAATAATGTTTTTGTTCTTTTATTGCTCTTAATAATGTTTTTCTTCTTCACATTCAGTAACTCTTAAATGCAATGTCAGTCGGTATCTTTTGTCTTAATCACTGTTATTTATTGTTCTAATAATGCTTGCCTCCTACTTTCTCACACTCAGAACATTCTTTTTTTGTGACATTATTGTCTTGATTTCAACTAAATTACTTTTAATATGGTCCCCTTTAAAACGATTTCATCTCAAACGTTCGCCTATGAATTTACCTCAGATGGCCCCGGTCCATTTTATTATTACTTTGCCAAATATTACAACACATGTTACGTCTCTTACATTGCTCATTTAAAAGTGACTAATGTAACTGGGCGTGTGTTCTGGTGCAATGGGTATCAACTCAGAATGAGAAATGAGAGCCGAGTTCGAATTCCAGTTAAATTTGTTTCATTCATTTGCGCCAAAATACTTTTGGAAAAAAGTATCCCTCTCTTCTATCTTCAGCTATGGGTTGAATAGCAGGACAGACTTGATTGACCACCGGTCTACTACAGAAAATAGCGACAATATACAGCGGGGAAATTTTTCTGCCTATTTAGTCATGGAGAGAAAGAGACATGATCGCCCAAGTGTGTATCACGTATGCAATTTAACTGACTGACTGAAAGTTACTGACACGGTTCTTCCATAGCATCTGTTTCATAGTCTACGATAGAATCATAATAGAAATCAATTTGAATGTAAATACAGATAAGGCGTAACCGAAAGGAAATCCATGCCATGTTAAAATATTAATCGAAGAAACCTAACATGAGCACACAAGGAAATATTTTACTCATCGGAGCGGCTAAGGAAAATCTGCTTGTGTGGGTCGAGATATCATGGTTCGTTCACTAAGCTTTTAAGATAACAGTTGATACGATATCCACGATGGCAGTATCGGAAAATCAATAACATTTCAACATGGTGATAAAAACGAACAAAGCACAGGGTGACCCAAACAGAAACAGAAACTACAATTTTTTAATAAAACTTTTAATCATTGGGACATCACAAAAGGATAGATCGAGGTGAACAGTGTTTCCAGCAAGACGGAGACACAATCACGCATCCAACGACTCCCTAGCTTGCCTGAGAAAAGGATTTGAGGAGAGACTTATGAGCGATAAGTGTGATTTTGAGTGGGCATCACACTCCCCGGATTTGCGTCCCCCGAGATTTTTATTTGTGGGGCTATTTGAAAGATAATGAGTACTAGAACAATTGTTTAATTTGTGAACTAATCACAATAAAAATCAAGGAAATCTCTAAAGAAAAATGTGTCCGTGTAGACACATTCACCAGAACAGATGAATCAACAAAATATGAAAAGGAACCGGAATCAGAAATAAAAAATAATAACATCAAACAAGCCACAGTTCATAATGTAGAAACCGTGATACACACAAATCACTGTGAAGAGAATACTGTAAATTTAAATGTGCTGGAAAGGTGTGATCTGAGTCAGTTACAAGACGAATATAAGACGAGTTCAGAACACATCGAACATAATTATTTGACGGAAAATAAGAACAGTATACAAGAAGACAAGGAAGAAATCAAGAACCACAAAAGTCGAATAAAAATATTGCAATGGAGGAACGAGAAAAGCTCCCAACATTACAACCAACAAAGCATAACCTCCGAACTATTAAGCTCTACAATGCAGCACTCAAATTAATTTTAGATGAAGACACTCATATAAATCCCAATGAAGCAATATATGCATCAGCAATAGCAGCAACAATATATTGAACATCAAATTAAAAACAAGGCAGTCTCGTAGACATGAAGATCCACCTTGGAAAAGAAAAATAGAAAAAGAAATCGAACAACTTAGAAGTGAACTATCAGTACTGGATGAATTGACTAGAGGAATAAATGTAAAAACTAGAAAAAGTAGGAGAATCGAAAGAAGATAAAACATTAGAAATGAAAATGAAGTCCTATCAACTAAGGAAAAAATAAAGCAAACAATACAACTGAAGACTCAAAGAATAAGACGCTATGAGAAAAGATCAAGATTCTACAGATAAAACAAGATTTTTCAAACCGATGCAAAGATATTTTACAGGGAAATAGTTAAAAAGAGAATTGAAGTGACTGCTCAACCCACAAAATGGAAGAAGTTACACAGTTATGGGAAAAATTGTGGGCTTACCCTAAAGAACATAACAAAGAAGTAGATTGGATTGCACAAGAGATAGAACGAATGAAAAATAATCCAGAACAGACATGGGATGCAATTACAGAAGAGAATGTTAAATTTGCACTACAAAAAGCACACAATTAGAAATTTCCAGGTATAGATAAAATTCCTAACTTTTGGGTAGAATATTTAAATACAGCACATAAAAAAACTAGCCAAAGAACTTCAAGAAATGGTTAACGATCCCACTGAAATTCGTGTATGGATGACTAAAGGAATTACATTTCTTCTACACAAGAATAGTGACAAAAACAACCCGAAAAACTACAGACCAATTACATGCCTTCTGACAACATATAAACTATTATCATCTATTTTAACAAAACAGACATATTTATTCTTAGAAAGAAATGACATGTTACCGCTTGAACAAAAAGGGTGCAAACGTGGCTGTTACGGATGTAAAGACCAATTACATATTAACAAAATGATCCTGGAAAACTGCTACAGTACAAAGAAAAATCTTAGTACTGCCTGGAAAGATTATCGTAAGGCATTCGATAGTGTGCCACATTCCGGGATTTTACAGACTTTAAATATGTACAAGATAGCACCCGTCATCATCAATTTCATCAAAGTGTGTATGTCTATATGGAGAACAAACCTTTACCTCAATCATGTAAATGTAACCTATAAGTCTGATGAAATAAACATAAAAAGGGGTATATTTCAAGGTGATTCTTTGTCTCCCTTACTATTCTGCATATCATTAATAGCACTAACCAGTCAACTTAATAAGAAAGAATGTAGTTATAAAATAGGCAAAAAGAAAATAAGCCATCTATTTAACATGGATGACTTAAAGTTGTATGCTAAGAATGATAATGAGCTGGAAGGTCTTCTGCAAACTGTAAAATACTTCAGCGAAGACATTGGAATGGAATTCAATTTGAATAAATGTGCTAAAGCTACAGTTTTACGTGGATCACTACAAGAAACATCCTCAGTTAGCTTAGATCCTGCTGTAACAATGAAGGAATTTAAGCCAGAAGAAGCTTATAAATACCTAGGTGCAAATGAGAGTGAAAAAATTCGCCATAAAAAAATTAAGAGTAATATGGAAGGCTACGAATGATATTAAAAACTGAATTGAATTCTCAGAACAGAGTTATGGCCATTAATAGCCTTGCAATCCCAGTTGTCCAATAAGGTTTCAACATCTTAAAATAGACTCTAAACGACATCAGGCGAATGAATTCTAAAACAAGAAGGCTTCTTTCTAAGCATAAGATGCATCATCCAAAGGCTTGTGTAGACCGTCTATACATACCCAGTAAAGAAGGTGGAAGAGGTCTTATTCAGCTAGAATTGTCAAACAAGACAACAACTTTTGGCTTACTAACATACATAGAAACAAGAAAGGACTGGATGATACAATTAGTAAGGCAACATGAAGAAAGAAAACATATTCAATAATAAAAGAAGGCAGTAAATACAAACAAGATTTACAGTTAATATATTCTGAAGAAAAACAAAACGGAAGCCAAATACCAACTATTGCAGCAAAAGATATGAAAATGAAAGCCAAAGATAAAGCTCTTGAAAAGATGAAACAACGCTGGCAAAACAAACCTCTGCGTGGCCAATATCCAGAACGTTCCAAGAAATCCAATGTTGATAAAGTTAATACTCATCGATGATTACGTGCATCTGGATTAAAGTATTAGTCTAAAGGCTTTATTCTTGCAGCGCAAGACCAAAGTCTTTTCACTAGAAACTTTCAGGCAAATTTTATACATAGTAATATCGATCCAAAATGCAGGTTTTTTGATAAACACAAAGAAACAATAGACTATCTAATCTCAGGCTGTTCTGTACTTGCCCCAAATAAATATAAAAATCGCCACGATAGAGTGGGGCAATATTTACATTGGACAATGTGCAAACACTATGGAAAATATGTAAACAAACACTGGTATGAACATCACCCAGCACCGGTTACAGAAATAGAAGATGTCACCATTCTATCGGATTACACCATCTACACAGACAGAAAAATTGAAGCAAATAGGCCAAACATTATTGTTAAAAACTAGAAAGAGAAAACTTGTCTGTTGATTGATATGGCTCGTCGAGCGGATTTTAACATAGCAATAAAGGAATTTGAAAAACTGTCAAAATATAAAGACCTGGAAACTGAAATAGAAAAAATGTGGAAATTGAAAACAAGAGTTGCGCCAGTGATAGTAGGGGCACATGGAATGATAAAAAATGGAACAAAACAACACATTGAAAGAATCCCTGGAAACACCAGCTTAAGAGATATACAAAAAGTTGACTTATTAACTACAGTCTACACATTAAGGAGAACTTTGTATGTAACGCTAGGCTAGGAAGATAGAAAAAAACATGACATGGAGCCATAACAACACGCCACGACCTGCCTTAGGTCTTCCTGCAGACTTGGTTGGTCGTGCAACCATAGCAGAAATTGAAATATAATGAAACATGACATACTAATTATTATTATTATTATTATTATTATTATTATTATTATTACCTCCGATTTATGGCGAATGTATTGTTTTCATAAATATAGCGTGTACAAATGAAGAAGGGTTCTACTTGACTTTCATCGATTATGCGAAGGCGTTCGACAAAATACGCCACAAAGAATTGATGAAGATGCTCAGCGGCCTCGACATATTTGGGAAGGGCATTAGAATAATTAATTATCTTTTCTGGCAGCAGACTGCCTGCATACAGACAGGTAACGAAGTCAGCAGATATACAATGATAGAAAGAGGCGTAATTTTAATAATAATGTCTTACTAATCACTGAGATATGTTGGTATTGCCTTGATGGAGGTTGGGCTGTAACTACTACTACTACTATTATTATTATTATTATTATTATTTATTACATTTATGTAATATAATCTGCATAATTATTATCCTAAAAATTTAGATTTACATATTATCTAAGATTAAATTTGACTTTAATATTAAATTAGATTTGACTAAATTAATTAACATAATTAATTTTACAACTTTTTCTGTTTTGCCGAAATATTCCTCAAACCGTTACCACATTTGTTCTAATCAAGCTTTACAGTTAAAATGATTTTCATTTTTGTTGTGGGATCTCCCCTTTTTCTATATGATGTGGACTCGACTGTGTGTATATATAATCCTGCCATAGAGAGAACAGTGGATCACAGTTGTAGTGGCAGAACTTTTCATTTTAATACGTTAAAAAATTAATAATAGCTTCAAAATCTGTCAGACAGTGAAACCCAGATTGGCATACATAATTCTGAAAGCAAAGTATATATTAAATGTCAAGCATTTATTTGAATAATAAAGCAAAATATTCATCTAGCGGCAGCGGTTTTTATTGTCTCTTAACTAATTTTATGATTAAGGATTTTGTAATATTTGTGAGTTACTTGAGAGCACCTTGAAAAAGTGTAATTTATTTTTATCTAGAAATTGAGTAATTGTTGTAAAACTATTATTTCAACGTTATTGCAAGGTAAATCATTAGATGATCATAATTATCTTTATTCTTTAAAATTCAATTCTTAATGATTTAGCTGCTATGTATGGGAAAAATATTCTAAAACGAACGGAAAACATATTTATTTCCATTTATGGCACTTTATAGCTGACTGTAGTTATCAAAGATATTTTTAAAAATTAGTATTTTGTTCAGAGCGTTATCAAATATCAACTTGATATTTTATTGGAATAGAGAGTAATGAAATGATAAATAGTTTAAATCGTGGTATTTGGAACCAGGAAAAATTTAAACCAAATTGCGAAATGTTGTGGATTCTTGTTGAAAAACCACACAAAAAAATAAATAACAAAAACAATATGAAGATAGAAAATGCAAGTTATAATGAACAAAAATATACAACTAGAACACGGATTAGTCAAATCAGGAATACTAGGAATACTCTTAGTAGGAATCAATATATACAGTCTTGTAGTGAAGAAGTATGTCCGGGTAATGAGTCTATATTCTTACTGACCAACTGACTCCTTACTAACTCTCATCGACAACCACTCAACCCCTGCCGTAATTTGTATAGGCAGGATTATATGTACACATCAGGCAAGTCCATTCTTATGTGCAAAATAGAGTGCTCCCCAACACAAAAGATCATAAAACATGAACGAATACCCGTCAGCCAAAAGCTTAGAATTTTAATTTCTCATAGGTGGGTACAACATACTATGTTATAAAAATCGGAGATAATGCCCATAGGAATCACAATAATTTTCGAAAGCTGACATAGAAATGCTCATATTTGTGTTATATACCTATTTCCAGCCTATTTTACGCTCTGCGATGTTGAAAATGGGGCGTTTGTTTCTTTTAGACGAACCAAAATGGATAGATTTCTTTGTGGTTTAAAATCTTTATCAGAAATAATCAATAATGTTATCTATCTATCTATCTATCTATCTATGTATATATATATATATATATATATATATATATATATATATATATATATTTGTAAAATATTTTAGAATTTTGCAATGGATAATATATATTTCAGCGCGTCCTGATGTTATTATCGCGGCTCGTCAGACCCAAAAGGTACAACAGTTGGTCTTCAACATATCCCCCAAAAATTTGATTTTCTTTTATTTAATTTTACATAGACGCTCAACTGTCCATATTAGAATAGATATTTGTAACGGTTATTTACGAAAACTTCTCCCTCATTCTAAAAAGAACAACAAAGAAAGAGGAAAGCAAGAATAAAGAAAAGATAGACAATTGATTAATGTAAAGAAGGGAAAAAAGATAAAAGAAAAAAAAAAGAAAAAAGGGGAAACAGAAAAACTGAATGGAAAGCAAGAAGAGAAAAAGAGAGGACAAAGAAGTACAATGAAAGGAAATACACTATCGCGAGAAATAAATGCTGACACCATTTCTCGTACAGCGTCTCAAACTACCTAACTTAGAAAAACATGGAAAAATTTAACTATGAAATTTAATTTCAAATATCCTGGGATATATTTACGGTACAAAAATTGTACATCATAATTTTAATACAATTTTAAAAAAATACTCTTACTATTATTTTAAAAATTTATGCTAATTTAAAAAAAATATTGTTAAAAAAATTAAAAATACTAAAGTTAATATAGAAGGAGGAAAAATTTGATGAACCTAATCGAAGGGGGAAATACATAAAAAGAAGGAAAGAACAAAGAAGTAATCGCGATAGAACGGATTTTAAAATAATGAAAAAAATTAAAAAACGCTAGATCGAAACCAACGTATATAATTAATTCTTAGAGACGTGAAAATGGATTTTTACCCTTAAATTAAAATATACCGACTATAGAGAATATTTATAGCGAAAAATAAATCGTATATCCTTACATAAATTACATTATAACCACTACCAGTAATTTATTCTAACTGTAGTTAAAGTGATAACTCCCAATGAGAAAATATAATTTATTAAAATACAATCTCAATAATTATCTGAAATACTAGCAATTCTAATAATAGATATTAATAACAAATAATAATAATAATAATAATAAATAATAATAATAACAAATAAAACAATAATGAGATAACAAATATATGTATACATACATACATACACATACACACACACATACACACACAGATATATATATATATATATATATATATATATGTATTTACATACATATCCATTTATGTGTCCATGTATATATCAAACAAATTTTTTCTCAGACGTAATGATAATTATAATAAGAATAAAAATAATAAATATAATAATAATAATATTCATTCAATCACAAAAGATGACAAAGGAAATTACAAAAATACCTATAAATATAATAATTATAAAAAGTAAAAATAAAAATAAAAATATAATAAGCTTTGCTGTAAACTAACATGAACCTGACATGGAAAATTTAACTGTAATATGATATTAAAATACATAAAAAATTTAATTCAAAATATAATGAGATATATTTACGGTACAAAATTAAATTGTGCAACATAATTTCAATACAATCTGAAAAAAATATCTACTCTTACTAGTATCACAAAATATCCTAAAATGTTTTAAAAAATTCAGTTAAAATATTTAAATCATTATAAAATAAAAACGAAACGTTAGAAAGATAAACATAAAAAGAGGGAGAGGAGAAAAAAGAAAAAGATAAAAATTAGAACTATATTGAAAAGAATTAAAATTAAAATTAAATTAATTTAAAATAAATTTTATATATTAAACCAACCTCTATTACATTAATATTCATTCTTATAAACGCGACATGGGATTTCCTCTAGAATTAAAATATACTGATTATAGGGTATATTTGCAGTGAAAAATAAATCATAAATCGTACATCCTAATATAAAGTGTAATATAATCACTAGTAGTAATGTATTTAAAATAACGCTAAAATAATAATTCCTAGTAAGAAAAACTAAATAAAAATTAAAATATAATCTTCAAAAAACCCTTAAATCATAATAATATTAATAATAGACAATAATAATAGAATAATTATAAAAATTAGAATAATAGGAAATAGAAATTCGTAATAATATATATATATGTATATATATATATATATATATATGTGTGTGTGTGTGTGTGTGTGTGTGTGTGTGTGTGTGTATGTGTGTGTGTATCAAACACAATTGCTATCAAACTTTGATAATAATAATAATGATAGTAATAATAATAATACTCATTCTATAGAAAACGAGGAAAAATGGAACATAAAATACCTATAAATATAATAATTCTAAAAATAAAAAACACAACATTTCCAAAAATTCAAATTAACTATTAAAAAAATGTAAACAACATTTGTTGTAAAATGATATTAACATTCCCGAATTTTTCAAAATAAACACTTTTTTAAAATTAAACTAATGTAAATTAATATAATTTACACTAATTCAAATCACAATCAGTATTTATCCATACTATTTTATATATATTTTCGTGTTTGCATTTAAATATTAATTCATTCCTCTGATTAAGTAGTTTTTAGGATTATTGTATGTTATAATCAACAATTTTTTCTGCAGGCATAAATTGCACCTGTCTCTGAAATTGGTGGGAGTGTTGGCGTATTTCACAATCCTCCATCTGACCAGTGCCGTAAAACCTCCGTCTTTAATATTCTAATATCCTTTAGATAGGAAAGTTTGATGTTTCAAGAAGGCGTTGGAAAAAGATTGTCTCTGGTTGTACAGTCTCTGCCTCCAACTACCTGCAGATATCCCTATATAAACTCTTTTATTTTTGGGGTCTTCCACTGGACAAATAGTGTCTTCATAGATAGCTCTTTCGAAATTACAACTGCCATCAACTCGACAATTTGTCTTATTGATGCAATTACAGGAAGGTTTGTCTACCGGAGGTTTGCTAAAGAAGTCGCTAAGTAATTTGTTATTATGTGAATTAACTATGTTTTGCATGTTTTTGAGGTAGAATAACTAATTTTAAGTATTTTTCTATTGCATAACTTATTTATAGGGTGGTGTTGGTGGAAGTGTTTGCTAACTAAATTTAAAAAGTATTTACCTATGTTTACATTGGACAACTTGCAGAAAGGAGGGTTGAACTATAGTATTTTTCTTTTTCTAAATTTACTTCTGTTTCTAGATTTGTCTTTCAATTTTTCCTCGTAAAATATTTCATCTTTAAAACACTCCTCTTTAGGGCTTCATTGTATATTGTTTCATTCTCATCGAATATTTTTTTATAAGAAAATAATTTATTAATTCTAATTTTGAATGTTTTAGGTATTTGTTTTATGATAGATTTAGGATGATTAGAGTAAACATTAATATATATAGGAGATTGATTACTTTTTTGATACGGTTTAAATGTATTTTTGGATAGGTTAAATCTAATATCTAAAAATTAAAGATCTTGAGAATAGATGAAATCTCGATTTTGAAGCTCTAATAATTTTTTTTAGAAATTCTTGATGTCAGGGGAACATTACTGTCAGCGATATACATAAGACCATCGTCTCGGTAGATACCTACTTGATTGGGCTCAACAATTCTGCCGAGAGTATATAATATATATCTTCCTATCAGATCCGCAATTTGAGATGAATCATAAGCCCCCATTGGGGACATCAAAATTATTGCTAATATTTTTAACCCAGGTAGAGTCATTATATACTTGTAGAGATTCTTTAGAAGTTAAAATAATATCCATTCCATTATTAGAGATATATGTGAAGATTCTAGCATAGTTTCAACTATTAACTAATAAATTGTACGAAATGGATGGATAAAAGTCTACTATATCAAATATATCTAGCCACACTGATGAGCTATGATACAGCAAAACAGGCTTGTATGTGGATGACTAATATATTATGCTCTCAGTACGATTGTGCTCTGTGGAAAAGAAACTTTTGAAAAGAGTTTCCATTTCTGCTTTATGCGTGACTCTTCAGAAATGAATTTAGTTCTTTCGGTGACCGGCGTGTTTATACACTGCTTATATACAATACAACACGTTAAAATTTAATTTCTCTGATTCCATGCGCCTATGGCTTAGAGAGTAGCGACTCCAACTGGCACTAAATCGGTCGAGTTTCGATCCAGGCCAGCAGCAAGTGGATGCGTCTAGTCACACTGATGAGCCCTGATGTGGATGACTAATATATATATATATATATATACATCTGCTGGCTAAAATTATTAACCGAAAATAGAATAATGCGAAGTTGGATCATTTTCAAATATTTCATTGTATACCACCGATTTTTTTCCGCTATTAGAACAGGTTTTTATTGATGGAATAGTTAAACCACTTTCCTCGAAAAGCAGTCGGCATCAATTCATACAGATTCCTTTCTTACATTGTATGTGAAACTGAAATGTTAGACGATTAATATGTTCATTTAGAGCTCTGAATGTTCTCTTTATTTCCTTTCAACTTTCGAGGGTTGTGAACTTTACCATAATTTTGGCAACTTATGAGAAAAAAAAATGAATGTTGATGAAAGGCAGTTAAAACAATTTAAAAAGGTTGAATCTTAAATAAGTGTTCGCATATAAATATAAATGAGTTCTATTTAAAGAACCTGAAATGGAAACTAAAGAGAGTAATATTAAATTATAAAACTTAAAAGGAATATTTATTCATGGTAGAAAATAAAGAAAAATAGTAATTACTGCCAAAAGGAAGCAATAAAAATGTAAGAAATAATGATTAATTTAAACAACATTATGTCAAAAATGAACACGAAGAGAAAAATACATTAAGAAAAAAATCATGGAACATGAAATCTGAAAATCTAAAACAAAATGTAAAAAAACTTGATGAAAAAATTATCTCTAAAAGCAAAAAGTATAACGAAACATAGAAAAATATGAAGCCGTAAAAATATGATAAAATGATAAAAAACATGTATGGAAAGTATGATTAAAAACAAAAGATTACAAAATAAAATAAAGGCCATTTAAAAGCATGAAACAATAAAACAATGCGATAAAAATACGTTAATAAATTAAAAAGTATTATAAAGGTAATCAAGAAGGAAGACAAAAACAAGAAATAAAAAAGAAAATCATGAAAATAAAGTGAATATCTCTGTAAAGAGAGGAAGAATAAACACATTTTGTAAGATTGTATGATGAAAAATATAAAAAATAAACATATTTAAGAAAATACGTCATGTTAATGCATTACTTATAAAAATATGAAAAGTAAAGTCAATAAAAATATTTGAAAAGAACATGAAAAATAGAAAACTAATCAAGAAAAACATAAAAATTATCCCTTAAAAAGAAGCAAAATATTACAAAACTAAAACAAATTAAATAAGAAGATTATGACAAAGAAAAATCATTATAATATAGTAAAAAATGTCTCGTGTGAGAAGATAAAATAAATGTAAATTAAAAAACAGATAAAGAAAGAATATGTAAAAGAAAAAGTAAGAGAAAAAAAGAACATTAAAAAAACTGGCACATCAATAATAATGAAAAGCACGAAAAACGTAAAAGGTTTAAAAATGAGGAAAACTATGAAAACCATTATGAAAATTGAGAAAGAAAAACATGATGGAAAAGAATAAATATGTAAAAGACAAAAATTGAAAAATAAACAAATTATCAAAATCATTAAAAGTATGAGAAGAAATGAGAAAAATAGTAACTAAAATAATGACAGAATTTATGAATTTGGAAATGAAATAAAAGAAAGATAAGAGTCCCAATAATAAATAGCGATATATCAAAATCTATTCATTCAAAAAAAGTAAGTTGCAGGATCAATCCTCTAAAATATTAAATGGTAAGTTTGATAAGGTTTAATTGGCAAGTTATATCTAAACTTATTTATAAATGGAACTTTGTCTGTGTGTGTGTGTCTGTGTGTGTGTGTATCCGTTACCTATAGACTCCGAAACGGCTGAATCGATTTTCTTGAAAATTTACACAGTTGTACTATAAGCGTCCGTGAGTGTTCTTAGATAGGTTTTGTGTCGAGGTACCCCTGATAAATATCGAAAATCGATAATCGAATAAATCGGGTTATAGAAGGAGTGGTCTGATTTTAATCAAATTTGATACACTCATAGACAAAAGCATAAGAAACGATATTCAGAAGTTTCAAGATTGCAGTCGCTTACAATAGTGCAGAAAATCAATAATATATATATAAAAGGCAAGATGTTTGTGTGTGTGTCTCTTTATCTGTCTGTTTGTCCTTTATACAAATTCACAATTTTTATCCGATTCTCATCAAACTTCACACAAATATTCTTTAGGCTGAGTCTGAGCGCCAGGACCATGGATTAGTTTTTAAAGCTTTCATTACACCCGAGTAACGCCGGGCTATACTGCTAGTATATAGATATAAAACCTTTAATCTGTTGTTAAGTGGAGCAAGAAATAACCTGCTAATTTAAACACATCCTAATCAAAATCGCTATCTTTTAATCATCTTGAAGAACCTTCTTTGACTTCCATCAGCGTAGCTGATGCCAACCTGAGGGAACGTGGGCCATTTTTGCGGACATGAAGTGGAATCGTCATACCGAAACAATTGATGCATCTGCTGCTAGGAACATTGGTTCATTTAGTTGTGCTAGACAATCTTTCCCAAGATTACATGTCGATAATACTGCCATCGCTCAGTGCATTGTATATATTTCCTACATATGCTTCGGTGCTTCATCTATTCCTGATAAAATCCAAAAAATAATTGGCAATTCTATTGGTCCGGACATGTCACCTCAGTTTCAATCATTTTCCCATCGATGTAATGTAACTTCCTTTTTTCTTTTCTCTAAATATTCCCATGGTAAATGTTTTGATGTGCTATGACTTCAACACTTAAAGTGAAGCACTTGACTGAAAGTTATATCTCATAATTTCACCGTTAAAATTACTTGATTCGACCAAAACCTATACGTTGAAAATTACTTCTCTCGCATTTCTCGTGAGTTTACGGCCATATTACATTGTAACACCGATTTTCGTACGACCACGGAAGTTAAGGAACGTTGAAATTGGTTAGTTTCTAGATGGGTGATTATGTGGGAATAACTCTAGATTGATAATCATATGGGAATAACATGAAGTCCTTTTGGATGTGCGAACTGTGGAATGGAATTGGAAATCTGAAAGTCGATTTGAGTTCATTATATTCCTTACGCTCAAATACCCTTGAAAAATGCATGAATCAACTTTTCTCCCTTTGCTACGGATTAATTAGTAGTATTTTTTTATCGGCAAATCATTACTATCTCACCAAACGTCTTAATTCTGAAAATGTTTTATGCTATTAAATAATCTGCAAATTGTTGATAAGTCCTAAAAATAGATCAGTCACATTTTTTTTATCTGTTGACCTCTACTCCGGCTTCTTGTTTTATAGTAAAATTTAAATGCAATGTCAGTCGTTATCTTTTGTCTCCATCAATTCTTTTTTCTGTTATTGTCCTCTTTCCGTAATAATTTTTCTCACACACTTTCACTTTCAGTAACAATTTTCGTCTTAATGGCTATATCGCCTTGCTCGGGATAAAATGATTAAAAAGCAAACGATACGCTGAAGAAACACATGGAAAGGCTGCGCAATCTCAATGAGACCTAGTACGGATATGCTTGAAAGCGTTTATATTTGATTGGATATGTGCTAGAAGAAACGGTGCGAACTGAATTCCAAAGACTTAAATCGAAATCCGGATTGTCTTCTCCTACATTAGTTTATGGAAAGTAGTTTCATTGAATCTTCCCACCCATCCCCAGAGATAGATCTTATAACGTACCGGGCGTAGCTTTCTACTGACCTCTGGCAACCTTATCTACCGAAAGCACTGATATAGAAAAGAGAAAGAAATTGCCGAGCTGAAAGCCAGATGAAAAAAGAAACCACCGCTAGAAGATTGACACGGGTTTATACTAAAAACAAAACAAAACAAAAAACCAAAAAAAAAAAAATAATAATAATAATAATAATAATAATAATAAAATCAGTTTCCACAAAAACAAAAACAAAAAACTTGATGAAAAAGGGTGACAAAGAACTAGAAAACTGATAAAATAATATTTGCAAGGGTGTGCCATTAAGAGTTCGGTTTTGATGTCTTTGCTAAGCAAATAGGTAAAAAATCAAATGCCATAAAACGTAGACGATAGAAAATGTAAAAAGAGATACGGGTAACTGAGTGAGCTTCATTTATGATCTTAATTCAAAGTGACAGTTGCCTTCAAGTGCAAACACATAAAATAATATTTAGACTCAATGAACTGCGAACGTATTAGGAGTATGAAATTACCTAGTGAAAAAATGATATCCCAACTTGTAATATTAGTACAAGTATTTCTGGCTCCGCATATTATTGTCCAGATCACCATTTTGTGAGATGGCAGCATTTATGGCGACAACGAGGCCCAACATTAAATTCTATTGATCTTGCTCGGCCATCATTTTCACAGTCGTACTTACTGTCATAATAGAAATATTTCCCAGCGTGAAAAGGGTAAAGAAGAGGCTGTTAAATATTCCATGCAGTACTGAATCGAGGCATAGATATTGTTTCTGATTAGCAACATTTGCTGAAATCTGACGTTATTCAAACATCAAGGGAATATTAAGGAAAACTCATTAGCAGAGAGAAAGAATGTTGGAGAAAAATTATAATGTTCATATATAAATGTGCCTATATGTTGATTTACTTATTATCTCCCTCTCTCTCCCTCTCTCTTTCGCTCCCACTCTCTCTCTCTCTCTCTCTCTCTCTCTCTATATATATATATATATATATATATATATATATATGAGTTTTATTAAAAAACGAGTGACAAGTTACATCGGTTAAGTTATTAATTTATTTTTTCTTGTGTAAATTAAAAAAATAAATGCAATACCTGTTCAGCTATTTCTAATTAAACTTGTATAAAAGAATTGCTAACAAACTGCAGTATATACATGCGGTGAATAAATAGATGTGATGGATAAATTATCGTCATATATCTTTAATTTTGCGCATGCGCAGTTTCTCTTTGATTATGTCTGCAAATTAGAGTAGAGTCATTTACGCACCTCCTGTGTGAAAAAGACAACCATGATGCATATCATTCCGCAAAAAATTTGGAAAAGGCATCCTGTATACTGCTTTAAGTTCAAGTGTTTAGGCATCAATCTGAGGATATGCAGAGGATTAGGAATGAGTTGGATACGTCTAATAGTAATTACGAAGGTTTTTGGAATGTTCACTAGAGATGGCGACGTGATGACTCCATTCATTTTTCCACAGGGCCTCAGATACAACACAGTGCCTTGAGTAAGTAGTGCTGCTCTGTGTCAAAGTGAGTGGCTGCTGGAAGACCCTATATCTGGCAACAGAACCTGAACCAAGCCGTACAAAAACGAGGACACAATCATGGCTGTCAGACAATTTCTGCGTTCAAACCACTCATTACTTCTGCATGTCTAACTGTGCAAAGTGCACTTGAGTGTGAGAGATCAACAAAACAGCTTTTAACACCCAAAATGGACTGCAAACAAGGATTATGGAAGTATTCACAGAAGACTGTCCAGAAGAGATGCAGCGATTACGTGGGAGTCCGGGGGTCATAGTTGAACCACTGTCGCTTTATTTGAATTAAATGAAAACCTTTAGCGCTTGTTTTTAAAGAAACTTTATATATATATATATATATATATATATATGAATGTGCGTTCTGGCGCAGTGGATAGCTGCTCGGAACGAGATATCGGGGAGCCGAATTCGAATCCCAGTTGAATTCCTTGCATCACTTACGCGCAAATATCCTTGGGAGTGGTATTAATCCATGTCTTCCCTCCAGTTATAGGTTAAATAACAGAATAGATTGGGTTCTATAACGAGGAAATGTTTTTTTTGTAGATTACCGTTACAAATGTCTATTGTCGCTATGGGCACCTGAGTGTCAGTATGAAATTATTTTCTGGATTATTTTGAATATTAACAGTTTTATCATTTGGTCTGATGAGCAGGTTTGCCTGAAAAATACGTATTTCCCATGAAATTGTAGAATATCTAAAATTTTTCTAGATGATATATATATATATATTTAATTCATATATATATATATATATTATACTATGTTTAAAGCATAAAACTGAGTTTCGAGCATTATGCAGTCATCCATTGCATATTATGAACTGAGCCATTTTTTTATTTAGATTATCATTTTTTTATTAGCGTTGCTTAAGTTAAAGCCGTTATAAATTATAAACCATGTATGCAAATATTTTTATTTACTAAATGTTTAATTTAGGTTTATATCGAATCAAAGCAATAGAATCGTAGGATGAAATTATTTTAGGCCCAGATTATCATTAATCATACGCTGAAGGTGATGTCACTAGTTTATTTTTGTTAGGGACGAAGAATTTGAAGGACTCTTTCATTTAAAGAATAAAAAATTAATAATAAAAAAATCAAGATTTTATAATTAAAAGAATTAAGAAAAAAAATAAAAATGAGTTAAAATTATTAAAAAACAGAAAACAGTTAAATGAAAATAAGTAAATAAATACGCACATATCTACGCCCAAGTATACATGCAAGTACGCAAAAGTGCACAAAACCGTATGAAATTATTATTATTATTTTTTTAAGTGATCGATCACGATTCCGTGACTCAGATGTAGCCATTTTCTCACCAACGTAATGTGCGTACGCTATGTCTCTTTTACTAATACTTTCACAACTTCAGCTCTGATGAACTTAGTTCACTGGTGCCCCCATGTATGAATTTACTCGAGCTCATAGACTAGCAACTAGGTCCCACTCCTTTTACAGTGAAACAAATAAAATGTAACCCCAACTTCTACTTTATTAGCTTCTTTTCCTGCATTTCCCGCCTGTGGAATTCCTTTCCGTATACTTGCTCCTCGACATATACAATCTCCAATAGTTTAAATGTATGGTCAATTCTCATTTCCTATCTCACTAACTCGCATCCTTTCTCTCATACTCTTTTCTCCATACACTCCACTCTCATCACACCAGTATTCTCATCCTTCTCGTAACCACTTCCTGACCGCTCCTATGACTTGTTCCTCTTTTAATGTTCTTCCTATGTAACACCCTGCTCACCAGTGGTGGTAAGGCTGGCTTGCTTGGGGTGAAATGATTTTAAAAAAGTGATGTATTATCGTTGCCAAAGTTAAAAGGCGGTATAAATTATAATATATAATGTACGTAGGTTTATACCGGAACTTAAAAAAGGGGATAGGAAACAGATATCGTGTAAAAGGAAACAAGACAAGAAAAGAAAATTATTATAAAAATATCACGTTAAAGTGGACGTTATTAAGTTTCTTTTTACTAAAATATTTTTTAATATATAAGAAATATAAATCACAAAACAGTAGAATTAAATAAAATGAAATGAAATAAATAATCACGGACAGATATGTGTACGCACAAATACGAAAACGCACATAAGCACGTAAGTATGCATAAACATAGACACCCATATATATGTACGCGAAAACACACAGAGAAATATATATCTCTTTATCGTTCATTTTGTTATGAATTTGAACACTCTCTGCTACCAGCGTGTGCTTACATTGTATATAACACGCTAAAGTCCTTCCTCACCGAAGGTAGAATCGCCGACTGATGTCAATTCGGTCGGGTTTCAATTCTAGCTAGAAGCAATCGGATGTCTAACTGTACTAATGAGCTGAGATACAGCGAAACAGATCTGTCTGCGAATGAGTATATATATATATATATATATATATATATATATATATACATATATATATATGTGTGTGTGTGTGTGTGTGTGTGTGCGTGTGTGTGTGTGTGGAAAGCACAAAGTGATAAAAAATTTATAAGGAAAGGTGTAAAAGTAGGAAATTGCTATGAAATATAGAAAATAGAGTAAATGAAAAAGAAAAAAATGTTAGAACTATATGGATTGATCAAGGTTTAATTATTTAGGTAAGAATTTATTTCTATCTCTGCATGTGTTCATTAGTTCACTTATTTTGTGCAATATCATAGGATTTTTTTAGGTGTTTTAATATTATAGGTTTTTCTGAAAGGTATGCTACATCTATTTCCTATTCCACTGTAAGATTTGGTTTTCACGGTGATTTCCAAAGTTATAGTTGGGTCTTTGGAGATGACAGTACTTTTGTATTCAAAATTATTCCAAGTCAATTTATGTATATTGAATCTAGATTTCCAAAGACCATCCATTGATCCAAAGTAGAACTTGGTATTTTTTCGGCAGATACAATTGTTTTTGGCAGCATTACGTTAATTCCTAGTAGAGTTACTATCATATCGTAGGTTAGATATGTTTTTATTTAATAACTTATTGCTATGTAGCAAGATATATTCATCAAAGTTCTTGACAAATTATAACCACGCTTGTTTTTATTGAATATCTATTTAAGTGTAGGAAAACCATTGAAATGTTTGTGCATGAATTATAGAAAAAGTTTACCTATTTTAATTTTGACATTAAAACAAAAAGATGGGTCGAACTATATGATGTTACGTTTCCGTGATTTAGATATATGTTTGCTTTCTTTGATTTTATCAAAGTATTCTAAACTTACACTGGTTATTTTAGTTAACGCCTTAAAATATTTAGTTTTACTGTTCTCAAAATCTACCTTATTGATAGGGTTATAAGATAAAATTAATTAGATAGATTATTCGATATTGTTTCATATTCTATAGTGGTGGCTAGAATCTTTCCATGTTTTTAAGCACGTATTCTTTGAATACACTTTGTGGTATAATGAATATCTATTCGGGATAAGAAATCGGAGAGTCGAGTTAAAATACGTTTCATTCAGTTACGATGAGATACCCCTAAGAAAAGTATTCATTCATCTTCTCCTTCTCGTTATGGGTTGAATAGCAGGACAAATTGGGTTATATAGTCTTGTTTGGCAAGAAGTCTACCACAGAAAATAATGGCAACTTACTTCAGGAAAATCTTCTACCTAAGCAGTCATGTCTCGAATAAACATGGTCGCTCAAACGTCTGTCACGCATGGCAATTAACACACTGACTGATTCTTCGCGTTGGATAGATATATGTTAGATACTTTAAGAATAAATTCAAAGGAAGATGGCGATGTAATAGAATATTTAAGGCGTGTATTTATAGTTGGTTATAATGTCTAAGTTTTCAATGTAATTTCTAGTTAAAGTATTATGTTCTATTTATATTCCGGGTGATATTATAGAAATCAAAATTATATTCAGCACCGTTTTGATGTAAATCGAAGAGATTGTTTGTCCAAATGTGAATCTCTTGTGTTTTTAGATGATGCTTTTATTTACCATACCGATAATATATTTATGAATGTAATATTAACTGATTGGGGTCATAGCACTTAATGATGGTATTTGCTGAGACTGACTACTGAATATAAAAACGCAGTTACAGAGAGTTGGGTTTCTTTATTTAACTTTTGTTACTTAAAAATTAAAAATAGTTGAGATCCCGAGTTTAACCACCGCTTTCTAGATAGTGGAAGACAGTTTTTGACCGGAAGAGAGAATTTTATTTAACCCTAACTCTAGGGCATCTATCTCCATATTTTCTAGAATTTCTTTAATATTGGACAAGCTTTTGAAATAAGAAAATATCGGTCTTCAAATGTGAGAGTCCATTCACTTTGAATGTAATTTTTTCGTTTAATTTCTTGATCATTTTTAGTGATCAGGAAAGTAAAGAGAAAGACGAAACAATTACAGTGGGTGACGGAGAAAGGGCAAGAGAAGGATGGGAATACCAGTGTGAAGACCATTTCGAGGGTAGAGTGAGAAAGGTCAAAGATGCATGAAGTGATGGGGAAAGGATAAGAGAAAAACTGGAGGCAAATAAACAATAGATGGGAATTGACGTAGTATTTATATTCTTGGAGAGCATAGCCATCAGGGAAGCAATTATACGGAAGGGAGTTCCACAGGCGGAAAGTGCAACAAATGAAGCTGCCAAGTAGAACTGGCTGCTGCATTTAGTTGATTTAACTGTAAAAGAGTTGGACTTTGTTACATAAAGAAAAAAAATAGTTGAATTTTTTTGTACATGAATGAGGAAGAAGGGCTTGAAATAGCTGATACTCACAGAGCGGGTAGAGGCAAGGGTTAACAGAGAAAACATCGTGTGACATTTAAGGGTTATAAGGAAGAAGAATATATGGGGGTTTACGATTGCTTAAATTTTTAAGGAACACAGTACATAAAAGAAGATATCACCTTCATATAAGTATGATTGCAGAGCAAACAATTTATTTGATAAACCCCGGAGTTTGAATTGATGCCGTGTAATTTTTGTTAGAAGTGTTCATGATGGTATCTGTTTTTTTGGCTTTATTAATTTTGCGAGCTTGTTTTTTGCGTTTAAGATAAAATGATTTGTATAGTCAAAGTATTAGAAAGATTTTTCAATATATTTCTCTTCTTTATTTAGGTATTCTGATCACTGGTGTAACATCCTATGATTAATCGAGATTTTATTCATTGGTTTTGGTGGTTATATATGTTGATTAGTCACCTTAACCGCACAAAAGTGAAGACATTCAAACACTAATTAATAGGCAAATATACGGCATTACAAACATATATTACCATTCTATTCCCATTTTGTCATTCAGGAATGCTCACAAAATTACATATAGAATTATCTTAGATTTTAATGAACATGACAATATGTCTTAGCAAAAAGAGCTGACCCAAACAAAACTGAAATTAGTAGTGTTTCTGTTTGTTTGTTTTTTGCACTGAATCTCTTACGACATTTTAATAAATGAGAAGCATGTTAAATTAATATATTTTCCTTTTAGCTATTTCATTATCTTGTAGGATTCTGATTTATATTTGATCCAAATTTGCTGATTGAGCACTCTGGAAGAATGGTAGACTTTGAAAAACAGTAGCTACTCTGTCATTTACGCATCGTTCATTCAGCAACGAATAGGACACTCTCAGCTACTGGGCGGGTATAATGATAATATACATGCTCAAAAGTATGCCTCCTTATACTGAGAGCCAGTAGCTCAGAGGTAGGGTCGCCGACTGACGCCAATTCGGTCTGGTTCAATCCTGGGTAAAAAGCAATCGGCTGTCTAAATGTACTGATGAGCTGTGATACAGCAAAACAGATCTGTCTGCGGATGACTATATATGTATATATATATATAAAGAGGATGGAGAAAAGTCTTATGATCTTTGTATTATATTCGTTAGAAATATGAAAAACCGCTAGCTTTTGTAGAAAAACTGATCATTCAGAGGCGTGATTGAAATATATATATATATATATATATATATATATATATATATATATATATGCATGTGTGTGTGTGTGTGCGCGCGCGTGTTTGTGTATCCAAATGAATAAGGAACGAAAATATTAACAACGTTCAGAACATTAATTTAAAACAGGGCTCAATATAAAAATAGACCTATGAATATTTATTATATATTATAGATAAAAACATATACAAATTACCATCAGCTACAAACTGTACATTTTCTTTCGACATTGAAATGACAATGCCTCAGGTAGTGTGAAGGGAGATGGAAATTTCTTTTACCTTATATTGACGAATTATGTGTGAGATGTAAAAGAACCATGTTTCCGTGTCTTCAAGCAAAAATGGAAATCATTAAATACATGAGAAGCAACATATTACTAAACCAGAGGCATGAAACCACAGTAAACTGAAATCACATTAATGAACTAAACATACAATCATGCTAAAATTGCAAAAGCTTACGTTAGTTTAATATAGAAAAAGATTTCCTCAATTTTAAATTAAGTTTAAATGTAAAAATATATTAAATATAAAAACTAAATTTAAATTGAAAAGTATTTGTAGCCGTATACTTCACTAATACAAATATTATTATAATTCATATATAATTATAAATATTATTATTATTATCCGTACCAGGAAATTTCTATTTCGAGATTTCTACCTCGTCATCAGGTAATGTTAGATCAATTCTATGAAAATGATTTTCATTTGAATATAAGAAACGATATGTTTCTTATTTATAGATATAGAAAGACAGAAAAGTTTATGTGTGTTCAATTTAAGCAATCGGAATAGAGATTCATTTTAAGGTTAAAAAAATATATATTTTTAAGGAATACATGATTTCTTCTGACAATCGTAACGGCAAGAGTGTCTGTTGATCAAAACCCCTGTATAGACTGCGTTTCAGTTGATGTATCCATTATTGTTACAGTTTTGTTTTCCTTTACTTTTCTCTGTATCTCAACATTTTCTTAAAAAAAAAAGAAAGAAAAATGTAGGTTGCCATTGCTTTCTGGGGTAGACTGGTGGCCGACAAATGCTATAGAACCCGATATTTTCCTATTATTTAACTCATAACTGGAAGGAAGAAACGGATTAATACCGTTTCTAAAGGTATTTGTACGTAAGTGAATTCAAGTGCTCAAAAGTTAAATACATCATCAATGGCTAACTGTCTCGTTGCAACTTTATTGTCCTCTCACCTCAATTTATTTTCTGTTTTTTTTTTTTTGCTCACAGTTTCCTCTTTCATTTACAAGATTTTCTTGATAAAAGCTAATAAATGAAACTAAATAATGTCTAGATATAGACACACGAGAAAATATATTCTTGGCTCTTGCAAAACCGGATGAAAGGATTCCCAATAACAAGTCACGCCCTTACTTTGAACTTCCGGGTATGTAATTGTAAAAGTATTAACCGTTATGCCACCAGTCAAAACAATTTACCTGACGAAACCGAAAAGGTCGAAACCATAGAAGTTGAATCTTCATTCAAACACGTATTGATCACTTTCTAAATCAACTCTGTACTGATATAAGTTAATTTATACTTGACCTGTAATGATTTATAGTCAGTAGCTTCCCATTGCTATGCCGTCTTTTATGGCTTCTTCCAAAAAGTTAAACTTCCAAAATTATTTTACCTTACTAGCCGTTACTATATCTGGGTTGCGAGCTTAATAATTCTTTAATTGTAAGTCATTTCCTTGTGTATGTATTAATTTCAACTTTTCCTTACTTTTATTTCTGTTATACTTAATTGAACGTTTGTTTGTTTTTTCATTTCTTTAACTTGTTAGATATTTCTGTGGCTGTTGAACTTAAAGTTAAAACTTAGTAATTTTTTATCCTATTCCATTTTTTATTTCTTTTTTATTTTATTATTTATTTATTTATTATTTTGTTGTTTTAATTGGAGTAGATAGACCCTACCATCGCCTGGTCCACATTACTCCCACCTCAATTGAACAGGTGTAGTGGTTTCCGGTTTTCTTTTCTTTCTTCAGACCTCAGTATTGGTGCTACGGTGATTTTCCTGCGACGTGTGTGATCGATGGTAACGTCTTTTTATTGTGAGGGTACCGGGTGTGCAGTTTTCTGGTTGCTGCTTCCGACTGGTAGTTAGAAGGCCTAACTTTTGCGTACCGTCAAGAGCGGATGCTCTGATCAACAGTTGCATAATATTAAGGTTCTTGCAGTGCCAAATCGCGCATGGATAAATGTCACTGCAAGCGCTTTTGGTGGGCAACCCCGGGACACATTTTGCTGCAGCCCGCGCTAGTTTCATTCCAGCGCATATCGCAGTTGATGACCGCCTCCCTCCTCTACTAGAGGTCTCTTCTGACCAATAAAATATATAATATGAAGAAATATATCTCAAAAAAGCCTAAACCAGTCAAAGTTAAATCGCTTAAACCTCTTAACATATATTTAACTAATATCCGGGGTATTGGTACCAACCTGTGTAATGTTGAATCTTTCCACCACGAAAAGTCCCCTGACATCCTAGCGCTCCGTGATACTAATAACCCCTCAATTGCCTCCTCTGATTTCTCGATCCCTGGCTATCTTTCGCTTTTAAGGAAGGATTCTACTATGCATATGCATTGGCTAGGGTTAACGTTAGTGAACACCTCCCTTTAGCTAGGGTGACATTTCTCGAATCCTCTGATCACCCATATATGTGTCTCCGTCTGTCACTTCCCACATCAGTTAGTTATCTTTTTTCTGTAACGTTCTCCCTCCACTCCCGACTACTCCCTGCTAGACAACATCTCTGACAATACAGATAAGGGTACTTCCTCCCTCCCATTCGCTCACATGTTTGTGTTCGGAGATTTTAACGCTCATCATGACAAACGGCTAAAAGAATCTGTTACCGATTCAGCTGGCATTCATACCATGAACTTTGCTATTTCTTAATACCTTTAGCAATAGGTGGATTTCCCCAAACGCTTTCTCAACATCCCTTTAGGACACGCTTCTCTACTAGATCTATGCTTCACTTCTGTACCTGACTCATGCCAAGTCTCGCAGTTTGCTCTCTCGGCAACTTTGATCATGCTGTTGTTTGTCTTAATATATTTCTCCACTCTCACTCCGCCCAGAAGTCTCCTACCTACAGGATTTCCTACTGCTACCAAAGAGCAGACGGGGGCACTTTCCGTGATTTCCTATGAGATGTCCCTTGGAGAAAAGTGTTCATTCCTCCACCTGATTTTCTCCTTCCTGTTTGGTCGTTATTGCCCACATGAACCACTACTTCCGGCTATTTCGCAGACATTCATCTGACCACAATACGCGCCTATTTGCCCCTGCTCGTAATGAGTGTAAGAAGATTCTGAATGTAGCCAAACGGTTGTTTGCAGAGTGAATGAGACAGCGAAGAGCTGACCGCAAGTTCGGTTCCAAGAACTATTGGCGGCTATGCAAACCTGTGCTGAACAACAGCAAATCCTCCACCTCTGCCTTAAACAATGAATCCGAGGTTCTCACAGCATCACTAGACAAGGCTCTTGGAACTGAGGCTCAACTTAAAGAGGTTTACATTTCCCCCTCTCTGGTATCTAAGGTAATATCAAAACTTGACCCTCATAAGTAGAGCAGAGGTGATTCTCCTTAAAAAATGTGACCCTGAACACTCCTCTGTCTTCTCTAAACTCTACAATTACTGCCTTTCTGCTTCCTGTTTTCCAGCATACTGGATATCTTCTATGTTTTCTGTATTTATCAAATCAGGGGAACTCTCGGACATATCCAACTATCGCCTTATAAAATTTCTACCAATTTTCGGTAAAGTGTTCGAGGCTATTATCACTGCTGAAATAGTTCAACCTCTTACTGCTCTAATATCAGACAGGCAGTACGGCTTCAGCTTTGTCAGGTCTACAGCCGATATCCTAATGAGCATCAAGAAGTACATATACCAGGCACTTGACAAGTCCGGCTGTTGTCCCGGATATCTCCAAGACTTTTGATAGATTATGGCACGCGGACCTTCTACGCAAGCTACAAGGCAATGGTATCACGGGACGTTTGCTTGATCTGATTCAATTTTTCTTACTTAACTGCATAATGAATGTCGTTTGAACTGGCATGCCTCCACATCCTACTGCTCGAACTCTGGTGTCCTCCAGGGCTCTATCCAAGGTCCGATGCTCTTTCTAGTCTTCATGAAGCATGTCCCAGACATGATTAAATCCCAAATAGGCATCTACGAAGATGACACCACAATTTACTCACGCATCAGTAAGAAATCCGGTCTCACACTATCTTTCGACCTCAAGTGGAATCATTACATTGAGTCAATAACCAAATCCACCACTAGGAAGATTGTAAATCTGTGTTGGGCCAGGAAGCTTTTTTTTGCACATTTACAAATCAACCATCCGTCCGTCCGTGCATGGAATAGTACTGTCATATATAGTCAGGCACCCCTGCTGTTCATCTCAGTGTTCTCGGTAGGCTCCAAAGGAGAATATATAATTTAATCAATCCCGACCGGGACGCTCGACTCCAATCATATTCTCTGCGGCGGGATGTGGTTTCCCTCTGTCTATTCTACAAATATTTTCATGGTTTCTCCTCCGACCAACTTAAGTTACTTGTGCCCCTGTCACAAGAATTTATTCGTGCAACCAGAATGGCAACAAGGTCCTACCTATTTACAGTTAGATCAACCAAATTCATACGACAATTCTACTCCACAGCTTCTTTTCTCGAACTTCCCGCCTGTTGAAATCCCTTCCATGTAATTACTTTTCTGACGGCTACAACCTCCAGGAATTTGAAAGCAATGTCAGTACCCATCTCTTATCCACTTGACTCCAGTTCTTTCTACATCACCCTATATATCTTCTTTGCCTTTCTCTCTACCTTCGCAATTATCTTCAAATCAGTCGCCATTCTTCTCTTGACCTTTCTCAGACACGCCCTGTAACAGGCCAGATTTTCTCTTCACTCTACTCCTGCAAACATTATGTATTGTTATGGAGCCCCTGTGCATCAGTGGCATCACCGTCTTACTTGGGATGAAACAATTAATATATATATATATATATATATATATATATATATATATATACGGCGAAACAAATCTGTCTGCGGATGACAATATATATATATATAAGACAAGATGCTTGTGTGTGTGTCTGTCTATCTGTCTGTCATTCTGTATGTATGTCCTTTATACAGATCACAATCTTTGGCCGGTTTTCACCAAACTTCATACAAATATTCTTTAAGTTTCTGTTCAGGTCATGGCCTACTTATTTTCCCGATTTCTCCCGAATATTGGAAATCGATATCCCGATATGCGATCAAGTCTGATCAAGATCAGGAATTTCAGCCATTTTATCGTGAGTCTTGCTGCAGAATTTGCTCTAACATGGTAAAATTATAGTTTTTGTCTCAAACATTAGCAAATCTTCTCAGACGACTTATTTTCTTCAATATAAGTAAACGATACACACGATATTTTATCGAATATGATCGAAAACCGATATTTAGCCATCAATATGACACATTTTCTCAAATTTTACTCCCGAGGGTTACGATAATTCTTTGTGGACTTACTTAGGTTAGTTTATCCTTGGATGACTTAACTCCGATATTGGAAATTGATACCTAGATATTATATCGTGTCTGATCAACATAATTTTTCAGCCCTTTTATTTTGTTTTTTGCTTCGAATTTTGCTCTAAGTAGGTAGAATTGTAGTTCTTAGTCTCAGCCATGAAACCATTTACTCAGATAACTTATTTAGCCTTTAAAATTCGTTTTGCGACGGAAATCCTATTTGACATCGATACCGGAAATCAAAATTTGTCTTACTTCCATTCATTTTTCTTTTAATCTACGATTTCGCTTTAACTGAAACAACGATTGCTTTGAAGTCTTTCGTGCCAACGTCCCCAAAAAAGTCTGATCTCCAGGACCATGGATTAGTTTTAAAGCTTTCATTACACCCGAGCAACGCCGGGCTGTACTGCTAGTGTATATATATATATATATATATATATATATATATATATATATATATATATATATAAATTTGTTTAATACTTTTAATGCATATTAGTATTTGAGTAGATATTCTACTCTTTTATAAATAAACAGTATATATTTGTTTATAATTACCGGTTTGAACTGTCGAGAAATATTGTTAGATTGTCTAACCGTAATTTATCATGGTCGAGCAGTCAGAGACCCGTCAGATAAACTGATGTTTCCCCTAGAGAACATGGGTACAAATCATGTTGGAGGACGCATATTTTCCTAACAAAAGTTTTCAATTATTTGGGCTGATAGATATAAATAAATATTCTCTTTAATTACAAAAAAAAAAAACCAGAACAGATATCTACACGAATATTAGTTCCTATTAAAAATAGTGTTTAAACAAATAAGTCAAATGTGGTCATGTTAATCGATTCTGTCATGTGTTTCGGTAAATATTCGTATATATATATATATATATATATATATATATATATATATATATATATATATATTGTCAGCCGCAGACAGATCTGTTTCGCTGTATCACAGCTCATCAGTACGGCTAGACGCCGATTGCTTTTTGAAACCCGACCGAAATGGCGTCATTCGGCGACTATATCTATTTTTAATCTCTCTATATATATAGATACGTGTGTGTTTCTGTATACATGTGTGTGCGTGATTCCTCAACCAGCAGTCAACCGAATTTGCAGGGCCCAATATATATATATATATATATATATATATATGTGTGTGTGTGTGTGTGTGTGTGTGTGTGTGTGTGTGTGTGTGTGCCTCTGTTTGCATGTGTGTGCATATGTGTGTGACGGTATGTCTGTTTCTCTCTCCCCGTCTTAATGTGAATCTGTGTGTGTGTGTTTGTGTGTTTAAGTTTACTGCCAGCAGCCAGCAAAATTTGCAGAGCCCAGACAGTTTATTATCTCAAAGATCATGAATTTCTGCCATTGAGCTTTCACGCGTCAAGTACATTTCGACTTTCATTTGAGCTCAAATGTCAGTTTATCTCATCAGTTTTTCACAACTCTCATCAATAATGTGACTGATTTCGGTGATGATCTCGTTGTAAATATGTCCACTCTTCGTCAAGTTTCCGGTTCCGCATTGTTTCCTCCTTTTCCATGAGAAATCTCTAAATTTTCCCAGAGTATGAATTTCAAACAAATTTTAACTGTTATCTGCGAGAACATCGTTATTCACATCTTTGATACACAAGCCGACCTGAATTATGAGATACGTTTAGATTTTAAAGTTGAAATATATTGTGTTTTTTATTAATTTAAGCTGTCTACATTCTCCATGGACTAAAATGGTTAAATGTAAACTGTTTTTCTGTTTTTTTCTAGTTTCTAAGGGCCGTCGAGTCTAGCGATTTTAACTACATTTAAACCATTTTAGTGCATTCATTTAATTTCTTATATACAGAAATATATGCACGTTCACATCATCGAATTACTTTTTCATTTGTTTTGGAAGTTATATAATGGGTTTTAATGACATTCGACCCTTCAAGCATATTATTATTATTATTATTATTATTGGATTTTCTGTTGTATATAAATTTCTTTCCGCTTCTCAACCAGTGACCTAAGTTCAGAAATGGTTTCATAACATTTTCCACTGATCATTTTTGTTAAAAGACAAAAAATGCCTAGGTTCAAAAATATTTCACATGGATAGAAAGCCCATCGTCATGTGTGAACTGTAAGTTTTTGGCATTTCTTTAAGGTATAGGCTAACAGGAATCTCTTCAATGTGTCTATCGGCCTCTTTTCCAGTTAATCTGTGGGCTCCAACTACAACTCGAATTATTGATGGCTTCATGTGCCACATGTTTTAAGATTTACACTTCAAAATTTTTATATTTTGATAGTTTTGTAATGATCTTCAAAGGTACATTACTATTTGCAAGGATAGTAATGTCAATGAGAAAGCACATTCTGTTATTGTAGTATTCATTCAAGATGTCTAGGCGATTAGCTTTGATTTTTAAAAGTCCTGTCTCTATAACCAGGTTTGTGTTATGCTCACAGTTCCTGCCGTTTCCCTCCCGTAAAAGTTCGCATGTTTTTCCAGAGGGGTTATTGGCCCACTCTGTCAGATTGAATTTTATATGGGTGTTAAGACCATGCAATCCGATTCAAGATGGTCAGTTGTTTCCGGATATTTAGAACAGTTATTCGGGTTATAAAAAAAGTTTCGTGGCTTATAATATCTAGTTAGCAAACATTGAGCCTGTGCAGCAAGAATAACAGCTATGATTTCAGTTTTTAACAATACATTTACCAGTGATTAATACTTATTATTATTATTATTATTATTATTATTATTATTATTATTATTATTATTATTATTATTATCATATTTCGGTTTCTGCTATGATCACACTACCTATCAAGTCTGCGGAAAGCAGGTCGGGGTGTGTTGCTATGGCTACATTTACTTTGTTTTCTATCTTACATAACATCCCTAGCGTTACATAAAAACATTTTTCTTAGTGTGTAGGCTGTAAGTAGCAAATCAATCTTATGTATATCGCTTAAGTTGGAAATTCCAATGTGTTGTTTTGCTTCTTATTTATAATTCCAAATGAACCTATATTTAGTAGAATTCTTGTTTTCAATTACAACATTTTTCTATTTCAGTTATACTTGATATTTTTATAGTTCCTTGGTTGCTATGTTACAAACCGCTAGACAGAATACATCAATTAATAGACAAGTTTTTTCTTTTTCAGTTTTTGACAATAATGTCCGACTTATTGGCTTTAATTTTCTTGTCTGTGTAGATAGTGCAATCACACAAAATGTTGACTTCTTTTATTTCTATAATCGGTGTTGGGTGATAATAAAAGTACTTTTTACATATTTCTCAGTGTTTGCACATTGTTAAGTGAAAATATTACCCCACTCTATCATGACGTTTTTTAAATTTTTGGGGGATAAGTAGAGAATATCCCGAGATTATATGGTCTGTTATTTCCTGGTATTTGTCACAGAATCTTCATTGTAGATTCAAATAATAACGGACATTGCCTGGAAATTCCCATGAAATAATTCTGCTTTTATGCTACGTGAATAAAGCGTTCAGTCTCAGACTTTAATCCAGATGCCCGTAACCAACGGTATTAACTTCATCAAGCTCGGGTTTGTTAGGACTTTCGGGATATTGGTTAGTTAGATTTTTGTTTGCCAGCGTCGTTTCATCTGTTTTGCTGCAACAGATTTTTCTTCGGTTCTGTTTTGGTTTTCTGCAGATTCTAGTAAATGTAAATCTTGTTCGTACTTGTGGTGATACCGAGCAAAAGCGAGAGACCAGATGTTTGCTCTATACCGACCAGAAAGCAAATGAAAAAAAAATCGTCTCTGCGGAGATGTATTCGCGCAGATGTTCCGGTTGAAAAATAAAAATTAATCAAATATCAAAATTCCATTTCGCGAGCCTACGCGAATTTTATTTAACAGCAAATGGGAAAACCAGAATCAAATACAAGTATGAAATCCAAAAACGAGCTGTTTTGATCCAAAAAGCAGATATAAAAAGCGGATACAGACAAGACCCCAGCAGACAGACAGACAGACAGACAGACAGACAGACAGAGAGGCGAGTGTAACCAGTGTCTCTCCTTGACTTAAGTCGAGCGGCTACTATGCTTGTCTCTTTACCTTCTCCACTGTCTCAAAAGTACTTAATGACCTCAGGAGCGACTACTTCATAGACATTCCTTACATACCTCCCCACATTCCTAAGCCTTTTATCTCTTTCAGCTCATTATTTGCCATGAACATTCTAACCTCCGTTGGACCTTTATATTCAAGTATTGCTTTAATTGTAAAACATTAATTGATATATGTATATATATAAATGTTATTTTCAACTCAGTTTGCTTTTCTTGATTTTATAATCATGTTATGAATTATAGTGGTCTATCTACCACAAGGCCAAATTCCGTTAACCTGCAACGGTATACTATTACCCTTCGCTAGAACAGAATATTACAACACGTAGAAAAGAATAGATAAGATACCCACTATATACTCACTGCCTTCTTTGATTGTTGAATATGTTTTTTTTGTTTCCATGTAGTTTGACGAATAGAATAGTATTATCCAGTCGTTTGATGTTTCCAAACCATTTTTTAAGTATGTGGGCTTTTTAATTACTAGTTCACAAGTACTGGTTCTGTACAGCAAGAATAAAACCTTCGGTTTCAGATTTTAACATTGCAATACCTAATTAAGGATTAATAGTCATCATCATTAAAATAATAATAATAATAATAATAATAATAATAACGAGATTGGGATTACAACGAGAATGACGTGCTTTTCTGAGGCTCCTGAAAACGTAACGTTATTTTTTTTTTTTTACGTAAATATTAATTTCTCATTTCACTATATTAAACATAAACATTAATTTTTCCCTTCGTATATAATTTTAGTTGTATGTTTCTTCTTTTAATGATCCTTAAATAGATTTATTAACTAGTTTTCTAAAGCAAGACAACGATAAAAATATGACGAAAAGCGCTAAAATCTGTTCGATCTACGATATTCTTTCTTAGAAAAAATATGTAATAATTTCTTTATATTTGTCCGTTCATTTTATATATTTATTTATTTTTCGATAATCTTACTCTCGTTGGATTTAATGAAAGAATAACACAGAATACAGTGGGCGAACAAATTATTTTTAAATTTTACTGTAGTAAACTCAAAGGTATGTCCACTTTTTCTTTCCTATTAAAAAATTTTGAAATTTTTTTTTTTTTTTTTTAAACGTAAACATTAATTTTTAATTTCACTATTTTAAACATAAACATTAATTTTTTCTTCGTATATAATTTAAATTGTATGTTTCTTTAAATGATCCTTAAATAGATTTATTACGACGAAAAACACTAAAAACCGTTCGATCTACGATATTCTTTCTTAGAAAGAATATGTAATAATTTATTTATATTTGTTCGTTCATTTTATATATTTATTTATTTTTCGATAATCTTATTCTCGTTGGATTTAATGAAAGAATAACACAGAATACAGTAGGCCCACAAATTATTTTTAAATTTTACGGTAGTAAACTCAAAGGTATGTCCACTTTTTCTTTCCTATTAAAAAAACTTTTGAGATTTTTTTTTAAACGTAAACATTAATTTTTAATTTCACTATTTTAAACACAAACATTAATTTTTTCTTCGTATATAATTCAAATTGTATGTTTCTTCTTTTAATGATCCTTAAATAGATTTATTAACTAGTTTTCTAAAGCAAGACAACGGAAAAAAAAAAAGAAAATACGACGAAAAACACTAAAAAAATGTTCGATCTACGATATTCTTTCTTAGAAAGAATATGTAATAATTTATTATATTTGTTCGTTCATTTTATATATTTATTTATTTTTCGATAATTTTATTCTCGTTGGATTTAATGAAAGAATAACACAGAATACAGTGGGCGAACAAATTATTATTTTTAAATGTTACGGTAGCAAACTCAAAGGTATATCCACTTTTTCTTTCATATTAAATTTTGAATTTTTTTTTGCAAGGACAAAGGTTAATAGTAGCAATAATTGTTTTGTTTTTTTTATTTTTTTATTTTAACAATACTCTCTAAGTGCAGTGATGTTTTTTTTTTCCGTTGAACGGCCGTTACGTCCAAGTTTGTTTGTGTTTTTCAACTAGCGTCTCTCTCTTTGAATTTTTCTTTTTCTCAATATGAAATTCTGTTTTAATATAAACAGGATTTTTTCTTTACATATTAGCAAATTTTTCTTTTTTTTTTTTTCTTTTTTTAAACGTAATCATTAATTTTTAATTTCACTATTTTAAACATAAACATTAATTTTTTCTTCGTATATAATTTAAAGTGTATGTTTCTTTAAATGATCCTTAAATATATTTATTAAATAGTTTTCTAAAGCAAGACAAGGAAAAAGGGGAAAAAAAATACGACGAAAAACACTAAAAAACCGTTCGATCTACGATATTCTTTCTTAGAAAGAATATGTAATAATTTATTTATATTTGTTCGTTCATTTTATATATTTATTTATTTTTCGATAATCTTATTCTCGTTGGATTTAATGAAAGTATAACACAGAATACAGTGGGCGAACAAATTATTATTTTTAAATGTTACGGTAGTAAACTCAAAGGTATATCCACTTTTTCTTTCATATTAAATTTTGAATTTTTTTGCATGGACAAAGTGTAATATAACAATCCGGCCCCACCCGAGGAAGTGATGCAAGCGATGGTGTTTCCCGTCGGTGGAGGGGTCGGCGAGCGGCAGGGGGGGGGTGTTTGTGAAATACATCCTGTCGAGGCCGGAGCGGATGTCGTTTGACCTTATTTCCGACAGCGGCGGAAATGACTACGGAGGCAAACAGAATAGGTGTCTCTGGGAATTACGAGGGCGTTGCGTGGGCGAGGCAGAACCGGAAGGAAAGTCCCGGTTCTAGAAGACTATATAAAGACCTCGACACATGGATTCAGCAGCAGAGAACGGCCAGTGGAAGCAGAGAAACACCACAGGCAAGACTACACTCCCGTCGGCCCATTCTATGTGCGCTCTCACTCTCCTGTTCTCTATTCCACACGGTTCGTCGTCATTAATAAAAATATAACCTTATATTTTTATATATGCGTGTTTGTTGTTTTGTCGTCGTACGGCGATATATAACATACGCAAATTGGTGCCCAGTGACTTGCTTATTTTAAGACAACAACAACAACAAAACAGATAGATACGAGTTTGGTTACCACGGCGACAATTGAAATTCAACGGAATTAAAGCTACCATATAGAAGACGAAAATAGAAAGCAACCGGACGACATCAACGAAAGGTATGTGACTTTTGATTCGATCTTGTGTGTGTTCTGCTCTTGTTCATGAGTTTATAATAAGTCTAATTAAAAAAAAAAAAAAAAAAAAATGGAACAGCATACTTTTGCCGATTTTGTTCAAGGTCTGACCCTTGAATTGAGAAATGTGGCTTGTTCGGTGTCGAACACTTTAAGGGGAGAATCTTTTTTAAAAAATATACAGCCATTAGCATGCAAAGAAGATGGTGGTTATAGTGCTTGGTTGGAGGATATGGAGAGGTATTTTAAAGTTGTGCGCGTGGCAGAAGAAGACAAGAGTCAGGCAGCTCTTCTCACAACAAGGGGAGCTGTTGGACACTATGTATATAGACTAATCTCTAATAACCCACAACTCACATGGAAGGAGTTTAAAACTTTTTTAAAGGAATATTACGGATTGGTTTTAGACCCCGACGCACGGTTAGTCGAATTAGTGAACATTAAGCAGGGTAGAACGGAGGAGGTGCAGGACTACATGCAGAGAGTAGTACGCCTAGCGGAGAGCGCATATGTTGGGGTTGACGGGAGGAATGAAGTTGTGATAAAACAAGTTCTAGGATTTTTCATAAAAGGTCTAAGGGATCGGGAAATAAAGATGGCAGTTATGAAGGATGAGCCACAAACACTAGAGGCTGCCTATCAGAAAGCGTTATCTGAGTTGAGATGGAAAATTCGACTCGATGCAAACTCTGAATACGAAGAGGAGCCTATGGAAATTTGCCACTCTCGGAGACGGGTACCGATAGAAGACGTAAGCCCCGCTGAATCTAATACTAATAATAATAGGAATAAGAAAAATAGAAAAGTTGGTAATAGGGGAACTAAATACAAGACTCGTGAGCGGGAGAGGAACGGGAGCGTTGTTAGGTGTTGGAATTGTGGGAAAGAAGGCCACATAGCGAAATTTTGTAGACGCGCCCCGGGAAACGGCAGAGATCCGTTCGTGCGACGCCCAACGAACGGAACAAGACGGTACCAACGCACATAGTTGGTAATATGGGCGCGCCAAATTCCATCTTTATTAGAATAGAACGTAGACCTTATAGGGCATTGGTAGATACGGGAGCAGAGGTATCGGTTATAAGCTGTAGGGTATTTAAAAAATTGCGACTGGGACTTGAACTGCAAAAGAGGGACATTAAACTTCGAACTGCGAATGGATCCCCGTTATACGTTGAAGGCCTTTGTCGTCTACAGGTCCAGATAGGAAGTAAGTCCATACCCCATGATTTTTTAGTCGTGAAAAATCTCAATAGAAACGTTATACTTGGCCGAGATTGGCTGATGCAGAACGGGGTGAGAATGTATTTCGATTTGGGGGCATTGAAGATTGGTGAAGAATACGTGGCATTGGAGGAGGATGTTCATATTTCCTCTATTGTTAGGTTAGCTCAAAAAGTAACATTAAGACCTCAACACCTGCATGCTTGTCTGGGATTAACCAGGCTGAGAAATGGACGTGGCAAAGAATATGAAATCGAACAGCTGAGTAGTGGATATGTTAGCAACTTATGTGGTATATCAGTAGCCAACGCAGTTGTAAAAATGCCAAAGTCTCGTAAGTTTCAGTTGCTGATAATGAATAACACTAACCAGACAATCACTTTGAGACGGGGGTGTCCGCTGGCTAAATTGGAAAGGGCAGGTAATATTACTGAAATTACTATGCCCGATAAACAAAATAATAAAAGTCCTGATGTAGATTTAGAACAGGTACATGTACCGGAGGAATTCAAGCCTGAAATTAACAAATTGCTAAAAAGAAATAGGGACATGTTCGTTAGTGCCGACAAGAACCTGGGCAGAACCGATACTGGGGAGATGCGTATCGATACTGGAACGCATGAGCCCATAAGAAAACGCCCATATCGCACACCCCTCAAACAAAGAAAGACAATGGATTCAGCAATCGACGAAATGATGCAGGCAGGTGTAATTGAGAGATCCAATAGCCCGTGGGGTTTTCCAGTAGTTTTAGTAGAGAAGAAAGACGGTGGTAAGAGATTTTGTGTAGACTTTAGAGCACTTAATAAGATTACAAAGAAATATGCTCGACCTCTTCCTGTCATCGATTATATACTGGCATCACTTGGTTCGGCAAGGTACTTTTCGAAGCTTGATTTAAAATCAGGGTACTGGCAAGTTAAGCTTCATGATGATGACAAAGAAAAAAGTGCATTCACCTGCCACAAGGGTTTGTTTCATTTTAATATTATGCCATTTGGACTTGCAAACGCACCCGGCATCTTCCAGGAATTAATGTCAGTTGTTTTACAGGGACAGGAAGATTTTGCTCTGGCATATTTAGATGATATTCTGATATTTTCAAATACGGTGGAAGATCATTTAAAACATATAGACACAGTCTTGAGTAGTCTACGTAAGCACAACCTTAAACTGAAGCCAGCTAAGTGTGAGTTCTTTAAGAAAGAGACCCAATACCTGGGGTTCAAGATAAGTGAAGAGGGAATACAACCAGACCTCAATAAAGTCAAGGCTATAAAGTCAGTTTCTACTCCAACCACTGTTAGGCAAGTAAGAGCTTTTATCGGGATGACCTCATACTATCGCCGCTTTATTAGAAATTTCTCTGATATAGCCGAACCGCTGGTCAATTTGACAAGGAAATATGCACGATTCCAATGGGACGATGCTTGCCAAACCGCTTTCGATACACTAAATACGAAGCTCGCGGAGATGATAACACTAGCCTATCCCAACCCAAATAAGGCGTATAGGTTATATACTGACGCATCCGATCAATCGATTGGCGCATGCCTATCCCAGGTGGTGTACGATAAGGAAAATAGGAAGGATGTAGAAAAACCAATTTATTTATTGTCCCATAAATTAAGTGACACACAAACGAGGTGGTCAACTATAGAGAAAGAGGCTTATGCCATACACTATGCTCTTCAAAAACTGAATCACTACCTGCATGGCGCAACATTCACAATATACACTGATCATAGGCCCCTGGAGCACTTACTTAACTCGCCCATACAAAATAAGAAGATACAGACTTGGGCTCTGAGCATGTCTGGCTACAATTGCAGCATACAGTATCTTAAGGGTAAGGATAATGTTTGCGCGGATCTCTTATCACGCGCTGTTGATGTGAACGAAGACCATATTGCTTCTCCAGTAGATATAGATGATAGAAATTACTTGGTTAGTGTTATAAACTCCAACCTAATGGAGCCGGAATAATTAGCAGCCCATAAAAATGTCGGAAATTCATCAGAGGCACCCGAACGGCCCACATTGAAAGGAATAGACATAATCAGGGAGCAAGAATCAGACAAAAACATCTTAGACCTGAAGATTAGATTACGAAATGGTAGGGCTACCAAAGCAGAACAGAAGAGATATATAGTAATGGATGAGGTGGTGTATTATTTTTCTCAACCTGATGATGAACCCCTCATCAGGCTGTATGTACCATCTCACCTTAGAAAAAGGGTGCTAGTTCAATACCATGATGACAGTGGCCATATGGGGGTGGATAAGACATTCCACTCAATAAAACAAAAGTATTTCTGGCCTTGTTTACTTAGAGAAATAAATGATTTCGTAGGTAAATGTATCCCGTGTCAGACAAGAAACCTAAAGAAGCAGCAACCCCACATACAGGAATGTGACTTCCCTCCTTTTCCTTTCGCAAAGGTTGCTTTAGATGTCTCAGGACCCTACCCAAAGACTCATTCAGGTAACCAATACATAGTTACATTCATAGATATGTACAGTGGTTGGCCGGAGGCATTTGCGGTTCCTAACAAGATGGCAGAAACAGTGGTGCATCTCTTAGTTGACGAAATTTTCCCCAGATTTGGGACACCACTTCAGCTTTTAACTGATAATGGGCCAGAAAATGTCAACAGGGTAATGAAAAAGACATTAGAAGACCTAAATATACACCATGTGACAACTTCTTTTTATCACCCCCAGAGCAACGGTAAGGTTGAGAGGTTTCACAGAACAATGCATGATGTTCTAGCAAAAAAAATCGGCAACAACGAACAGTCGTGGGATATTTACATTAACCAAATGTTGGCGGCTATCCGGTTTCATGTGAGCGAAACCACTAAGTTTTCACCGTATTACTTGCTCTACAACAGGGATGTTATTTTGCCCTTGGACAATATACTGAGGCCTCGTCGCATATATTATGGTGATGAGCATCACCAAATTGCACTACAGGAAATGCATCGTAGCTTCACTTTAGTTAGGAATAATATAAGAAAAGCGAGGAGAGCCGCGATAGATAAGTCGCGTGGTAAGACGAAAAATACAACTTTTGAGGTTGGTGATTTGGTGTACTATAAGAATCACCAAAAGAAAGGGAAGTTAGATGTGCGCTGGCGGCCATATTATGTGATCGTTGAAAAGACTGGCCCGGTCTCTTATAGAATTAGAGATCAGTTAACCGGCTCGGTCATTAAGACGCATGCTGAGCATCTTCGGGCAGCGTCCATTGATGAATGGAAAATCCCTACTTCCGATAGGCCGTTACGAAAGATTGTATTGGCTGCTCCAGTAGAATCCAGTGATTCGGATGACGAATCCGGAGCGGAACAGACCGACTTTCCAGTGCACAAAAATCGACACCAACGTGTGGAATCAGACGATGAGTCTGATGTTCCATTAATGGAGCGTCGCATCATGACGCGACGTAAAATGGCGAATAAAAACGTGTCAACTATTGGTAATGATGATAGAATCGGTGGTATAAATAATGTTTCATCCACGTTCGAGGATGATTGCTCAAAGTGTGAAAAGACTGGATCTACTCATGTAGATCAGGGTTTTTCTAGGGAATCACCTAGCAGCGAAGATGTCCAAATGAGGCAAACGTCTGTTGGGGCAAAAAGCACGGATAGACCTGCAGATTCCACAGTTGATCGGAACAAAAAGAAAGAACAACTGAAAAGTCTTGTAGACTTATTGGCTGATATGCTATAGGATTGGGAAAGAAAGTAGTGGGAGGATTAACGATAGTTTAAGTGAAATAGTTAGGTCACCTTCCTTATAGCAAAACATGCGGAAGATACAAACTAAGGAATTAAGAATCACGGGTCCATTTTTTTTTTAGACTAAATTAAGATAGATGAAACCTCTAATCCTCCACAAGTAAATTGCATGCGGATTAACGTTGGAATCAGGGTAATTTTCTTCGTTTTCTATTGAACATTTCTCGGTCAGACTATGAATGATATGTACTGCAGATAATGGCAGTTTTTCTGTGTTCAAACATAGTATGTTTGAAATTAAATTAAATTAAATGAAGTTACATGTGTAACAATAAACTCGAGCGGAAACACGCATGGTGTTGGTCAAAGGTCATTTACTCGATGTCAGTTTAGAAACTGGGGCGCGGTTACCGCCTATGATCATATGGTCGTGCATCGAGGCGTCTACGAGTATGGACAGAGTCGAGAAAGGAAACGAACATTGAAAGTTACAGAAACTTAAAAAAAAAAAAAAAAAGAACAATGAAACATCGAGCTGGGAGAACATTATCCTCTGTATAAGTCCCAAGTAATTCTATCATCACTTTTGTGGCAGTCTCACTCATTTTGGCTTCGAACACTGCATCATGAAGCATACGCAAGAGATTCTGTGTTTTTGTACAGGAAAATTCCACAATGGACACGAACATTGTTGGGTTGCCGATGTAGGCTCCCCTATATATTTTTTTTTGTTTTGTTTGTTTCGGCGTGCACATGTTTTGTACAATTGTCGGGCTTGTGTGGCATGTGGGGTGTGTGAGGGTGTTGCGATAAAAATGTTCTTAGGTGAACATTTTGGAAAATGGGAGGGCGAGGAATGTAATATAACAATCTGGCCCCACCCGAGGAAGTGATGCAAGCGATGGTGTTTCCCGTCGGTGGAGGGGTCGGCGAGCGGCAGGGCGGGTGTTTGTGAAATACATCCTGTCGAGGCCGGAGCGGATGTCGTTTGACCTTATTTCCGACAGCGGCGGAAATGACTACGGAGGCAAACAGAACAGGTGTCTCTGGGAATTACGTGGGCGTTGCGTGGGCGAGGCAGGACCGGAAGGAAAGTCCCGGTTCTAGAAGACTATATAAAGACCTCGACACATGGATTAAGCAGCAGAGAACGGCCAGTGGAAGCAGAGAAACACCACAGGCAAGACTACACTCCCGTCGGCCCATTCTATGTGCGCTCTCACTCTCCTGTTCTCTATTCCACACGGTTCGTCGTCATTAATAAAAATATAACCTTATATTTTTATATATGCGTGTTTGTTGTTTTGTCGTAGTACGGCGATATATAACATACGGTTAATAGTAGCAATAATTGTTTTGTTTTTTTTTGTTTTTTTATTTTAACAATACTCTCTAAGTGCAGTGATGTTTTTTTTTTCCGTTGAACGGCCGTTACGTCCAAGTTTGTTTGTTTTTTTCAACCAGTGTCTCTCTCTTTGAATTTTTCTTTTTCTCAATATGAAATTCTGTTTTAATATAAACAGGATTTTTTCTTTAGATATTAGCGAAAATTTTTTTTTTTATGAACTTCTGCTTTATTTTAATTTATCTGTTTGTTCTTTAAATTAACATAAATAAAATCATCCGTATTATATTTCCTTTAGCTGTCGATATTTCGTAAAATTTTTTTTTAACTATCATAATTTTCTTAAAAATAAACAAAACAAGAAAATAAATTAAATCCGATGAAAAACAATTTATATGGTATTATTTTATAGAAAGTCTACGTATTTATTGATAAATTTATTTTTATTTATTTATTGATTTAATTTACTTATTTAATTTATCTTATTATGATAATCCTATTTTTGACCAACGACTTTATTGAAAAAATAGAAGATAAAGTGGACGAACAAATTATTACATTTATTTTTTTATTTTTTTATTTTTTTTTTTTCAACAAACGTCTCTCTATTTGAATTTTTCCTTTTCTCAATATGAAATTTTGTTTTAATATAAACAGGATTTTTTTTCTTTAGATATTAAAACATTTTTTTTTTTTTAAACAAACTACTCTAGTAATATTGATGTTTTGTTTCGTTGAGCCGTCTTTCTCCTTGAATTCCAATCGCGTCTATGTCAGATGTTGCTTGGCAGCCCATTTAGGAGAAGAAAAACTCCGAACAACAACCCGCAACTCAAGGTGTTAATCGTGCCGAGGAGTGAATGGCTACTGCGTTATGAGGTCACAAACGATTCCCTACAGGCTTTGGGACCCTGTTTGTAAAAGACCGTTACCCAACGTGCCGGGCAACTTTGGGTGGACTTTTGGACCCGTGCGTCACTCGTGGGAAAAACATGAAAAATACAAATAGAAATAAAAAGTCCAGTATGGCTCTTCCAGTGGATAAACAGGGAGCCCGTCCTTCAGGAGGGAACCTACCTGAGGTTGAAAAATCTGCCATAGGAACAAACTCCTACACAAAGAATGTATCTTCAGGTCCCCACAACCAGGATAATCCTAATGATGGTCCTGAAAATTCACCAGCTATATCTACAACCGTATATTTAAAGAAAGAAAAAATAAAATGGTCTCGTGAGGAGTATAAAGTCGTTATGACTGCTTTTCATGAAGCGTTACTCAAACCTCAAAAAAACATGACTCGCCAAACATATGACACTTGGCGTGAAAAAGTTGGTCAAGCAAATAGAAAGTATATTGACGAAAATAAGTTGGCCAATGTACGTAGGTACATTATTCGTAATAACCGATTGACAGAGGCTGAAATTCATGAAATTAAAAGAATTGTAACAAGAAGAGTCGAATCAACAAAATATGAAAAGGAACCGGAACCAGAAATAAAAAGTAATAACATCAAACAAATCACAGGTCATAATGTAGAAACCGTGAAACACGCAAATCACTGCGAAGATAATGATGTAAGTTTAAAAGTGCTGGAAAGGTGTGATCTGAGTCTGAGTCAGTTAAAAGACAAAAATAAAACGAGTTCAGAACACATCGAAGATAATTATTTGACGGAAAATAAGAACAATATACAGGAAGCCAAGATAGAAATAAAAAACCATCTAAGTCAAATACAAAGTATTACAATGGAGGAACGTGAACAGCCCCCAAAATTCCAACCAACAAAAAAAACCTCCGAACTATTAAATTGTACAATGCAGCACTGAAATCAATACTGGATGAAGACCCTCATACAAATCTTAACGAAGTAATATATGCATCAGAAACAGCAGCAACAAAAAAATTAAATATCAAAATAAAAACAAGGCTGTCTCGCAGACGTGAAGATCCACCTTGGAAAAGAAAAATTGAAAAAGAAATCGAACAACTAAGAAGTGAAATGTCAGTACTGGATGAATTGAGTAGAGGAATAAATGTAAGAACTAGGAAAAGAAGAAGAGCCGAAAAAAATATAACATCAGGAATGAAAATGACGTCTTATCAAATAAAGAAAAAATAAAGCAAAAAATCCAACTGAAGGCTCAAAGAATAAGACGCTATGAAAAAAGAGCAAGATTTTACAGAAAAAACAAGATCTTTCAGACTGATACAAAGAGATTTTACAGGGAAATAGGTAAAAAAGAATTGAAGTGACAGTACCCCCCAGAATGGAAGAAGTCACACAGTTCTGGGAAAAGATATGGGCTTGCCCTAAAGAACTTATCAAGGAAGTACATTGGATTACGCAGGAGATAGAACGAATGAAAAATAAACCCGAACAGACATGGTCTGGAATTACAGAAGATGATGTTAAATTTGCACTAAAAAAAGCACACAATTGGAAATTCCCAGGTATAGATAAAATTCCTAACTTTTGGCTATATTATTTAAATACAGCACATAAAAAATAGCCAAAGAACTCCAAGAAATGGTTGACGATCCCACTAAAATTCCTGCATGGATGACCAAAGGAATTACATTTCTTCTACCCAAGAATGGTGACACAAACAACCCGAAAAACTACAGACCAATTACATGTCTTCCGACAACATATAAACTACTAACATCTATTTTTAAAAAACAGACATATTTATTCTTAGAAAGAAATGACATGATACCGCTTGAACAAAAAGGGTGCAAACGTGGCTGTTATGGTTGTAAAGACCAATTGCTAATTAACAAAATGATCCTGGAAAACTGCTACAGTACAAAGAAAAATCTTAGTACTGCCTGGATAGACTACCGAAAGGCATTCGATAGTGTGCCACATTACTGGATTTTAAAGACTTTAAATATATACAAGATATCGCCCGTCATCATCAATTTCATCAAACAGTGCATGTCTATGTGGAAAACAATCCTTTACCTCAATCATATAAATGGAACCTATAAGTCTGATGAAATAAACATCAAAAGAGGTATATTTCAAGGTGATTCTTTATCTTACTATTCTGCATATCATTAATAGCACTAACCAGTCAACTTAATAAGACAGAATGTGGTTATAAAATAGGCCAAAAGAAAATAAGCCATCTATTTTACATGGATGACTTAAAGTTATATGCTAAGAATGATAATGAGCTGAAAGTTCTTCTGCAAACTGTAAAATGCTTCAGCGAAGACATTGGAATGAAATTTAATTTGAATAAATGTGCTAAAGCTACAGTTTTACGTGGATCAATACAAGAAACATCCTCAATTAGCCTAGACCCTGCTGTAACAATAAAAGAATTGAAACTAGAAGAAGCTTATAAATACCTAGGTGTAAATGAGAGCGAAAACATTCACCATAAAAAAATGAAAGAAATAGTGCGTAAAGAGTACTATAGAAGGCTACGAATGATATTAAAAACTGAATTAAATTCACAGAACAGAGTTATGGCCATTAATAGCCTTGCAATGCCAGTTGTCCAATATAGCTTCAACATCTTAAACTGGACTCTAAACGACATCAGGCGAATGGATGCTAAAACAAGAAAGCTTCTTTCCAAGCATACGATGCATCATCCAAAGGCTGATGTAGACCGTCTATACATACCACGTAAAGAAGGTGGAAGGGGTCTTATTCAGCTGGAATTGTCATACAAGACAACAACTATTGGCTTACTAACATACATAGAAACAACAAAGGATTGGATGATACAATTAGTAAGGCAACATGAAGAAAGAAAGAAAAAATATTCAATAATAAAAGAAGGCAGTAAATACAAACAAGATTTACAGTTAGTAGATGGTGTAGAAAAGCAAAACAGAAGCCAAGAACCAACTATTGCGTCAAAAAATATGAAAATGAAAGCCAAAGATAAAGCTCTTGAAAAGATGAAACAGCGCTGGCAAGACAAACCTCTGCATGGCCAATATCCAGTACGTGCCAATAAATCCAATGTTGAAAAAGTTAATACTCATCGATGGTTACGTGCATCTGCATTAAAGTCTGAAACTGAAGGCTTTATTCTTGCAGCACAAGACCAAAGTCTTTTCACTAGAAACTTTCAGGCAAATATTATGCATAATAATATGGATCCAAAATGCAGGTTTTGTGATAAACACCAAGAAACAATAGACCACCTAATCTCAGGCTGTTCTGTGCTTGCCCCAAATAAATATAAAAATCGCCACGATAGAGTTGGGCAATATTTACATTGGGCAATGTGCAAACATTATAGATAAGCTGTAAACAAACACTGGTATGAACATCACCCATCACCGGTTACAGAAATAGAAGATGTAACCATTCTATGGGATTACACCATCTACATAGACAGAAAAATTGAAGCAAACAGGCCAGAAATTATTGTTAAAAACCAGAAGGAGAAAACTTGTCTATTAATTGATATGGCTTGTCCAGCGGATTGTAACATAGCAATCAAGGAATTTGAAAAACTGTCAAAATATAAAGACCTGGAAATTGAAATAGAAAAAATGTGGAAATTGAAAACAAGAGTTGTGCCAGTGATAGTAGGTGCACTTGGAATGATAAAAAATGGAACAAAACAACACATTGAAAGAATCCCTGGAAACCCCAGCTTAAGAGATATACAAAAAATTGTCTTATTAAGTACAGCCCACACACTAAGGAAAACTTTATCTATGTAATGCTTGGGATGATAGGGAAGATAGAAAACATGAAATGGAGCCATAACAACACGCCACTACCTGCCTTACGTCTCTCCGCAGACTTGGTTGGTAGTGTGACCAAAGCAGAAACCGAAATATGATGAAAAATGACATAATAATAATAATAACGCGATTGGAATTACAACGAGAATGACGTGTTTTTCTGAGGCTCCTGAAAACGTAACGTTTTTCTAATTTTCTTTGTTTCTACTATTTTAAGCGTAAACATTAATTTTTAATTTTACTATTTTAAACATAAGCATTAATTTTTTCTTCGTGTATAATTTAAATTGTATGTTTCTTCTTTAAATGATCCTTAAATAGATTTATTATCTAGTTTTCTAAAGCAAGACAACGAAAAAACTGTTCGATACAATTCCTACGATAATTTTTCTGAGAAAGAATACGTAATAATTTATTCGTTCAATTTATATATTTATTTATTTTTCGATAACCTTATTCTCGTTGGATTCAATGAAAGAATAACACTAACAGAATACAGTGGGCGAACAAAATATTATTTTTAAATGTTACGGTAGTAAACTCAAACGTATGTCCACATTTTCTTTTCTATTAAATTTTGAATTTTTTTTTTATCTTATTTATTTTCATTGCAAGGACTATTGATGGTAGCAACTTTTTTTTCTTTTAACAATACTCTCTAAGTGCAGTGATTTTTTTCCCGTTGAACGGCCGTTACGTCCAAGTTTGTTTGTTTCTTCAACGAGCGTCTTTCTCTTTGAATTATTACCAGTAACACATTTTTGAAGGAAGACATAATACCAGCAACATATTTATCATGTAAAAATATTACTAATGATATATTTTTGAAAAATATATATAAACAGCTACATATTTTTGAAGAAAAAAATATCAATAATACATTTATCGACAAAACCCTGTTTACAAAAAAAGGTCATATAAACCTGAGCTACAAACTGATTTCTTATATATTTTATTCATACAAATCTATTGTAAAAGTTTTGTCGGCATTAAATATACCATTGAGATTGATGTGCCGAAAAAATGAATCTAACTGAACAGTATTGTGGAGGACCGCACATCTACATAGCAGAGTATTAACAATACAAGTAGTATAAACCGTGTTCATGTTACGTATCAATTCAAATCAAGATTTCTGCTAAAAATGCATACATTTTCTACTTTGCTTTATAGCAGCTCCCGGGTACTGAAATTGAAAGATTGAGTGCAAATCTATAAGCAAGAATAATAATAATAATAATAATAATAATAATAATAATAATAATAATAATAATAATAAATAAAATAGAAAGTATATTGACGAAAATAAATTAGCCAATGTACGAAGGGACATTATTCGTAATAACCGATTGACAGAGGCTGAAATTAATGAAACTAAAAGAATTGTAACCAGAAGAGACGAAACAATTAAATATGAAAAGGAACCGGAATCAGAATCAGAAATAAAAAGTAATAACATCAAACAAGCCACAGGTCATAATGTAGAAACCGTGATACACACAAATCACTGTGAAGATAATGCTGTAAGTTTAAAAGTGCTGGAAAGTTGTGATCTGAGTCAGTTAAAAGACGAAAATAAAACGAGTTCAGAACACATCGAACATAATTATTTGACGGAAAATAAGAACAGTATACAAGAAGCCAAGGAAGAAATAAAGAACCAACTAAGTCAAATACAAAATATTGCAATGGAGGAACGAGAACAGCTCCCAAAATTACAACCAACAAAACATAACCTCCAAACTATTAAACTCTACAATGCAGCACTCAAATTAATCTTGGATGAAGACACTCATACAAATCTCAATGAAGCAATATATGCATCAGCAATAGCAGCAACAAAAAAATTGGAATATCAAATTAAAAACAAGGCAGTCTCGTAGACATGAAGATCCACCTTGGAAAAGAAAAATAGAAAAAGAAATCGAACAACTTAGAAGTGAACTATCAGTACTGGATGAACTGAGTAGAGGAATAAATGTAAGAACTAGGAAAAGCAGAAGAGTCGAAAGAAAATACAACATTAGAAATGAAAATGAATTCCTATCAACTAAGAAAAAATAAAGCAAAAAATACAACTGAAGGCTCAAAGAATAAGACGCTATGAGAAAAGATTAAGATTTTACAGACAAAACAAGATTTTTCAAACGGATAAAAAGAGATTTTACAGGGAAATAGGTAAAAAAAAATTGAAGTGACAGTCCCCCACCCCAGAATGGAAGAAGTTACACAGTTCTGGGAAAAGATATGGGCTTGCCCTGAAGAACATAGCAAGGTAATAGATTGGATTGCACAAGAGATAGAACGAATGAAAAATAAACCAGAACAGACATGGGCTGGAATTACAGAAGAGGATGTTAAATTTGCACTACAAAAAGAACACAATTGGAGATTCCTAGGTATAGATAAAATTCCTAACTTTTGGCTATATTATTTAAATACAGCACATAAAAAACTAGCCAAAGAACTGCAAGAAATGGTTGACGATCCCACTAAAATTCCTGCATGGATGACCAAAGGAATTACATTTCTTCTACCCAAGAATGGTGACACAAACAACCCGAAAAACTACAGACCAATTACATGTCTTCCGACAACATATAAACTACTAACATCTATTTTAACAAAACAGACATATTTATTCTTAGAAAGAAATGGCATGATACCGCTTGAACAAAAAGGGTGCAAACGTGGCTGTTATGGATGTAAAGACCAATTGCTTATTAACAAAATTATCCTGGAAAACTGCTACAGTACAAAGAAAAATCTTAGTACTGCCTGGATAGATTATCGCAAGGCATTCGATAGTGTGCCACATTCCTGGATTTTAAAGACTTTAAATATATACAAGATGTGACCCGTCATCATCAATTTCATCAAACAGTGCATGTCTATATGGAAAACAACCCTTTACCTCAATCATATAAATGGAACCTATAAGTCTGATGAAATAAACATCAAAAGAGGTATATTTCAAGGTGATTCCTTGTCTCCAATACTATTCTGCATATCATTAATAGCACTAATCAGTCAACTTAAGAAGACAGAATGTGGTTATAAAATAGGCCAAAAGAAAATAAGCCATCTATTTTACATGGATGACTTAAAGTTATATGCTAAGAATGATAATGAGCTGGAAGATCTTCTGCATACTGTAAATTCTTCAGCGAAGATATTGGAATGAAATTCAATTTGAATAAATGTGCTAAAGCTACAGTTTTACGTGGATCAATACAAGAAACATCCTCAATTAACTTAGACCCTGCTGTAACAATAAAAGAATTGAAGCCAGAAGTAGCTTATAAATACCTAGGTGTAAATGAGAGTGAAAGCATTCACCATAAAAAAATGAAAGAAATAGTGCGTAAAGAGTACTATGGCAGGCTACGAATGATATTAAAAACTGAATTGAATTCTCAGAACAGAGTTATGGCCATTAATAGCCTTGCAATGCCAGTTGTCCAATATAGCTTCAACATCTTAAACTGGACTCTAAACGACATCAGGCGAATGGATTCTAAAACAAGAAAGCTTCTTTCTAAGCATAAGATGCATCATCCAAAGGCTGATGTAGACCGTCTATACATACCCCGGAAAGAAGGTGGAAGAGGTCTTATTCAGCTGGAATTGTCATGCAAGCAACAACTATTGGCTTACTAACATACATAGAAACAACAAAGGATTGGATAATACAATTAGTAAGGCAACATGAAGAACGAAAGACAAAATATTCAATAACAAAAGAAGGCAGTAAATACAAACAAGATTTACAGTTAGTAGGTGCTGGAGAGAAGCTAAACAGAAGCCAAGAACCAACTATTGCGGCAAAAAATATGAAAATGAAAGCCAAAGATAAAGCTTTTGAACAGATGAAACTACGCTGGCAAGACAAATCTCTGCATGTCCAATATCCAGAAGGTGCCAACAAATCCAATGTTGATAAAGTTAATACTCATCGAGGGTTACATGCATCTTGATTAAAGTCTGAAACTGAAGACCAAAGTCTTTTCACTAGAAACTTTCAGGCAAATATTATACATAATAATATGGATCCAAATGCAGGTTTTGTGATGAATACCAAGAAACAATAGACCATCTAATCTCAGGCTGTTCTGTACTTGTCCCAAATGAATATAAAAATCGCCACGATTAGAGTTGGGCAATATTTACATTGGGCAATGTGCAAACACTATGGAAAATCTGTAAACAAACACTGGTATGAATATCACCCAGCACCGGTTACAGAAATAGAAGATGTCACCATTCTATGGGATTGCACCATCTACACAGACAGAAAAATTGAAGCAAATAGGCCAGGCATTATTGTTAAAAACAGAAGGAGAAAACTTGTCTATTAATTGATATGGCTTGTCCAGCGGATTGTAACATAGCAATCAAGGAATTTGAAAAACTGTCAAAATATAAAGACCTGGAAATTGAAATAGAAAAAATGTGGAAATTGAAAACAAGAGTTGTGCCAGTGATAGTAGGTGCACTTGGAATGATAAAAAATGGAACAAAACAACACATTGAAAGAATCCCTGGAAACCCCAGCTTAAGAGATATACAAAAAATTGTCTTGTTAAGTACAGCCCACACACTAAGGAAAACTTTATCTATGTAATGCTAGGGATGATAGGGAAGATAGAAAAACATGAAATGGAGCCATAACAACACGCCACGACCTGCCTTAGGTCTCCTCGCAGACTTGGTTGGTCGTGAGACCAAAGCAGAAATCGAAATATTATGAAAAATGACATAATAATAATAATAATAATAATAATAATAATCTTATTCACGCATATAAATATATATAGCATTTACTTCATTATCTGCATAGACATATTGTTAAATATAAGAAACAATGAATATCCATTATGCTTTAATATGTGCCGTTCTCAGCATCTTATTTGGCTTTCAGTTTTTGCTTTAATTTTTGGTGACATAAAAAAATATCAGACACAGGTTGTTAATTAATAATTCGGTTCTATATCACACCACGTGACAGACCGAAATATTAACAACAAAATATGTATCTACATGCAATGATGATTGCATAACACATGAAACCCAAAATCGTGCCATAGAGTAATATATATATATATATATATATATATATATATATATATATATATATATATATAATGCATATCTGTAACTGCATGTATCTATTTAAAAGTAAAAATATCTGACACGAAAATATTATATATGTATGTATATATACAGGGTCAGATATATTTGTAGTCTAAATTACGCGAAAAAAAAACTAATATTGACATCATATTTTAACAGATATATTTACTGATGTTGAACAAAGATAGCTTGAAATATAAAGTTTAAATGTGTGTAATTAAATTCCTTTGGCTTCAATCACAAACTTCAAACGACTTCATTATCACCTGCAACTCTTCTAGACAATCTATTTGTTTAAGTTGCTGAATGCTGTTATAATCCATGCTTTTAGTTCATTTTTGGTGTTACAAGGAGTTTTATTATGCTATTATCCGGATTAAATGCAAGTTATACAAAATAATCAAGACGGTTGCGCTCTGAGAAGGTAGATGGCCAGATGAAATTCTTAATGTGGTCGCAGACTTTATCTGACAGTCATTACTATATTCTCTTGATTGTGGAGCATGGTACAGAGTCATATTTGCAGTAATAATGTCTTCCAGGAACCAATCTCTTGACCTCCTCAAGGCATTTGATGTAGTCTCATAGAAAGATGACTGAAGGCATAAAATTTCTATCATAAGATATTGTTTTATACACATTCGTAATCACCATTTGGCACATTTAATTTTTTCCAGATCGAATGTATTGAATGTAGAGTGACACCCAAACACTCTAAAATGTTGTTAGTGTGGTTTCTAGCACGGATTCTAAGCAGGACGGCATGGTGTTTCCAAATTTGTGGTGTAATCAATTAAGATATGACAGCCATTTTCTCAAAGACGGTACCTAGCTGACTCGACTATACTTCATTACACCGCCATACTCTCTCTCTCTCTTTCTCTGATATATATATATATATATATATATATATATATATATATATATATGCGTGTATGTGTGTGTGTGCGGTCTGGTATGTGTGTGTGTGTGTGTGTGTGTGTGTGTTTGTTCGGGAATAAAACTTTGATTGCAAAGATAGTGTGCGTATACATCTATATCTATTGTTACACACACATACCCACATATATATATATATATATATACCTGTACATGTATCTATAAACATAGGAATATATATATATATATATATATATATATATATATATATTTATATATATATATATACAATTCTAAATATTTATATATTAAACAAATATATATGCATTACAAATTTATAATATACAGTATTTCTTTATTTCTTGTACGTATATATATATATATATATATATATATATATATATATGATACACACCCACACCCACATATATATAGATATATGTTTGTACGCAGGAATATGTATGTATGTATGTATCTATGTGTACAATTCTTAATAGGAATATGCGTATACATCCATATATATTTACACACCCATACATATATCTCTATACATTTATATCTATATATATACAGTAATATCTATTCATATGCATGTATATGTATATTATATGTTTATAATATGAAGTATTTCTTTATTTCCCTGTTATCGTATATATATATATATATATATATATATATGTATGTATGTATGCTGGAATATATGCATCTATATATGAGCACAAATGCCTCTTAATAGGAAGTGTTTGACTTTTGAGTGGGCACGCCTTTATCTTTTCATAGCGATGACCATCTGTTTATTCTCCGCGGCATCCTGACTTGAATTGCTCTAAGCCGAAATTACGTCGAGCCAAGGAAAATAATTCCCTTCGGAAGATGAAGTCTCTTTCCTACTGTTTATGCAATTGTTCGCTGATAAACCGGTCTGTAGCTACCATTTCAAATCCAATCGTCAGTACACGTTACCTTGTTCCTCCTTAAGAACTTTTCTTTGCCTTTTCCAAGCGCGTGTATAGATAGTAATTTTTTCTCCTTTTTTTATAAAAGCCTAAGTTTTTTCTTTAGCTACGTTAAGGTGGATGCTAAAAAAAGTTTACAATAATATGAGTTGCAATGTCCGTTTTTTAATATCGCAATTTTACAGATAGAAGCGCAGTATTAGATTAGAAGTTAGGCCTTATCATTCAGCTCTTAAAATTACTAGAAATAACCAAAATTTCTTTTAACACTTTCTTTGCTGAAATATTTTGCTCATGGCCGTCCCTTGTGGATTATCTTTATCGGTCTAATTCAAAAATTAAACGCATTATCAACCGTTATCTTTTTTTTTTTCATAATTTCTTTTTACTTGCTTTTCGCTGTTCTTAAGAATTTGTTTTATTTGATTTTTAAGATTATTTCTTACTTCTTATATCACAGTGGCTTTAATATCTTTATTAGATGAGGAAATGATTAAAATCAAATTCGAATTATCTTAAAACGCGTAAATAATTTTACGATTTTACACATCGCAATCAAATAAAGGTATAATCATAATTGATTTATTCATCAAAATCTGACTCAAACGAATGACTATTTTCATTTGTCAAAGTAACGCAACAATTCAAGATGTTCATTTGTGCTTTAAACAGGCTTTGTCAGATTATATATAAAGGGGCATATAAAATAACAGGGATGAAAGCACAATAATAAAATAAAAAATATGGCAGCATAAAAAAAATAGAGTTGACCGGTTACTAATCTCTACTCCCCAGAGTTAATAGAGTGCAAATCATTAAAAAATATATTGAAAATATTTGTTAGACTTTTGTGTCCACTGCAGATAACTTAGAAAGTTATTTAAAATATATGAAACATTAAAATTCTCTAATCGCATTTAACAAGAAACATTTTTCTTAGTTCTAATAAATTGTCTTATTAAGTACAGCCCACACACTAAGAACTTTGTCTATGTAACGCTAGGGAGGATAGCAAAAACATAAAATGGAGCCATAACAACACGCTACGTCCTGCTTTAGGTCGCCCCGCAGACTTGGTTTGTAGTGCAACCATAGCAGAACTCGAAATATGATGAAAATTGACATAATAATAATAATAAGCAGAAGAAGAAGAAGAAGATAGGTTTTGCTACTCAGTTTAAATACAAATCGTTTAAATACACATATTTTGAAGGTTGACCGAGAAGGTATTTTTAAAGCTACCAAGTGATTAATTGGACCTCAAACAATATCGTAGGCTGCACCAATAAACAAAGAATTGATTTGTGGTGAACTCAGTATATACCCATAATATAAAAATGGATGACAGAAATTCCACCAAAACGAAGATGGGACGTTCAAAACAAACCCAAACACACAAACCATTGATTGGCCAACTTGAATTTTACGTTAAAAGCTTTATTCTATTATGAATATAAATCGTTATGTCTGTACAGAAATTATCATTCTATGAGTCCATTTTCTGCAAAAAATATGAATAGAAAGCATAACTGATTTTCTACGTGTCCAAAATTCACTGGCTCATAAGTGCCATTAACAAAAGCTTTGAAAGTTTACTGCCTACAACAGAAAGATTTAAGCATCATAATGATTTAAAACTCATGATCATCAGGTTACGATTGATTTCTCACATGGAAACTTAACTGCCACCTGTCGAACCAAAGTGCTATCGAACAGTACACACCTGTCACCTGGCGAACCATAGTACTATCGGGCAATTCTTCGCTAAGCAGCATGAGGAACATACAAACTTCAGACAGCTACTCGCAAAAATTAAAAATCAAAGAGAGACTTTTCATTCTTGTGACAATTCTCATACAACAAAAACAACACTAATAAAAAACAGTTACAACTTAAGAACAGTTATAACTCAAAGGCATTCTCATGTGTATATAATATAATATATGTGTATATAATATATGTGTATATAATATATGTGTATATAATATATGTGTATATATATATATATGTATATAATATATGTGTATATAATATATGTGTATATAATATATGTGTATATATATATATGTGTATATAATATATGTGTATATAATATATGTGTATATATATATGTGTATATAATATATGTGTATATAATATATGTGTATATATATATGTGTATATAATATATGTGTACATAATATATAAAAAATCATGTGTATATAATATATAAAAAAAATCATGCGTATATAATATATAAAAAAAAACATGTGTATATAATATATAAAAAAATCATGTGTATATAATATATAAAAAAAATGATGTGTATATAATATATAAAAAAATCATGTGTATATAATATATAAAAAAAATCATGTGTATATAATATATAAAAAAAAATCATGTGTATATAATATATACAAAAAAATCATGTGTATATAATATATAAAAAAAATCATGTGTATATAATATATAAAAAAAATCATGTGTATATAATATATAAAAAAAAAAAACTCGCACAACCGAACACACACATTCGCGAAAACAGAAACACACATGACACACAAATGTCACATCGTAGCACTCTTTGCTCACTGGATCTGCCAGATTCACTAATTGTCTCTAACTGTTAATGGTGACTTGAGAGCATCAAATACATGAACCGTATTTCTAGTACTTTTATTCCGATGTGGGCTTCGTAAAATCACTTATGAAATTGTCTTCTGCTTCGAGAAGAATTATTCATATTTGAAATGTCAGTCATTAAAATTAAATTGTTGGTAACCATTTCTTTGCCGAAACACATAATGTATACAACATACATACATACATACATGTGTGTGTGTGTGTGTGTGTGTGTGCGTGTGTATGTCTGTGTCTGTGTGTGATAATATAAAGAACAAATAGGAAACGTTCAGCAATCTAACATGTTACACTTTTATTAAACGTTTGGATTCCAATCCAAAATTTGATTTTCTACTATGACGCACATACTAACATATATAAAAAAATAAATGAATGAATATATATATATATATATATATATATATATATATATATATATATATATAGTGTAAATGCTAAAGAACTCCTCGGAAATGTAAATTAGTTGGCACCTGAATTTATATATATATATATATATATATATATATATATATAGTACCATAAGGACAAACGTGGTAGATGTTATAATAAATAGGACTATAAGAACGGACACAGAATGCTACAGAGACAATTCTCTCTCCTTCTATGAGCCAGGCCCTTTCAGGATGTTACCGGTCATGACTTTCGCCAATCTCTAGTCCTCTATAGCTCAACATTTTCTATTTTTGTTATCTACAGTAAATCCTGTTCCGCCCCTCACGCCATTTACATATTTTTTTATAAGCGTTTCACCCCGAGCAAGGCATGTCACTGCCACTACTGCGCAGGTGGCTACATAGAGTGGAAAAAGGATGATTAAATATAGGAAATGTCAGAGGGTGAGTGATAGGCGGGTAAGGATACCGAGAATGAGGGTTGGGTAGATGAGAGTGTTCTGAGAATGATTGGGAGTTAGAGTGATAGAAGGTGTCTATTGACCCAACATTTAAACACCTGGAGATTGTAGCTGTCGGGAAAGCAGACTTGTGGAAGGGAGTTCCACAGGCGGGAAGCGCGAGTAAAGAAGCTGTTGGAGTAGAATTTACGGTTACATCTTATCTGTTTAACTGTAAAAGGGTGGGACCTAGTTGCTAATCTAGCATCTCGTGTAAATTCCTGTTTAGGCGGCACCAGTGCTCTAAGTTCATCGGAGCAGAAGCCATGAAAGTACTTGTAGAAGAGGCACAGGGAAGCCACATCACGCCTGTGAGAGAGTGGTTGCTGCCGGTCTGCCAAGTCAGTATCAACCACGTTACAGATCCTCCTTTGTATATTGTCAAGAAGCCCAAGGAGAGCAGCAGGGGCACCCGACCAGATATGGCAGCAATATTCAATACACGGGCGGATGGTAGATTTCAACATGTGCAGAATAGATTCAGGTGGGAAAAACTTCCGGGCCCTGCACAGAGAGCCGACTTTCATAGCAGCAGATTTGGCAATGGATTCGATATAGTAGTTCCAACTGAGGTCCGCCGAAATTGTAAGTCCAAGGAGGCGTTGTGTTTTACTCTCTGGGAGGCTAGCCTGTCCCATGCTAATGGGAGGTAGATGCGATTGTCTATGGTGGTTAGTTGATAACAGCTTCGTTTTAGAAGCATTGAAAATTACTAGCCATTTCCTACCCCAGGCCACTACGGATTGGAGGTCCTTTTCAAGCACGGCAGCGAGGTTTGCTTTGTCGCCCACACCTGGTTTTTGATCGATGCGAGAGTAGATTGTTGTGTCATCGGCGTACAATCCTACTTGGGATCTAATGGCGTCGGGGAGATCATTAATGTAGATCGGAAAGAGAGTGCGACCTAGGATAGAACCTTGAGGGACGCCCGCGTTCGTATGGTAGTTTTGGGAGGCATGCCCATTTAATACTACCTTCAATGTGCGGTTAGAGAGGAGTGACTGAATGAGGTCAAAAAGATATCCAGTTATCCCGTAGCTCCGCACTTTGCACAAGAGGCCAGCGTGCCAGACCCTGTCGAACGCTTTGGAGATATCCAAGGCAACGGTTCGGGCTTCACCATTCTTGTCAAGTGCCCGGTATCCTCTGTAATGGTCGTTAGGATATCAGCAGTACTGTTTGTCAGATAGAAGTCTGTGGGCCATGAAATGCTGAATCACCTCGGCGTTGATAATGGCTTCGAAAACTTTGCCAAAGTTCGGAAGGAGACTAATAGGACGGTAATTGGCGGGGTCTGAGGCTTCGCCAGAATTCTTAAATATAGCAACTACACAGGAGGACTTCCAACAGGCAGGAAAACAGAAAGCAGATAGGCAGAGGTTATAGAGTTTAGAGAGGACAGAGGACAGTTCTGGGGCACATTTCTTATACTCGTTTGGTAGCTTAATCGCTGCTTTCTTCTGCCCCTCTTGCCTCTAATCTGCCCGGTGAGTACCAAGCTCCCTTTTCTTTTTCGTGGCCTAAAGATTTCAATTGCCTCTTTCTGACGTTAATTATATCCTCCCGTATAACCACTTTTCTTTTGTTTCTAGTTTCTTTTTTTTATATATCCGTGAGAAAATTGTTCAGCATTCACTGCGATATCAGGGAACTTATATTACGTAACAATGCAGTACTCTTTTCTTTGTTTCTAAAGATTTTTTTCGTTCCTTAATATTTTACTTGGGCTTCGAATTACACTATTATCTTTTCTAAGTTAAAAACTAATATTAAATCTGAAGAACGATTAGCCGTCACATTAGTTCAGCGAGTTAGTTCATCATAGAATAATTTTTAGAAACTATTTCGCTGTGCAGTGCATTCGGCATATTTCTCATATTCTTATTTAGTTAATTACTATACGTGATACACTCTTTGGCAATCCCATTTCTTTGGCAATCACATCTCTTTGAACTCAACACTGATCAAAACGGAACACTTACCCGCAGTTATTTGCCATTTTTTCAGTGGATAACTAGTTACCTACCAAGGCTATACGACTAAGTCTGTCCTGCTATGGAATTCTCAGCTGAGTGTGAGAAGAAATTGATTCTTACCTTTCATAAGGTTATTTGCGCTTAAATGAATGTAACAAAACCGATAAGAATTCGAACTGAACTCTTTCATTTCTATGCACCACGTGCATTGTGGTGCAGTGGATATCGGCTTATAACGAGAAACCATTGCAATCACTTACTCGCAGATAACCTTACGAAAGGTTATTTGCGAGTTCCTCCAGCTATGGGTGAAATAGCAGGACAGATTTGGTTGTATTGGCAACCAGTCTAGCGGAGAAATTAATGGCGACTTACTGCTGGAAATCTTTTGCCCAGTCCGTTATGCCTCTTTGAAGACATGATCACCCAATAGTGCACTTAACTGAATGACTATAGACTACAAAGCACGTGCTATATATTAGAGTAATATACTAATATGAGACCAGATATGTTTTTCTACCTACAATTCGTGAATTCGATTTCGCGATAAATGTCGAAAGCGGTGAAGTAGCTAGATGCAGGTTTCGTTCTCAATATAAACATCATTATACCAGTCAGGAAATCGGGTCACATCATATTAATTCCTCTAATATATTTCTATTTAATGGGATAAGAAAAAAAAAAAGAAATATCAAATGAGTTCGAAAAGTGACGAACGTAAGTTTAAAGTTTGAAACAGAAAATATATTTGTATTGGTTCACACCCCCGTTCAACCTAGCAGTTTAAAACATAAATTTGCAGGTGTTTCTTAAATTGCTAAATTAGCATTTCCTGGAACATAATCACCTAGCAAGTTATCTAATAGAAACTATTTTCTAGTTTTTTCTTTAACGTGCATAGAATTATCTTAACGTTATCCAGAGCGGATTTTCAGTATTTTATATAATGTTTAGCTCTTTTTTAACAGTCTTACATACAAAACATCTCTAATACACTGGCGTGCCAAAATTCAGGGGTATTCGATGTTTACAGTTAATGATAGGGGGAGCCATGTCACAGCTATATCAAGAAAAATGACCAGGCTTATATATTTTCTACTGTGTTTCACTTTTTTATAAACACTACTTAGGATGCGCAATGCAATGAGATGACAATTACTGAAGATCAAAATTGGGCAGACAGAAAATGACACCGTTTTTGTCATTCAAGGGATATCTTAAAACTTTCAACTTAAAATTCTACGTTTTCACTGGAAATATTTCATGGAAGGCGTTACTGTCCTCCGCGGAAGTGGAGTGGCTGAAATGGTCTTGATGAGGTGAGTTTCTAGTATTGTATGTTGTAACAGAAATGTGACACTCGCTCAAATCTTATTTACCTTTAATACAATGGAGTATTTAATACATATCCAGTAGGCTAGGTCAATATTTTTTACGTCCAGGTGATAAGAGAACAGATCACCCACGGCTGATCCTTTTTAACAATACTGCACCGGACAAAACACAGTATACGGATTGCTGGCATGACTGATTTTATTGTACAGGGTGATTGAAAAGTAACTCCCCATTTTAAAATGCTTATCAATTATTTATTAACAATGTATTGATTATTAACTGTAATTTTTTCGTAATGTATGGGGTATGATCCGTTTATCTCATTAATTGAGCTGCTTTGAATGTATAAATTCAGGAAAATCTGCCTGTAAGAGCGTGTCAAAGGGCTGATTTTGTGCGGACACTGTTTCCGGGCAAAGAGTAACCCACACGAGGCTATGCTGAAGAACAAAGTTTCGTCTGGAATAAATAAATACAGACCGCAACTCTTTAAATCCGTCGGGAGACTCATAGCATTTATATTTTTACCAGAACACTGATTTCTGCAATAGAGAAAAGGCTATGAAACGCTCAGAAAATGCAGGCATTACTTGATCGCGTGACACTTTAAAATAATTACAAAACAAAAATCAGTTTCATTTATGTTTAACTTGAAAACGACCAGCAAAATTAAACATAAGATAGCCAGGTAGAGGATTGAACTCTCGTGTTACTCGTTTAACGTAACATACTGCCACAATAACGAAAACACAGCTGTAGAATCTCTCTCGTTTAGGTAGTTCGCCTGGTAAGAAAAAGAATCATATAGAGTTGTACCACACAACTGTTACACGCATGGTCTACATGACGAAAACCAGAAACCTTCTATATACAGCAAAAATTTGGAAGAACTATCATCTCAAGTAAGACTTGTACTGAGAAGAAACCCAGGTTCTAACAGCAGCAATGTCATAAAAGCCATGCAGCACTTCGAAAGAATCACATTAGACTTTAAAGGTCCGCTTTCGTCAAACCCAAAACAAATGTTGACAATAATCAACGAACATTAACGAGTTCCTTTCATTATACCCTGCCCAGATGTGTTCGCAACAACAGTCATAAAAGCGCTTTGCTTGAATTTTTGCCGTCCTCAGTTTATCCACATAGATTCATTCTGGCTTCATCTCTATCCAAACGCATACAGCGATTCATAGAATAGCAAAGAATAGTAGAACAATACTATATAACCCTTAAAACAATGGCCACTGAGAAAGGTATAATGGAATAATCTGGAAAAGTGTTAAATTAGCAGTTGCTGATAAAGTGGTAACTGTAGAAAATTGGGATTAATCCCTCCCAGGGCTTTACGTGCTATTAAAATGATGCTATGCACAGCCATTAATCTAATAAAAAGTTCTACTGGAACGGCTCTACCTCCGTGGCTCTCGAAAAAGGGAATAGTATTACTAAAAACAGACACGCGATTGAATAAAAACAAAATAGGCGGAATAAGTAGAGCTACAAGAAGGCAACCCCCAGTATGTGCGTTTTCTTTACTAGGATGAAGAGTCTCATTAAGAAACTTGGCTTTAGGTACCTACCGATATTTCAGAGGATGATCAAGTCACTCGTATACTACGAAAACACAGAAGGATTAAGTCAAGTCCAAGCGACAACAAGGTAAATTCTCGAGCAAAAAAACTGCAGCTATATTGAAGTAACATTACTTAACATTTTTCTAAATATTTTCTGATAACTTGTCAAAGAAACGCTTGGTCGAATTACTGCACTTCTGCGCTCTTGATCAGATACAATACGATATTTATTCTGTACAAAGATGTGGCACATGGCCGTCAAATGTGGGTGAGGATGGTCAACACTGTCTATTTTATACCTAGGTAAACAATTCCACAAACCTAGTACCCATTAACAGTTTTCACATTTGCCACAAGAATCTATCCATCACCTCCCAATCCTTCGCACACCACAATACAACACATTTACAAAGGGCACCTAAAAAAGAGGAAACAAACCCATGAGGTAAAATTGCTAATATATACAATAGTATAAAAAATATATAATTAAAAGATTTTATGATAATGAAAGGAAGGGGGATGAAATATCGAAAACAATTAAAAATACAACATAATTTTCAAATTAAATAAACAAATGTTCGTAAGACCCGTCTACCCCACAAAATCATAATGGCTGCTGTATTCCGCCAAACGTCGAAATTGGCCAGATACAATACATGATAAACCCTCTAGTATGACGACATTTATACACATGCCAGTGTATAAAATCTAATGTGATTTTATGAATTGATCATTGACGGAGACATCTACCCATCCGCGTGATTAGATATCATATTTTATCTTAGTGGAAATCATTACACGACGCCTAAATGTGAAGATGCTTCATATTGACATGACAACGGAAGCAAGTTAGATTAGATCCAATTTGTAATAGGTTCATTGTATTTATTTATTTCGTGCTAATTTTATTTGGAACTTTTTTATATTCCTAATTATTTAAAAACCAGAATTATTTCCGATAGGCGACAATAAATCCAGTTCTTTAATGAAATTATTAAATAACTCCTACAAAAAATTAATAAAAGTGAAATTTTGAAAATTAATTATATATTACCTTCCTAGTTCTATGATATAGATTAAGCAGTGAATGAAAATACCAGTTATTTAAAAAGGAGAATTATTCCCGATATATGATAATATCTTAATTTTATCATAGAAAATATGTATGTTTATAAGTTCTGCACCAGCTCATTGCACCTATGTTCTCTTGTCTTGTACATATATGGAATGATTTTATTGAAGCATTTGCTGTGTCTACAGCTAGAAAAGTTTCTTCACTATGTTGTGCTAGACCCTCTTTCTAGTCAGAATCGATATTGCATTTTAATAAATCAACCATTCGTCCTTGCATTGAATATTGCAGTCATATTCGTAATGGTGCTCATGTTATATATCTCCAGATGATTGATAAAATTCATTTCTCACCAGTGGAACTATTAACTAATTTTTTGCTAACTTGCCAACGCCATACGCTTTCTGTTGTCTTCCTGAAGGTTGTATTGTTGTTTCTCTTCCAGTTACAGTAACCTACCTTAGTCTTGGTGGAATTACAATCATCCTTGGCGTGAAGTGATTAAAATAATGACAATCTCAGATAATATGTAGTTGACAAATGCAAATTTATTTCAATTTTACCGTTATATTTGACTGAACATTTAAATTCTTATTTTAATATTTAAAAATCAAACCATTCTCTTATGCGATAATAAATTACCCTTATAAACGAAAGACCGTCATTACAGCCATAGAATCTTGAAACAATGCAAAATATTCCTGTTATTATTCGGCGTACCAATAAATGATTATCCAATTAACGCAGTTTCTTTATAGTTAGTTTATTCTATGTTAGTCATTTTAGTGCCATACGTGATGCACCCTTCAGCAATCACGTCCCGAAGGAGACATGACTGAATGGGAATTATATTTTAACATATTAGCTTGCCATTACTTTCTGCGGTAGACTGGTTGCCAGCCAAGGTTATAGAACTTAATTTGTACTTCCATTTAGTCCATAGCTTTAGGTAGAAGAGACTGATTAATACCTTTTCCAAGGGTATTTGCATATGAGTGAATGCAACGAATTAAACTAAAATTCGAATAAAAATTTATTTTCTCGCACTTTTTGCTTGAGAAAATCTCTTTCGCCTCCATTCTGTCCACCCAATTATGTGGGCACCTCGACGTGGGTGGCATTCTTGTTTTGCTAGACATTATTATAACTGAGTAGTGAGTTCGATCATCACTGGGTACCCGTACTTTCGGCCTTGTGCCACATCTAAACGGGGCTTAGTATATCAACTGTCCAACCAATTTTGTTCTATAAAATTTAATTGTAATGTTGTTAGTTATTTACTGTCCTCTTGATTACTTATCTCGTGGAATAATGTTCTCCTTTCTTTTAATTTTACAGTCACACCTTCTAACTTAGGGACTTCACTGTGTTCTTACAATATATATATATATATATATATATATATATATATATATAATATTGTAACTAAGTTGTAGAACTCGTAGGTTTTTAACCTGTTGTTCATGCATTTACTTTTATAAAGAGTGCTCGATACAAATGTAGAGCATTATACTGAGCTTGATATATCAACTAAATCACCTGAAGAGGAAGCAGCCCAGATAGATGGCTAGCTTCGAAACCCGAAAACTTTTGAGTAGTGATACTATGAATTTATAAACCATTATAACAACTATTACAGTATATATATTGTAATTTTGTTATTAAAACGGTTCATAAACGCGTTATATCACTACACAATAACTTTCATGTTTCAGAATAATATTGTTCTTTTGACAATGGTTTATTTTATAAAATATAAAATAAATTTATCGCTGTTGAGAAAGTTAAGGAGAGATAGTTGGAGGAAGTTTAGCACTAGTGTGGGTGTGTAACTTCCTCTAACTACACTTTTAATTTTGAAAAGTAAGATTTTATGAAACAAATAATAAAATAGTAATCTTGTTTAAAAACATACTTTAATCTGTCTCTATCTGCTTTCACAGTAAAATGGTGTTTACTTTCGCTTTCCCTTATCAACCAACCTAATCCAAGGTTCGAGAGTCACTCAAGGTAGGAGGCAAATTTAGATTGTTATAAATAACCATTATGATATACATAAACAAGGATCTAAAAAAATTGAAGATTATAAATACTAGAAAAAATTATAACGAATGGCATAGCATTGAAGGTATTAAGATTCTAGTTTCGGGTGTCTCTTCTACAAAGTTACTAATTTGGGAAAGTATAAGTTCGTACGAATCTTCTTCTCACTTTTGAAATAGAGGATGAATTACTTCCGCGAAATTAGCATTGGTTGTTCTTCATGGAAAAGCCTAAATCGGTGGAAATAAAGCTTTTCTATGCCATGTTTTACAGTTGTTTTTAAATTTGCGATGTTGCATCTGCGGGGAAGAGGGATCAGATTGAAGAATATACCTTTCCCTTAAATTATTTTATCAATATTTTTAAACTCTTCTGAGGCGGAAAATTGGGGATAGTGCAATTGCTGTTCTTTAATTGATCGAAGGATGAACAATGATAACGAGAGTTTGGCAATGCCTAACACATAAATAATTAACATCTGTGATACGTAATTTAAGGACTTGGAAGTCACTCGATTCCGAACCGTTTACGCGTTACTGAGGTCAAAAGTGTGAACATTTGAAACTGGTTTGAAACATGCAATTTTCGAGCACAGCAAGTAAACTTTACGGATATAAATTCTTGGAAACAATCTTCGTTATATTAAATTTGATTACAGTGCCTCTTTCCTTATATTTTCTTAACATGTCGGTGCAATGTAGAAAACGCCATCTGCGTAATGAAAAGATCAATAAAATATTTACACAACTGTACAACTATATGGGTGGATAATTTTATATAAAATCGCACACTCGTCCAATAATTTTCTTTGTGACTCACTTATAAATCTGCCTAAAACATCAGTCAAATGAATACCCAAGTCCAACGCATTAGTCGAAGTTCTTTTGTGCCATTTTTAAAACGAATGTTCAACCCTTTTCAATAACCAATAATAACTTCAGCTAAAGTGTTACTGAAAGACGTATTTGTGTGAGCGGTAGGATTAAGTGTTTAGCAGGAACAGCTTATGGGGGTTCGGAAAATTACTATCTAGAGAACTGTTATTTTATTACCAGACATATTTCAAAATAGAATAAAGTAAGAAAATATGAATGAAAAATTTCATTTTCATCATGTGCCGTGTCCATTCCAGAATTAAACGATCATGGGCATCTACTTGGTTCTGTCACTTATCGTTCTCAACATTCTTCCTTTTGGCATCTCTTCCAAAACTCTGTTGGCCAACCACTTGCTCAGGTTTATCAAGTACGTCTCGCCCTGCTTTTCCATGTCACTCTTTGCTTCTATCTGTTTTGTGAGTATCAAATTCTCCAGACCCCCTTTCCTCATTACATGTCCGAGCAACCTCATCTGTCTCCTCTTTATATTAAGTATGAGTTTTCTCCTCGTTTCCATTCTCTCCAGCACCTCGTCGTTAGACACGTGCTCAGTCCATGGTATCCTCAATATACTTTTGTAAAATCATATTACTGCTGACTCAAGCTCCCCTTCATCCTTGAGGAGATCGCCCTACATTCACTGTCGTACAGAAGAATAGATATCACATAGCGATCCAGTACGTTCTTCTTTGTTTCATTGGGATTTTTCACTACTTTCACTACTCTGGTTAGCTCTCTGAAATGCGTCCTTGTCCATGCTAATGCGACTTTAGATCTCAACATCGCACTTTCCATTCCCTGTCAGCACGCTTCCCAGGTATTTAAAATTTTGTTTAGATTTAGTTTCTCCGACCAGTCGTTTACATTTTGGGGTCACCTTTTTGCTGATGACCATACATTCATTTTTCATCAAGTTTATACTTTGTCCTTTCTTCTCGCTTTCTCTTGCTACATTCTGTAGGATGTTCTACATCCCACTTTCCGTGTCTGATATCAGCGCAGTGTCATCTGCGTATCCTACATTCTTGAGGTTGTGGCCGCCAATGACGAATCCTGGCAAGGGGTTTATTTCTGTCAGAATTTTTTCTCTGTATATGTTGAATAGATCCGGTGTGAAAACACATCCTTGTCTTACACCTCTTTCTATTTTTGTATACCTGCTGAATTCACATTCTTTCCTTATGCAAGAGGTTTACTGCCATGAAATATTCTCCATTATCCTAATATCTTTTCCGAAAATGACGAAGTTGTCGAGGATCGTTATTAAGTCTTTGTGCCGTACTTCGTCCAATGCCTTTAGTTAGTCTATAAAACACATAGTTCTTGCTACATTTCTACTGCTCTTTCAGATAGCATCCCTAGCATAAATATCGCGATCCTTGTTCCAGTATCTTTAATAAAGCTACACTGTTCCTGGCCAATTTCAGGGCCATTTCTGCTGGGAGCTCTGTTCATCAAAATACGCATAATGAGTTTTGTTATGTGTCTCATTAATCTGATTATTCGGTGGAGTTCACATTCCGTTTCATCTGGCTTCTTATGTAGTGCTATGAAAATGGATCTGCTTAGGTTCTCCGGTATATGGTCACTACTGTAGATTTCATAATTATTTCTGTGAGCCTGTCTATGTCAAAATCTTCTAAGGGCATCAAAAACTCTAGTACAATTCTATCGGGTCCTGCCGCTTTATTTCTGTTCAATGGCGATTACCGGTTACACTTCATTTCTGAAGTATTTTTTTCTTTTTCTATTCTTTTGATTTTATACATTCTGTGGCTGATCAGGTCTTTTGTCCTGTTCGTTCCTTTATTTTTTATGCATATCACCATTATTTGTCATGCTCACTAACTCTACTTCGGCACATTTGTCGTTGAGCCACCCTTCTTTAGCCTGTCCGTATTTTTACCTTATTGCCTTGTGTATTATCTTGTATTCCGTTCCATACCTTGGCATTGCTTTTTGTCTCTTTTGCATCATGTCAAGAATCTTTTCGATGATCTACTCATTTTTCTTCAAACGTGCTTTTTCCTTTGGAATGATGTCGTTCGCCGATGTTATTAGAGCCACTCTTATAGCATCTCATTTAGAGCTTCCGTTTCCAATTTGTCCTTTGTTATCGTTTACACACTGTCCATATAAATTTCCTGCAGTGTGGGTCATTCACCAGTCTATTGCAGTCTAAGTTCTGTGTTAGCTTTCTTTAATCGCCTCAGTTTTATCTTTAGTGTGCATAAAAATGGTATGTGGTCACTTACGCAGCCAGCACCTGGGTACGCTTTATAGTGAAGGACTGCGCTTAAGAATTACTTGTTGATAGTAACAAAAATCAATTTAATTTCTAATTTCTCCTCCTGGACTTTAGCAGGTCCTTAGAGGTTTTTGGTGCTCTTGGAACCAGATGTTACTTATTATCTGGTTGTTTGCTGTGCTCCTTTAGGAAATTTCTCCATTTGTTGCTAACAGTAGCAGATTGACGGTCCGGTACTAACTGTAGCGCATGTCCTTCCTTATCATGCAAGAAGTCAGTGTCCTTAGACTTAGGATTTGTCATATTGCTTTGCAAGTCAATGGATCTACGTGGGAGAAATACTGGAGTGATTTTCCATTGCTTTCTCTACGGTGTTTTATCGGGACACCATCTGCTAGGTAAATGAATAAATGTTCAATTTAAAGTTTTAATATAGATTTTTTCGTCTAAAATTTGCATAGGCTTGTATTTCCACCCACCTCCCTGTTGCTGTCTCTGTTTCTCTCTCTCTCTCTCTCTCTCTCTCTCTAGTTGGTTCTAAGCTTTCGGCTCACTTGAGCCATCTTCAGTGATGTTACAGGGACGTTAGCGTAAAAACATCACCATCAAATACGATGTTATCTTGTGTTGACATAAAACTTTGCTAAGCAACGACAACTTTTAAAAAAAGTATCCAAATGTTGGAGAAATTTTGTCTTTATTTTCACCTGAAATTAAAGCCAAAATACGATGTTTAGAACGTCTCATGATTAAACATAATAGTAATTCATTGTCTCGTATATTTAACAATATATATATATATATATATATGTGTGTGTGTGTGTGTATTGTTTTTTTTAATTCAAGATTAATTGATGCCGAGTTGCCAAAAGTGGGGAAAAAGGTATGTTAATATTCAATTTTTGAAATATTGAAAAAAATTTAATTATAAGCTTTACTTTTGCCTACTGACAACGAAATACTAATCTGAGGAATCTGCATTACCTTCCTCTGTATGAGTGATCATTTGGACTTATACTAATTACCTACTTAACATATATTTTTTCATCTCCTCATTCCGTTCTTAAGTGTTAAATTTTTTCTGTCTGTCAGTCTCTCTGTCACACGAATTGTTAGCAACCAGGTAGGACAAGAAATTAAATCTATAAAGTGCGGATAAATCTTTCAGGAGTCAACGGCCAGCTAATGAAAACTTTAAAGAACGTGAAAAGTGACGCCCGTTAGCATTAATAAATGCAGAGATATTTCTAATTTTTTTCTAAACACTGTGATCATTTGCTTTCAGTTCAATTTTTTCTCTTGGCTTTATGAATATTTCATAAACCAATATCTAACTGCTGCGCTAACTTTCGTAATGGTTTTGCTGACATTGTTTTATACTGTCATAAATATCCAACAGTTTATCCTCCGATAGCTTTGCTGTATTTCCACAACGTTTGGCATCGTTCATTGTTCAAGTTTTACGAACTGCATTACGATGTTGTAATTTTTATCAGTAAAATCTACCGCGACAAATCTTTCTATCTACTCCCTTCTCGAAATTCATCGGACAATATACGTTTTTCAATTGTTAAAATAATACTTGGGTGAAATCTGAATTAGAAAATATATGATTTGAAAACTAGGCATTAATATTCCGAATAACCTGTACATAAAGGATAATAATGACTCTTCCGTCGTTACTGATTTTGAGCGTCCCAGCATCTCTGTACGTGGAACCGCGGAACCTGACCTCTTTGACATATAATTTGATTATAGGGGTGAAGGACTAGACCGAACATAATACAGAGAAATGATGCTCATATTGTGCCAGAACGTACCGCTCAATCCTTCCTTACTTTTGAAGTCAGAGATTTTCTTCTTTTATATCGGTTGCCATCCAAAGATTTAGAGCCTAGTCTACTATTTAGCCCATAGCTGGAGAAAGAATAGTTGGATTGTTAACTTGACTAAGAGTACGTGTGTGTTAATATTATGAAATCGATTGGAATTTGAATTCGGCTCTCAGATTTGTCTTTGATAGAAGGTATGCACTACATCACCGCACATCCACATCAAAGTATTGCAATTCACTAAGCGTAGCTTAGGTGTAGATCGAGGTCAAACGTAAGATTCATCTAGTGAGGTTGTAGCAGACTACGCGGTCGTAATGTGTCTAGCGCGAACAAATGATAATAGTTAAATCACATGGAGATGCCTCAACCACAGAACCGTTTAGGCTAATGTATATTCGGCTGTATATAAGGAACTGTTTTATGTGGTCGGTAAGCACCAGAGCTATGTCTTCATTTTGCGTGCCGATTGATATTCTGACCATGATTTTCGAATCAAACCATGATCGATTCATCAGGAAGATGACTTCTAGATGTTAACCTTCCGGAAGAAGCGTTCTCAGAGGGCGCCACATTTGAAAAATGCCTGAAAACAAAACCACTGGTTGGCTCAAGCTTTGTCAGTGAAATTGGTTTGATAGGACTCTTTGAAAGATATCGATGGTTGTGACAAGCAAGAAGTCATAAACCATGGAGGCCGAGGGTTGTAGCAGACTACGCGTTCGTAATGTGTCTAGCGCGAAACAAATGCCTGAAAACAAAACCACTGGTTGGCTCAAGCTTTGTCAGTGAAATTGGTTTGATAGGACTCTTCGAAAGATATCGATGGTTGTGACAGCAAGAAGTCATAAACCATCGAGACCGAGGGTTGTAGCAGACTACGCGGTCGTAATGTGTCTAGCGCTAACAACTGATAATAGTTAAATCACATGGAGATGCCTCAACCACAGAACCGTTTAGGCTAATGTATATTCGACTGTATATAAGGAACTGTTTTATGTGGTCGGTAAGCACCAGAGCTATGTCTTCATTTTGCGTGCCGATTGATATTCTGACCATGATTTACGAATCAAACCATGATCGATTCATCAGGAAGATGACTACTAGATGTTAACCTTCCGGAAGAAGCGTTCTCAGAGGGCGCCACATTTGAAAAATGCCTGAAAACAAAACCACTAGTTGGCTCAAGCTTTGTCAGTGAAATTGGTTTGATAGGACTCTTTGAAAGATATCGATGGTTGTAACAGCAAGAAGTCATAAACCATCGAGACCGAGGGTTTGAGTGTCTTGGCCTTGTTCAGCTTGTTATTCACGCGAGATAACGCTCTCTCCCTCTCCCAAAAACTGTAAGTAAGATCCACTCCGCATAGTAGCAGTATAAAACACTGGTAGGATCTGTGAGTGTTACACTCAAATGTGCCTAAATAGATGCCTACAACTGGGATTAGCTAGACGCCTTATTAGACAAAGATTCTCGAATAGGAGTGACCAGTCATATACAAATATTTTGTTCGATTTTCGTCTTGGTTGACTAATCGTATCATCCAGTGTTCTTGTTTCAATGTATGTTAGTAAGCCAATATTGTCTTGTATGACAATTCTCGCTGAATAAAACCTGTTGGATGAGTGTTAACTTTATCAACATCGGATATATTAGCATGTCTTGCATACTGACCATGCAAAGTTTTGTTTTACCTGTTCAAGAACATTATTTCATCTGTTCAAGAGGTTTATCATTGTTTTGTGTTTTTTTTAAATATTTTCTGCTGCAACATTTGGGTCTTACCTTTTTTTTTGTTTTCTAAGAATCATTAAAACGTAAATATCGTTTCAGACCGAGGATCTGAGCATCCTGGCCTTGTTCAGACTGTTCTTCACGATAGATAACACGCTCTTCCTCAAAGCTGTAACTAAGTTCTTCTTAGCATAGTTGCAATATGTAACGCAGGTGGGGTCTGTGGGTGTTAAACAAATACAAATATGCCTCAGCAGGCGTCAGTAACGGGAATTAGTCAGTCGCCTTTTTAGACAGGCATCCTTGGATATGAGTAGCCAGCCATATATGTCTTCCTTCCAACTCAAGTAGAATTCGGCGATTTGCTTATTTACCTATTAATTCATCGTGACCTTTTTCTTATATGACTTGTAGCCAACAATAATCTTATCTAAACTAATTCTTCATTTCTTCACCATGTTGTATCTCATTTTTTTATTTTTATTTCGACACTGATATTTTTTAAATTTTCTTCGTCCTCAATTTTTACCTTTTTTTCCATCATTATCCTTATATTGTCCCTTCAAAAAATTCAAATTTCTTTTTTTCTTTAATTGGTTTAATCTTTAATTTTTATAAGATTTTGCTTATGATCCGATTATTTTATTCCTTATTTTCCTTAATGGCTTGATTTCTTTCAGTTTTTACAATTTCATATGCAACTCTCTTTTTTGAGATACAACGGTATTTTGGAACAACTTTTCTTCATTTCCTTCAATTTCTGATCATTTTATCACTGCTTGTATTGGTTTAAATTCTACAGTTGTTTCAAAATTTCCATTTTTTTAATTTTATACCATTTCGTGTTAATTTTTAATCGTGCATTCTTTTTCCTAAATTGGAATCGTATTTTCTCGCTACAAAATTCGGCGATTATTCATAATTGTTATATATTTTTTATTTAGCCTTTCTCTCATAATCATTCTTCTCTTTATTTTATTTTATTTTTTTGCAATCACCATCTTTTATTTGTTTCACATTCTTCAATATTTCATCTTCATTCCTTTTATTTGTTTTATTTTTCAAATCTTCTGCACTTTCTCTTATGACGATTGCAACTTAAATTTTCTCCCTTCAACATCTTTCACTAATGTTTTTCTCTTCTAGTTTTACGCCATTCTACACGTAAGGTATTTAAAAGGAGGGAAAAATCTTGTAAAATGGAACGTTGTCCTTCCGATTGTTCCGTTCAGCTTTTTACAAATGTGTTCTTTGGAAGTCGGCCAAATATTCTTGCCCGAATTTTGGCCAAGGCTGATACTGTTATTCTCTGTACATTAAAGCTGGGCGTGGAGAAAATACATTTTCTTTCAGAGTGGGGTTGGGTATATCATTGTGCCAATGTGGAGAGAGAATATATTCTGAAAGGTAAGCTAAGTCGCAGAAAATGCTCAGGGAAAAATAAAATAGCGGAATTGAATTTAAAAGAAATGATCCGAAAGTACATTTCAAAAACTGAAGGAAAGCTCTTTAATCAACAGAAAGGCAAAAACATGGCAAACAAGAAAGAGATAATTCTTAGGTCTTAATTTCCGTTGCTTGCGGCCATATCACGTTGAATGCACCGGTTCTCGCTGGATCACCGAAGTTAAGCAACATTGAGCCTAGTCAGTGCGTAGATGGGTGACCGCTTGGGAATACCAGGTGCTCTAAGCGTTTAGTGACGGAAGTGCGTTGTGGTGCAGTAGATATCGGCTCGGAAAGAGAGATCGGTGAGCCGATTTCGAATTCCAGTTGAATAACCTGCATTCACTTAAGCACTGTTACCCTTGGAAAAGGTATTAATCCGTCCCTTCCCTCCAGTTATGGGTTAAATAACATGGTAGGACTTGGGGACTCTGCCCTTAAAAACAAATCTCAATGAATCTTGTTACTCGAAAAGAAAAAGTATTACTAGACACAAAACTTATTTAAAAAACAACAATAAAGTTTTGAAAGAAAAAGGTATTACCAGCAATATATAAATAAAATTTAGTTGGCAATAAATGACCCCTCCTCCGAGGTTGATATGCCATAAAACCAACCAACAACTTAATTTCCGTGATGATGATTTAACAAAGAAATCAATAAATATCGGGTCTAACTAATAAAGCAACAATTTCTAGTTAAATTGGGCTTTATTCATCAACATAATCTCTTTCGAAAGTGATACAAGGATTTCAACGCTTCTCTAACAATTCCATGATTTTTGTGGAACTATTTGTCTTTGGCTTCCTAATACGCCTCACTTTTTCATTGGAAACAAGTCTCTTTCACTGGAGCATCCATTTGAGGTCTAAAAACAGTCAGTAATCTCTGGAGGCCAGATATGGAGGATACGGAAGCGATTCGGAGTGCAATTCTTGTAGTTTGCCATCGTTGCGATCAATATGTGACGCGTGTCTTTGTCTTGGAGAATGATCACTTATTTTTTCTTCATTCAGGCCGTTTTTTGGAGATTTCTTTTTTCAAACGACTGCTGAAGTTTACGTCTTTGTTCGCTTTGGACTGCTTTAACCTGCTGCTCTCCACTAAACTGACTGCCGATTTTATTCCGGCGTGAAGTGGTGGATCCATGTTTCATCCACTGTCACAAATTTACGCAAACACTATTTCATTTTACGTTGAAACTGTTGTCAAAAACGCTCAGAATCGTCAACCCGTTGTTGGTTTTGATCGACTACACCTACTTTGAACACAGCTTTCTCATTGACAAATGTTCATGAAAAATTGTGAATACATTGCCTTCTGATATGTTCAACTCCTCTGCTATCTCACGCAACTTTATTTTACGATTGTCGAAAAAGAGTCTCTAGATATTTTTGGTGTTTTCCGGGACAACTGCTGATTTTGGGAGACCTGAGCGTTCAACAGTATTTGTGTCCATACGTCAGCATTTAAAGTCAGTATAACACACTTTATCGGTGTTTCCGACGAAGCAGAGTAACACTTTTAAAACCATTGCTTGGCTTGAACAGTATGTTTCCCATCAGAAAGCAATGATTTATCAACACACGAAATTTAGAATTTTCTATTGTTTTGAAAATTTGCACGTGTAGCTTCAGTCAAATATCTAATTTGTAAATGAATAATCCGATTGAGCCCAATTTTTTACGTGCCATTTAAAGGTATGTACTTCTTAAAAATTATATGTTATTTTTCTTACTGGCGCTATCTATATGTCACACCTGGGACTTATTGAGTAATGTGTTATTATCTACATTGTTTACACGCGGTCTATCATTTTCCTGTTTGTTGTTGTGTTAAAAACGTTTCGACCTTTGTTTCTTTCAGTCTTTATCAGGTGACTATGCATTTTAATTAATCAACAGAGGCAGAATCTTCAATTTTCTAGTGCTTGTGTCAAAGGGTATCTCTTCTAGTTTTTTTTAGTTCTTGTCCGTTGTTGCTCACCTCTAGTTATTTGGGAGCTGACGTGTACATTACGTTGAAATACCGGTTCCAGAATGTTAACGAAAGTTAAGCAATATTAATCTTGGTTAATAACTTGATCAGGTAACCGCATTAGAATAAAAGCTTCTCTATTTTGGATGTGTCGTTGATTTTTTAGATAATGACTCCTAAGTTTTAATCGGACAAGCGAGTTCAATTCCAGTCGATTTCATTATATCTGCTTACGCGCAAATACGCTTAAAATAAGTTTGAATCCACTCTTTCTACTTAAAGTTATGGATGAGTAAATTATAATTGCATCAAAGAATTTCACGCAGTATAAAAATAACTAGTCTCCGGTTTGAATAGCTTAAAAAAGATTGATAAGTCGAGAAAATAAAACAATCAATGTAATTATTTTCTATATAATATATTTTTCATTGCACGTTAACAATGTTGCAGAAATTTTAAAGTAATAAATAATCTGTAAATAAAATATGTTGTAGATTAATACAATAATTGTTTTTAAATTTCACTGTTTTCCATATATATTTGATCGAATCTTAAAAAATCTCCATTTTTGTTTTTGTTTTTGTTTTCTTTGTAATCGTTTCACTGTAAGCAAGGCGGTAGCGCCACTGATGCTCAGGGGGGCTATATAAGAGAGTAAAAGTTTAGACAGATGGTGAGTGAAGACAAAGACGAACCAGTTACAGGAGTGTCAGAGAAAGGGCAAGAGAAAGATGTAAACACAGAAGTGATAAATTTGCGAAAGTAGAGCGAAAAAAGTATAAACAAGATACACTGGTTGATGTAGAAAAGACTGGAGTCAAGTGGATAAGAGATGAGAATTGACATTGCATTTAAATTCTTGGAGGTTGTAGACCTCAGGAAAGCAAGTATATGGAAAGTAGTTCCACAAGAGGGAAGTGTGAGAAAAGAAGCTGTTGGAGTAGAATTATCGCCTGCATTTGGTAGATTTAACTTACATGGGTGGGATATTGTTGCCAGTCTCGTTGCGCGAGTAAAATCCTGTGAAGGGGCACCAATGACCTAAGTTCATCGTAGCCATGAAAATATTTGTAGAAGAGACAGAGGGAAGTCATATCCCACCGGTGGTTGTTGGAGTTGTGCTGCTAGGTCGGGACCAATTACATCATAAACTCCGGACTGTATACATAAAAAAATAACACAAGGAAGTATTTTGTACAGAGTCGATCTGTTTTAATTCAAACAACATATTCACCTGGTCTTACGCTTACATACTGTTCCTTTTTGAGATGGTTGCAAAAGGCTTTGAAGTAGCAAGAAACAGGAAGCTGATTCAGGTATATGTCTAAGACTTTTTACAAAAAACTTTGGAAATTTATTTTATAATTATCAATTTTTAAAATATAATTGTACTATGTTCTTACAATTAATTTGATAAATGAAAACAGAAATGTATTTTTGTTCAATGGACGATATGTACATTGAAAGAAAACTGTACTGAAAGATATGCTGTTTTTTAAGTAGATTTTTCTGTGCGCTAACTGTATGTAAAACATGTCAAGGTGTAAGTGTATCCACCGGTAATAACCGCAGAAAAGATTGCTCAAGCACCCTCGGTAATATAACATTTTCTTGAAACCTCAGGCGCCGGTTAATGATACCCGCCAACTCTCGACGGAGAGGTACCGCCTAAGGGGATGGCTTCCTGATATATGCCGTTTCACCAGGATACATTTTCAGCAGGCCCACGTCTCTGCCGAATGTGTATCCGCTATATACAAACTCAAATTATATATATATATATATATATATATATATATATATATATATATGAATAATGGTTGATACCACAGAACGAATATACAGATCTGAAAAAACACAAATGTATGCTCATTTTTTATATTTGGACCTAGGCTGCCGTTTGGCCAACGCTTCCTCAGGGACCAATAGTTGGCGCAATTGTAATTTGTAATTACATTAGACTAGATAGAGAAGATTTCACAGAGATAAGGCTGTAACACGTTTAAAATTACGATTGATATGAATACGCAAACTTAAGAAAACAAATAAATTTACGATTAAAATAAATGCGTAAATAAAGAAAAATGGGGTTTTATAAATTTGTTCCTCATGCACACCCAAACAGATAAGTTGTATTCTTCTTAATAATGGTTTCCGGCTAATATTGTTGTTTGCACAATTGAACGAGAGTTGAATAAATTCAACATGCCTCCAAAATTTGGCCCTAGTTTGTGTCCCATTTATTTAAAATTACCTTGGCTTGGCAGAAAATATAAACTTTTAAGTAATACAATTTCCACAATTGTCTGCCATTTTCTTTTCAGCCAAATTACGTGTGGTTTTGGCACTCGTTCAATTTTTTCCATCATTTTCAAAAGACTGAATGCCTTATCATAATAAAAGTTTACTCATCTATAAGTTCAGATGTCAGTGCGAAGCTGAGTAGGTAAGGCGGACGAGTCTTAGATTTGAATCTAGAATATGCCAATACGTTCCCAAATATGTTAGATTACCTTTACGTGTTCATACTAGTATGTTGCAATCATCTCCCAAGTCAGTGAGTGGACAACACCTATTGGAAAATGAGCCATGCTCGTCATGTTTTACGACTGACTCATTTTCTATTTTGCAAGCAGTTAGATTCAAATATCATTTCAAATGCCTGAAATTATTGCAGCCATCATTTTTCATGCAAAAGGACAACATTTTGCGAACTCTACATTTATTTGAAGATATGTGAACGATGATTATTGTCTTTTATGCTCTGCTGGTTCATTAACCAATTTTTCTTCGTTTATTTTCATCGTAAATTTATTTATTTTCTTAATTTTGCATATTCATATCAGTCGTAATTGTAAAAGTGTTTCAGCTTTATCCCTCTGAATTCTTCTCCATTTAGTTTAATGTAATTACAATTGCGCCAACGAATGGTCCCTGAGAAAGCGTTAGTTGTAAGGCTTCCGACGTCCTAATATTATAAAAAATGAGCATAAAATTTTCTTTATTCAGATCTATCTATCTATCTATCTATCTATCTATCTATCTATCTATCTATCTATGTAAACGCACACAAAAAGTGACTGATCAGTAAATTCCCATTTTAAAATAATTATCAATGAAGAGAAATGTGCTGAAAATTATGTTTACTTAACAATTCGATAAGGGCGCCCTATTTCGCCACATTCTACTCCATACTGGCCAATGCCAATGTTCAGTGAAAGAGCCAAGAAATTACAGTCATAAGGAGTGTTTGAATGCGAAGGTAGGTAAAGAGAAGGAAGGGGAGACGACCGGCAACTTTGGATTAGGAATCTGCAACGAACGAGGAGAAAAATTGGTCCAACGATGCACAGTGTATTACTAGGTAATAACTAACACCTGGTGTCAAGTACAATAGGCGACACGAAAAACCAAAGACCAATACATAACTATAAACAGAGGTTTCAGAAAATCAGTGGTTCAATGCAAAACTTATCCAAGCGACCACGTCCCAGTTATCTGCAAACTAAGGATGAAACTACAGAGAATGAAGAAGCCCAGTGCAGCACAAAGACTGCATTACAACACGCTCGTAAACGACCTAAACCTGCAGAGAATACACTAACAGTGTGAAAATACGAAGAACAAAAGAAAACTCGAAATAGAATTCACTAAAGGAAGCTTTAGTGACATCAGCAAACAACATTTCCCCAAAGAAAATCATACATAGAGATTCTCAACATGATGCAAAGGAAAAATAAAATGATGCCAATACATAGAATGGAATACAGGAAACTACACAAGGAAATAAGGAGCAAGTGCAGACAGGCTGAAGAGGAATGGCTCAACAACAAATGTGTAGAAATAGAGATTGAGCAGGATTAATAAAGCAGACATGCACAAAGAAATAAGAGAAATGACAAGACAAAAAACTTTCTCTTCAACAGGATATATAAGATCCAATGATGGAACGATGGTATTGGAGAAAGCGATGGGAACAATATATAAAAGATCTTTTTCACGACAAGAGAGAGCATCCGATAATACACAAAGATGACAACGGACTAAAAATATTACAGTCCGAAAAGGAAGCTTCAATGGACAAACTGATTAAAAACGAAAGCAGCTGGACCAGACTGTATTTTATTAGAGTTGTGATAGCCATGGAATTATTCGGCGTAGAGAAAATTACAGAGATAATAAATTAAATAATAATAGTAGTGTAAAACTGGACGACATACGCAAGTCGATCTTCATAGCACTGCCTAAAACGCCAGGTACAAACGAGTGCTAACTGCATCGAACAATCAGTTTAATGAGCCACATTACAAAACTGAGTGTCCACATCCTGATGAGAAAAATTAACGAGCAGAATCAGGCAATAGAAACGACAAGAACAGCGCGGGTTCCTCAAAGACACTGGAAAAGGGACGCTGTATTTATGATTAGGTTTCTCTTCGAAAGAGAAATATGAAATAAAAAGTGGTGTAGCTATGTTTTATCGATTATGCGAGGGAGTTCAACAAAATACGCCGCCAAGAATTCACAGAGATGCTCAGCATCCTCGGCATATTTGTGACAGAATAAGAGTAATCAAGAATCTCTATTGGCAGCAAACCGTCTGCATGAGGACAGGTAAGAATTAAGCAGATATACAAATGAGGACAGGTAAGAATTAAGCAGATATACAAATGAGGACAGGTAAGAATTAAGCAGATATACAAATGAGGACAGGTAAGAATTAAGCAGATATACAAATGACGACAGGTAAGAATTAAGCAGATATACAAATGAGGACAGGTAAGAATTAAGCAGATATACAAATGAGGACAGGTAAGAATTAAGCAGATATACAAATGACGACAGGTAAGAATTAAGCAGATATACAAATGAGGACAGGTAAGAATTTAGCAGATATACAAATGACGACAGGTAAGAATTAAGCAGATATACAAATGACGACAGGTAAGAATTAAGCAGATATACAAATGACGACAGGTAAGAATTAAGCAGATATACAAATGACGACAGGTAAGAATTAAGCAGATATACAAAGATAAAAAAGGGGGCAAAACAAGGATGTGTCTTTTCGCCCTATCTATTCAGCTTGTACAACGTGACTATCCTGAGGACCCTAGATGTTATACCAGGATACATCATCGGCGGCCACAAATTGAACAAAGTAAGATACGCAGATTATACAGTGCTGATAGGAGACACGGAAAGGAAACTACAAGACCTCCGACAGAAGGTAGCGGAAAAGAGTGATAAGAAAGGACTACAAATATACTGCAAGAAACCGAATGCATGGTCATCATCAAAAGGAGCAGTCCAAATTGCCAAATACACGTGGGAGATACTAAATTCAAGCAGGTACAAAAATTTAACTACCAAGAAATTTATCTAACCGAAGATGGAAAGTGCAACACAGAGATTCGAAGGCGAATTGGCATGGCGAAAGCATTCAAAAAGCTGGGTAGAGTATTAAGAGACAGGAAAATTTCACTAGAAACAAAGAAGAGCGAACAGGATTGCTATGTGATGTTAATTTTTCAATATGGTTGTGAATGCTGGACAATAGCATCGAAGATGAAGGAAAACCTTGAGGCAACTGAAATGTGGTACTGCAAAAGATTGCTGCAAATATCATGGATCGAGCATGTGAGCAATGATGATGTTTTGGAAACGATGGGAACTAAAAGGAAATTAATTCTGAGCATCAGGAAGAGACAGCGAAAGTTCCTGAGACATGCAATGGGGAAAAACGTTTTGGAGTACCTGATACTAACAGGCCAGGTAAAGGGGAGGAGAGACAGACGAAAACAGTGTGTAACGTACTTGACTGGCCTGAGCAGGTGGAAGGAATAACGGGGGTTTCGTGGTGTAACAGGGGAAAGCGTTAAGGACAACCAGGAACAGGTAGACGTGGAAGGTCATTATCACCTACATCCTGAAAGGACAAGAGACATTGAAGAAGAAGAAGGTGCTCCACCTGGTTATCGAGGCGCCCAGTAGCAAAACCCTGATCGTGACAAGAAGGAAATTTTAATTAAGAAAAATAAAAATAAAATAGAAAGGTAAACAATAACATAGAAAATTTGGTTGAAAGTATATTCTATGGTAAAGTTATATTCTTTAATCGACCGCCTCATCAACGTAGATTCAACCTTTCAACTTTAAATCCAAAACTATCACATGACATATGTTTTGATGTGCTTTACTTCCAACATTTCAGACTTTTATAGACAGAACACCTAATGCTTCTTCTACGGAATCTATTCACCCACAAGTCCAGTGTTAAAAACGTTAGAAAAATATATCGCCCACACCGATATTCTCCCCTCAATTCAACAAATTTATAGAAGATACACCACGTGGATGCTTCTGCGAAAACTAGAATTTAAACATTTTCACCCAAAATGTCATTCGTTATATATATATATATATATATATATATATATATATGAACAAAAACGTTGTTAAAACGAGGTATTTCTAACATACCTAACACCCTAATTAAGAGAAAATCATGAGCATAAACAGATAAGAAACATACACCTACTAACACAGTAAAATGATATGCTCGATTCTCGTGTATATATATATATATATATATATATATATACCGTTCAAAAATTTAAAATGCATGAAATCAAACACAAGTAAACGTAATTATTTCAAACCGTTTTTCAAATATTCAATTTTCACTCCCTAATAAAGTAAGTGCTTCGAATTTGCGTCAATATTAAAACGCTTAATTGAGTATTCCACCCGTGATTTTTTGGCGAGTTAGGCATTTCCGTATCTCGTTAATTATCTTTAGATAACTAGAGTTGCTCTCTCCTCAATTTCCCGCCTCAAATGAGCTGAAAATTATCGACGCGGTCTTTTAAGGGCAACATATATTCTTAGATCAGCCGCCTCGTCCACGTGTGTTCAAAATCTTCACATCATTCTTACCTCCTTTTTCCCTCATTCCATACATTATAAATAACACTCTAAAGTGACCAACTCTCGAGCCTTGATTTACTTTGCTTTATTTTGAAAATAAAAAATAAAAAAGCCAGTTATGGGCTTTTGAAATTTTAGTAGATACAGACGGATTCACTATTTTCACTATTCGGACTATTGTCCAAACCTTCGTTGCCATTTCTACGACGTTTCGGTCTTTGTACTCTCCGCCCTACTACAGGTGCTAGGAATTTCGAAACGAACCCTTAATTACGATCACTGTGGTATATGATTCTCATTTTTTGTGCGAAGCCACTTTTGGTAGTCATGAGTTATCTCCCTCTAACTCCACTCTCTATGTAACCTGGTATTAAACTCAGATCTCTTTTGGTCAAGTCACTGGAACTAACCAAAATCAATATCTACTGGACCATGTGTCCTAAAGAATATGAACAATTGAATTTTTGGGACTTATAAACTTAATGTACAGTAATCATTTTTTTTTTTTTACCAGAGTTCATATTGATAAACCCTAGTAATCGTAATTCGATATAAAGGGTTCGGTTCTAAATTCTAACATCTGAAGAAGGCCGGAGCGTACAACTGCCGAAATGTTGTACAAATAGCAACCATCATGAGGACACTAGTCCGAATAATGTAAATAGAATAGATACTCTTTCATCTCAGAAATATAGAAAAATAGAGACGGATTCATGTTATTATTTGATATATTTTACTTTTTCATTAATTGTAATCACAAAATCTTACTTTTCAGAACTCGTCACAGAACTGTACTTAAGCAGAAATTTATTTATTTTTAATCATATCAAACTTGTAAGGCTGTCAAGCCACTAAGACTCGAGGGGCAACGGAGTGTTCCTGAGAATAAAAAAAAAAGAGAAACCTTTATGAGGAGAGAAAACAATACGGGAATAAACTAATTATTAATGACTAAAAGGAGGATATTCTGTGTAACGTGTTTCGTCGTATCGTTAGGCTTCATCAGAATTTTAGACTTCCAACATTTCAGTGCAGTGCATTTATTGGTGCACAATTATAACTCTTTCATTTTTATCTTCGATTAGCGCGTAAGTTAATGCAAGGAAATCAGCTGAATTTCAGTTGAATTCAGTCAGTTAGTTAAGTGCCATACGTGATACACGCCTGGGCGATCATGTCTCTCTCGAGGCATGACTGACTGGGCAGAAGATTATCCCGCAGTAGGTTGCCGTTGCTTTCTGCGGTAGACTGGTTGCCGACCAAGGCTATAGAACCCAAACTGTCCTGCTATTTAACACATAACTAGAAGGAAGATATGGATTAATACCTTTCCCAAGGGTATTTGCGCGTAAGTGAATACAATGGATTCAACTGGAATTCGAACTCGGATCGCCGGCTTCTCGTTCCGAGCCGATACCCACTGTACCACAACGCACATCCTCAGTTGAATTACTTGCATTTAATTTGGCGAAAATGTCCTTGGTAAAAGTATTAAACTGTCTCTTCTCCCCCATCTATGTGTTAAATAGCAGAGCAGAGGAAGTCTTTGTAAGCAAACAATCTAAAGTAAGAGATGCCTACTGCGGAAAAATCTTCTACCCTCTCACCCAGGTTTCTTTCGAGACATGATCGTCTAAGCGTGTATCACGTATGGCACTTAACTGACGGGCACCTATATCATTCTAACAACAGATACATTAATTCAATCAGATAAAGTTCTTCTGAAAAAGAAAGATTTGCTAAATTTTATATATATATATATATAATTTTAGATTTAATTTTTCCGGTATCCTTATATGTTTCTTTGTTGCTGGAATTAAGGAATGTGATTATTAATTATTATTTTTTCAAGTACTTTAAGCCCTTTTAATGTCTATTATCAGGGGTGTTATCTTTCCGCTGTTATTTCATACTCATATTTTAACTGTCATTGGAAAGATGAATAAAAAATTAATAAAATCTTCTTTGACGGTCTTCTTTCTCGCATTTAAAATATCATAGATATATGGAGAAAGTGTTCAGTATAAGAGATCGAGCGTATGCAAGTGAAAATGTGGACATTGAAGTCAACAGCCGACAGCGAGACAGTCAGTTTCAAGAATATACACAATCATCAGACCTGACCTAAAAGTCTGAAACAGATTCTTGCTGCCGAATGTTGACTTCAATGTCTATTTTATATATATATATATATATATATATATATATATATATATATATATATATATATTTTAATTCAGATGCTTCAATCCAAGGGAAAAAAGCAGGAAGGTAAATTCCAAAAAACCCGATCCTAATTAATATTAAAAATTTATTTTAATATTAAAAAATGATACAGGAAGAGAGCTCCATGTAATAAAATATTACAGAGCAAATATATATTAAAAAAGGATTAATTCAAAGATGTTGAATGGCCATTTCGACATAATGATCCCCACGGGGGACGACACATCACCTCAGCAACAGAAAAAACCTTTCAGAAACTGGAGAAAAATTAGTCTACTTTTCCTTTTTAAATAGATTGCAAAGAAATTAAAAAATAAATAATAAAATAAAATAAAAATAAAAATAAAAATAAAGGGAAAGAAAAAGAAAAAGAAAAAGAAAAAGAAAAAGAAAAAGAAAAAGAAAACGAAAAAGAAAAAGAAAAAGATAGAATAAAATCAAATAAATAAGAAAAAGAAAAAGAAAAAGAAAAAAAAAGAAAAAAAATTGACATCGTCTGGGTTCGCAAAAAAAAGGAATGTAACTAAAATTTACAGACAGCCGTGTTAAATCGACATAAGTTTAAGCAACACGGAAAAAGGTGGTAAGAGAGATAAAAGAAGGAAGGGAGGGAAAAGAAAGAAACTAAAGGTGATGTGTCGTCCCCCGTGGGGATCTTCATGTCGAAATGGCCATTCAACATCCTTTTTTAATATATATATATATATATATATATATGTGTGTGTGTGTGTGTGTGTGTGTGTGTGTGTGTGTGTGTGTGTATGTTCAACAAGGAAAATTCAACACATCATCTAAATTGGTCAAACCAAGTGAAATCGTGGTATGAAGAGTGGGGCATATTAGCCCGTCGAAATAAATAGTAGTTTATGACAATTTTAAATGTGTTTCATTTTCGTTTATGTATATATATTAAATAGGTATTTCTGAATTATCCTCTCCGTTTAGAGACTTGGCATAATTATATATGTGTCGCTCATTCAGTAATGAATTAGAGCACTCTAGCTACTGGCGTGTGATACATCAAACGCTAAATGTTTGCCGTCTCCTATAGAAAGCCCTTAACTCAGAGGTAGAATCGCCGACTGATGCCAGTTCGTTCGGGTTTCAATCCTGGGTAAAAGCAACTCGATGATCTAATCGTTTTGATAAGCTGTGTTACAGCGAAACAGATCTGTCTACGGAGGACTATATAGATGCAAATATGTATATATTATTAATTTATTTTAAAATGCACTTGGAATAACAAATATTTTGAAATAACTTAACAAAGCTAATTTCATATATATAAATATAGACAGATATAGTTATAGATATTTATATAGGGAAGCCTATATGTTTGAGTATGTTAAAATGTACAGAAGATATATTTTTTATGTGAAATCACAATAAACCTGGTCGCGCTTGTGTTTCTCTTTGTGTGTGTGACTGGCTGGCTTTGCACTAAACAAGGTCACAAATCCAATGCACTTAATGTGGGGTTCCCGGTGAAAATCAAATTTATTAAAATTTGACTCTAATGAGATTGATAGTGGCTGCTTGCATTTTCATTACGCTTGCACTTTGCGTTATGCTTTGAGAATAACTGTATAATCATACACATATTGAAACACACAACGCATGTACATATATTTATATATATATATATATACGTACATATATATATACATATATATACATATATATACACACATATATATGCATATATATATAAACATATATATACATATATATATATATATACACACACACACACACATATATATATATATATATATATATATATATATATATATATATATAAATATATATATATTATATATATGCACACACACGGATGGTAAAAAATAGATTGTTCGATATGCTTTGTTTTTGTTGCATGTTTCTTTATATTTTTTGCTGTTTCATTATCTCTATTGTAGGGAACCGTAAATATATTAGCGTACGTTTGTGCTTGCGCTCCGTGCATAAAAGATTAAACGAAATTCATCTTTCTGAATTCCTTTCAGCCGGAAGCGGAAGTAAAGAAATAAATAACTAAAATCAAAGTCGAAAAAAATGACATTCAGAATAGAAAGAAAACCTTCACTAAAATTACGCAAAAATAAACAAAGTATGGATAAAAACTTTGAGAACAATAACAATGGTTTTCGTAGGTTTCATCTAGTCAAATAGATAAACGTGTTGAAAAAAATCAAGAACAAAAAACAATGATAGTAAATTACAACGAATAAAATAAAAGCCACGCTAAAAAGACAAAACAACGAAAATATATCTATCTACAGGTGTTGGCACTGCAGTAACCAATATTTCTAAGTTATTTGTCTAATCAAGGTCTATATATAAATATTAAAAATAATGGGAGAATTCTTGGAGATTTTAACTCAATATCGAATAATTCTTTACCTTTCGATTTTTTACATTACATTACCAATCCAACATATAACCTTAGTTATATATATATATATATATATATATATATATATATATATATATATATGTGTGTGTGTGTGTGTGTGTGTGTGTGTGTGTTCAGGTAGCAATATCTCTTTTATACAAGTGTAAATTCGCATTAGAAACAAAGCAAAGCGTGCTGGATTGCGATGTGATATCTGTCATTCTTTATGGACGTGAATGCTGATCGATCTCATCAAGGACGGAGAGCCCTGAGGCAGTAGAATTCTTGTTTTACAGAAGGATGCTGAGGATACCATGGTCTGATTACGTAACTAATTACGAAGTGTTGGAGAGGAAAGAAATGAAGAGAAAATTCATACTAAATATCAGGAAGAGGCAAATGAGGTTCGTGATACACATAATGAGGAAAAAGGGCCTGGAGAACTTAATACTCGCATGAATAGAAGGAGAGACGGGGAAAGCATCGCGAGGCGTACTTGATATGCCTAAGCAACTGGATGGCGGATAGATGAGAGAGATATCAAGATAAAAAATATTTAGCGCGACAAGAGACAGAGCCAAGTGGAAGTCCGTGATTGTCTACGTCCTGAAAGGACACGGAACATGAAGAAGAAAAAGAATTGAAGACAACTGATAAGACGCTGTAATCATGCTTTGTATTATTTATTTATTGCATCTGTTTAAATGATTTGCGTAAGTAGAAACGTTGCTTAAGGTCACAAGGAATTTGTGAAAAGTTATGATATCCCATAAAGAGACATAACATATAAAAGAAGCGTAACTTAAGTATAGCTCAAATGTCTATATTGAGTTCTTTGTGAGAACTGATCGCATTACTTAGTAGTAATGTTTAACAAGATTTTTTTTTTATCAGCGTTTCACCCCAAGCAAGGCATGTTACTGCCACTACTGCGCAGGGGGTTACATAGATTGGAGAAAGGATGATTAAATATAGGAAATGTCAGAGGGTGGGTGATAGGCGGGTAAGGATACCGAGAATGAGGGTTGGGTAGATGGGAGTGTTCTGAGAATAATTGGGAGTTAGAGTGATAGGGGGTGTCTATTGACTCTACATTTAAACACCTGGAGATTGTAGCTGTCGGGAAAGCAGACTTGTGGAAGGGAGTTCCACACGCGGGAAACGCGAGAAAAGAAGCTGTTAGAGTAGAATTTACGGTTACATCTTATCTGCTTAACTGTAAAAGATGGGACCTAGTTGCTAATCTAGTATCTCGTGTAAATTCCTGCTTAGGCGGCACTAGTGCTCTAAGTTCATCGGAGCAGCAGCCATGAAAGTACTTGTAGAAGAGGCACAGGGAAGCCATATCACGCCGGTGAGAGAGTGGTTGCAGCCGCTCTGCAAAGTCAGTATCAACCACGTTACAGATCCTCCTTTGTATTTTGTCAAGAAGCCCAAGGAGACCAGCAGGGGCACCCAACCAGATATGGCAGCAATATTCAATACACGGGCGGATGGTAGATTTGTATATGTGCAGAATAGATTCAGGTGGGAAAAACGTCCGGGCCCTGCACAGAGAGCCGACTTTCATAGCGGCAGATTTGGCAATGGATTCGATATAGTCATTCCATTTTAGGTCCGCCGAAAGTGTAAAGCCAAGGAGGCGTAGTATTTTACTCTCTGGGAGGCTAGCCTGTTCCATGCTAATGGGAGGTAGATGCGATTGTCTATGGTGGTTAGTTGATAACAGCTTCGTTTTAGAAGCATTGAAATTTACTAACGATTTCCTACCCCAGGCCACTACAGATTGGAGGTCCTTTTCAAGCACGGCAGCGAGGTTCGCTTTGTCGCCCACACCTGGTTTTTGTTCGATGCGAGAGTAGATTGTTGTGTCATCGCCATACATGCCAATTTGGGATCTAATGGCGTCGGAGAGATTCGCCAACCATTTTAGGGAAGGAAAGGTACCATTTTCTATTTTTATTTCTTTTGTTATGTACTTGTTTTCTTCTGTTTTGTCATCTGAATAAATGACTGAAAACAACAAAGGTAAGAATAATTTGAAAAAAGAAGTACTTGCAATGATTCTTAAGAATTTTAAATGCTAAGATAATTAATTATTCTTTTTGGAAACACAGAGTATAAAAGTACAATCCAAGGAACTCATGCCATAATTTCTCTTAGAATTTCCTACAAAATAGCAGAAGAATAACTCCTTGACAAGGGTTGATATCAATGAACAATATACTTCAATGAGAAGGGAAAGTCATTTGGAAGTTAACGACATTGATCAAACCTCATTAGCCAAAAAACAAAACTTGCTGGAGCTAATTAAATAGAGTGGAAATAATTTCAGCTCATGTAAGTAAATGAATTTTGTATTGATTTGCCTAAAAAATGAAGAGATATGCTTTAAAATAGTCTAAGGCTCGTTTTCATTATCGTTTTCCCACATCTAAGAGAATAAAACCACTAAGATGCAACGGTAAAATACGAGAAAAATGTTAAAGACAGAACAATAAAATAATGAAAGACACAATATGGCGAATGACATTGCTTTTAAATTTTTGAAGTTGATTGGAAAGCAAGAAACCGGAAAAATATTCCACAAACTAAGTGCGAGAGAAGAAAAGGTTGACATATAACTTACGCTACAACTAATCACTTCAACTCTAAAATGATATTACCTTCCCGCCAACTTAGTATTGCAGTTAAATTCATAAAGGTTAGGTACCATAGGAGAAAGTCCATCTAAACAGTTACCATGAAATTATTTATAAATCTGAATCCTCTTTATGGTTCACACCAAAACACTTTGTCGATATAGACCACTATTTTCGGCTATAGTAGTAGGACATCTAACGTCAGAACATCTATCTATTTGTCACTGCTCGTAATAAATGCAAACGAGTATCCGAATGAGCTAAGTTTCTGTTTCCTGAGTAAAATGAGACAGCGTTATGCATCTAAGAACTTTAGCTCTAGCGAATAAATACGGCTATGAATATTAAATAAGGGCATGTTTTCTGTTTCCCTCTCTTTAATCAATTTAAGGATTTAACATCCTCTGCAGATAAAGTAGAATGTTTCACCCATAAGTTCTTCTCTATACCCACTCTTGACTCATCTGGACAGCAGCTACATTACTGCTCTTTTGTGCTCGTTCATTAGTAATGTTACTGCATCTAACATTTCCACAACCAGTATCCTCCTTGCATCTCAGTGGTTTTACTACATTACTTGGTGTGAATTCGATTAAACAACAATAGCAGAAAGAATTAAAGTTAGAGTAGCGGGTAAGTGACTGAAGCTGAGATACCAGTTGAAAACCAATAATATTGCAGACTGTTGGAATTTTATCAGGAATTTCTAAATACATAGCAGAAGCACAAGACCGTATACATTTAATGCATGCATATGATACATATCATGTATCATATGCATGGATGTGCGTTGTGGTGCAGTTGTTTTCTCGGAACGAGAAATCGTGCTGCCGAGTTCGAATTCCGGTTGAATACAGTTACTTCACGTAAATATCCTTGGGAAAGTTATCAATGCGTCTCTTCTCTCCAGTTATGGGTTAAATAACAGGACAGATTAGGTTCTATAGTCTTGGTGGTCAACCAGTCTACCAGAGCATGTAATGAGAATCTATTGTTGGATTATTAAAGAAAGAGGCCTATCTAAGCGTTGTGGAGCGCAATCACGGCACAGGGAAAAATAATATTACTGTTGACCATCAATGCATTCTGACTGTCTCCGGCAAGTTCGCCTATGTAGTGTTACCGGAGCCAGATGAAATGGGAAGATAGAGTTAAACTGGCGACCATGCGCAACTCTCCCTCACTTAAATCCAATTAAAGCGCAAGTCATTACTTTTAATAGAAGTCGTAGTCTTCAGCGCCTGCGAGGGACGAACATCATGATATATATATGAACACTGTTTGGAAAAAGAATGTCAATGAGGAAACAATTGCGCGTACAGCATTCTATGCTCAAATTTGTAGGGAAAATATAGGACATAATTTACTGAAATTAGTCCTTTTTATATACATCACTTTTCAAAGCGGATCCCACAGGCCAATGCAGATTGCTGCAGCAGGCTTGTAAATGCATTTCATAGAAATTTCATTACAGGTACCTACTCAAAAAGAGCTGGGATATCAAAGGTCACAAAAATTCACCGAATTTTTTTTTATCTAACTGATTCTCGTAAAACTCAAAATACTGTCAAATGCAAAAATCAGATTGGCCAAATTTAGACATTTTTGCTCACATTTATCTTCATCTAATTTTATCTATTGATAATTCCATATAAATAATTATATTTCAACACTTTTGTGGTGCAATGCGGCGGTGGGCCGGATGAACTGCCATTGCCGTCCGAATCCGGCCTGCAGATCCTAGTTTTGTAATCCCTACTTTACAAGGATTCCAACGAACTAAAGTAATGCATTTTATGATGGAATTGTATTTGTATACGGGAGGGAAAAGGAAACGCTAAAATCACAAACGTTTGTTATAATTTACGCAGAGGAAACGCTGAAATTTTGATTTCTGCAATTTTGATTTCTGCAATTTTGATTTCTGCAATTTTGATTTCATACATGTCTGGGCATCACTGTTCAGTCAATTTTATTCATATTTACCAGCCACGTTCTTACTGGTGGGTTGTGGCTTCCCTCTGTCTCTTCTACAAATATTCTCATGGCTTCCTCTCTGACGAACTTAGGTCACTGGTGCCCCCTGCACAAGAATTTACTTGTGCAACCAGACTGGCAACTGGGTCCCATCCTTTACTGTTAAATCAACCATATACAGGCGACAATTCTATACTAAAAGCTTCTTTCCTCACACTTCCCGACTGTGTAACTCTCTTCCATATACTTGCTTTCTTGACGGATAAAACCTTCGTTAATTTAATGCAATGTCAAATCCCATCTCTTATCCACCTAACTCCAGTCCTTTCTACATCACCGCGTGTATCTTGTTCTTTTCCTTTCTCTCTGTCTTCCCAACTGTTTTCAATTCCGTGTTGACATCATTCTTTTACTTTTTCTATCACCTGCTGTAGTTGGTTATTTCTTCCTCCTCACTCTCCTCCTGCCTAAATCATTAAATCTCTTATGTATCCCCCTGCACATCTATGGCGGTACGGCCTTGTTTGGGGTGAAATTATTAAAAAGATGCGTTTATTTTGGTTTCACCATATTCATTTTCGATATGCCATATTTTAGTAATAGACTAACTGACAAGAAAGATGAAATGTAAGAACCTGGAGGCAATGTAGCGATCAAAGCGTATCACATACACTTTCAGCTTAGCAGATGAATGCTCTTTTAATTAAAGCAGCAATTTCTAAATGGAAAATATCGCCAAACTCGTTACGGCTATCATAATTAAATAAATCAAAATAATTACGGCCATCAAATATCACGACAAATTATAATGTTAATCGATTGATTGCATTTTATACATTAAACAACCTTATTAATCCCCTCTTCTCCGAATAAGAGGTTAGAGAAATATGTTCTTCATTGATACCTACCGTCTAGTACGCTGTAATAAAAATGGAAACCAAGTAATCTACTTACAGCCCCAAAAAGAGATATTGGGCTATATTTTATGACTCAACCACCATTTAATAAAATGCCATATGCTCATACAAATAAAATATTTTGATTTTATGAACAAAAGTAAATATCTCATTGCTATAAGCTCTTTTTTTAGTGGGTACGCGGATTGAAGTTGCTATCCCTATTGTTCATTCTTTTTTCTTGAACATCAAAAGTAACAACTACCGGTCTAGATTGAGAAGTCTTAGTGACGAAGGATTGTTCATTCGACTATATTCGAAACTTCATAATTCAATAGCTAAAGTGTTTCAATAGCCCTTTCTCATTTCGGTCACGCATGATTTGATGTCCAAAAGTTTTAAATATTTAAGAAAGCACATTTCTTAAATTTTTTTTTCCGATGAAATGCTGAATACTGTTACCAGAATTTGTTTACCAACAGTTTTATTGTAAAAAATTGTCTCATTTGTCTAATAACGGTTATCATATGGCGTTGCCATATACAGCATATAACAAATAAACCCAAATATTCCTTCTCTTAATTTTTTCGTTTGGACACTTGTAAATAGAAATTTTGCATTTCCCCTTCTAAGTTGCATTTTATGTTCTCAGCGATATAAATAGCATACAAACAACGTACCCATAATATACCTCATGTCATTTAACTAAATCTAGCTTAGATGTACAAGGCTGAATGTATAGGGCATCCGGTAAAGATCGAACTCACTATTCATTCGTAATTGATAGTGTGATACAGGTATATCAACCATTAGATCAGAGAAAAGGGTCCAAATAATTTTCTTAGTAGATTAGATGTGGTACAATCAAACTCACTACTTATGAAGGACAGACTTACTAACTATTGCACCATATCGAGGAGCATAAAATTGGATAGAAACCCAGTCTTATCTATTAATTCTGCAAAAAAAAGATCTCTTAAAATATAAATCTTTTAGAAACTCTTATGATTACATATACAGAAGAGGTCATCTACACGCCCACACATCTTCATTGATTCTCTTTGTATTCATAGTTTGTCGAGGCCTTAAAATATGTTTTTAAGAAGCGTAAATATATGCATATTCATATGCTTCCTAGTTTGTAGTGGGTTCAATGCATTTACTTTTACTTAATAGTCCTACACTATTTCTAGTATTAAATGTATATTCAATAGAAATTACAAAAAATAACTGATATGTATTGGGTTATTTGATCTAAGTTCTTATTTTTATTTTGATGACAACGTTTCGGCTGCATTACGCGTCAGCTGGGCCAAAAAGTTTTAAAATCTTACCTGTTTCTCCAAACGTACTAACATCGGAAGTCAAAAATAAATTTCTTAGTAACAGTAGTAGTTTTCTTTCCCAGCCTGCAAACAACAATTTCATCTGCGTATCTTATATTGCTAAGATTATGCGTAATGATGCTAAATCCTGATAGTCTCCAGCTCCCTTAAGCTAATATTGAGGAAGCACTGAATATAAAATTAGTTTCATCATCTCTAAATCTAATAGCTAATATCCACCACGCGGTGTCCACTGAGACGACGCCTCTTCATATTCTATCAGTCAGAAGTAAGTACAACTTGAACAACATCTTTCCACAAACCTCTATTTTGTTGATCCGACACATTCTCATAAACTGCGCCTCTTACTTCTTACCCTTATCACTTACGCAACAAGATCCTGCAGTAATCTTTAACATCCAGTTAGTCAGGAGCAATGTATATGACAAATCTTTTTTTGTAAATCAAAGAAAATATTAAAAACAAGTAAATAATATACAACTCTCATAACTGATATACGCTTCGGCCGTCAATTATCAAAACAGACATGACTGATTAGGTAGAAAATTTTCAAGCAGTAGGTTGCTTTTACTTTTTGAGGTAGACTGGTTGCCAGCCAAGGCTATAGAACCTAATCTGTCGCTCTATTCATTTCTTTTATTTAGATCAGTCAGCTAAGTACCATTTATGTTACCAACTTGGGTGATCATATCTCGAAAGTGACATGAATGACTGGGCCGATCATCCCGCAATAGGTTGACAGTATACTCTACGGTAAACTGGTTGACAAACAAGATTATAGAAACCAAATCTGTCCGGATATTTAGCTCATAGTTAAAAGGGGAATAGATAGTTTGATATCTTTCTTAAAGGTATTTGCGCGTTGGTAAATGCAACGAATTCGACTGGAATTTGAACTCGGTTCTCTGATGTTTCTTTCCGAACCAATATACACTTCACCAAAAACAGACATCCAATAAGTAAATGTTGTGAATAAAATTGATTTTTGAAATTTAATAATACAATCCTTCTACAAAATTAAGTATTGTTTTCATTTTTTCATCGTTCATAATGGTTATAATGGTTATTTCATCAAAGAAATGAACTTAACCAAAAAATGAAAAATAATTTGTCATTGTGGATCAAAATATCTGAAACTAATTTGGAAAAATATATGGAAGAAAAGGTAGAATAAAAGACTAAACAACAGTTGCGAGATGGCAGAGTGCATGTTTTGTTAATCGTTTCACCCCCAGCAAGGCGATAACGCTACTGATGCGCAGAGGACTACTTCTGAGTAAAAGATTAGATAGGATGAGAGTAAAGACAAAGACGAACCAGTTACTGGAGGTGTCTAAAAAATGGCAAGAGAAGGGTGGAAATACAGATGTGATGACATTTGCAAAGGTCGAGAAAAAGGAAAAGATTTAAAATGTGATGTGGAAAGAACTGGAGTCAAGTAGATAAGAGATGGAATTTTACATTGCATTTAAATTCTTGGAGATTGTAGCCGTCAGAAAAGCAAGGATATGAAAGGGAGTTCCACGAGCGGCAAGTGCGAGAAAAGAAGCTGATGGAGTAGAATTGTCTGCTGCATTTAGTTGATGTAACTGTAACTGGGTGTGAACCATTTGCCAATCTGGTTGCACGACTAAACACCTGTAGCAGGGGCAGCAGTGACTTAAGTTCGTCGAAGCAGAAGCGGAGGCGCGTGACCCTATGCAACAGCAGTATTCTATGCACGATGGATGGTTGGTTTGTTTATGTGCAAGATGGAATCAGGTGGAAAAAACCCACCTGGCCCGACACAGTGACCGAACCTTCCGAGCAGTGGATTTAGCTATTGACTCAATGTAATGATTCCGCTTGATATCGGAAGACAGTGTAAGGCTGAGGAGGTGCAGTATATTGCTCTCAGAGATATTCGCCTAGTCAATGATTATGGGAGGCAGGAGAGGTTGACTGTGATGCACATTACAAATCGGAGATAGGGAAATCAAACAAGTAGAGCAATTAAAATATCTAGGAACTGTCCATGGCGACTTGTGTCAGTTGCTCCTTTCTTGATTTTAGTTGATGGGCCAGGGTTCTTATCCATTTGGTCCGATTGACTGCTACGCTCACCGATGACTCCGTGTCGATGCACTCAGCTTTCATATCGCATTTTATGATGTCACGATACCGCAGCTGTGGCCGCCCAGTTAAGAGATATATACCTCTTATGAAAAAAATCAGAAAACTTCGTTAAGAACAAATGATGATGTTCACACATTACATGGTAACTTTGGTGATCACTCAAAACGACCTATTTGACCTATCAATCAAGCCCTATAATACGCGACGTTTGCCTCACCCTGTATATGAAACCTTATTTAGTTATTTAAAACAGAAGCATATTTTCGATTGTAAGAATAATTCTTTTTTGCAAATGCATATTATAATGAAAATTATTAAGAGGTATCAATGCCAGGAAACTTATGGAAGCGTGTAGGATGCTGCAGTGGCCTTGAGAAGCCTTGAGGGTATCCTTGAATTGCTTTCTCTGTCCACCATGACATCGCTTCCTTTCCTTGAGCTCCTCATATAAAAGACGCGTTGTAAGGCGGTTATACAGAGCTGGCCCATTAAACTTTCTATATGTCTGTGAAGGATGAACAATTTCTTACAGTTGCTAGCTCGCCTAACACGCCGGACACAAAATTCGCCTCAGCCGCCGTGACTTCGACAAGAGTTCGCTTTCGAATCGGAAGACAATTTCATCAAAGGATGTCCAATGTTTGCCCAGAGGCATAAACACAGGTCAACTCAGCCCATACCTGTGTGTAAATCACGCTGCATTGCGACATTAAGTTGTAAGAATAAATATGAATGTAATTATATGCACTCAAGTGCTCAAAGTACTACAATATGAGAAAGTTAAGGGTGAGGTAAATGGTGCCAATATCTTTCAAATACCTAAGCTTATATCAGCTTTTCGAAGGTTAGTATTTGCCATATTACCGCGAGATTCTTCTTTATCCTCTATAAATTTGTCATTCAATTATCTCGGTCAACATAGAATGTAGGCAAATGATTTGCTTATAATTAGTTTTTATTTAAATTTACTAAAATACAAGTTAAAAATCTCAGTCTTCATCCAACGATAATACAGTGGAAAGAAGGATTTCAGTTTAAGTGAAATGTATTAATTAAATATTTTGTAAAGTAAATCGAACAAGTTAGATTTCCATTATGGCGTAACTGCTATCTCCATGAAAAATAGAATTCCTAAAATTAGTCCGAATAGTAATTAGTCTATATTTTCATAATTATTCTCGAGTTGCAATGACAAATATATGATACTCCTTTCTCACGTATACTTCTCCATCTTAAAAGGATTTAATATGCCATGGTATTTTTTGTTTGTTAGAAATAGATTGCGTTCAGATCAATGTTTCTTTCCTGTTATCAATAACTTGTCAGCTAGTACCAACTCTGCCTCATTCTTTCTTTCTTTCTTTCTCTCTCTCTCTCTCTCTCTCTCTCTCCACACACACACACACACACACATATATATATATATATATATATATATATATATATATATATCCCATTAGTTGGGGAAAGCGGATACTTTGCCTAATAACTAGACTCTTTGTAGAAATTCAATGAAATACAAATTACTTTTTTTAAATCATTGAAACAACAATCTAACAAGATGGTGTCTAGATTTTAGTAAACTTTTGGGCAAAAATACTAATAAATCAAAATGTATAAGAATGGATATAAACAGATAAAAGATAAAATAATAAAGAAAATATAAATAATCTAAAAAAATAATGGAAAAAAATATGAAAACGAAGATTTATAAAGTGGTCCGTAACTCTCAAGACGAGGAAAAACGATAAATAAAAGAAAGAATTTTGAGGGTGGGTATATTTATGGCCCAATATTTTTCCCTATCCACTTTTATAATTAGCTAGTAATATATTTGCATAAGGATTGCCATTGAACAAACAATCATCAAACGGAAACAGCAGACGAAATGGCGCTTGTTTGAAATGTTGCCTACTGCTGAGCGCATGCGTAATTATAGACATGCGAAATGGCGCGAAATTGCGCGCGCATGCATAGCAATACTGTCTTCGGATGTTAGCGTTTGGATTTCGCATTAGCGATAGATTTTGACAGATAAGCCTAGGGGTAGACAGATCAACAGGCAGAGACATAGAAAAAGAATTACAGAGAGAGTTAAAATATACCTGGAGACAATAGGAAGATGATGAGCAAAAATTAAGAAAGCATTAAAGAAAAGAAAATAAGAAGAAACTTTGGTAACGAAGCCCGGGGAAGTTTATAAATATATTGGAAAATGTATAGAGATGGATATCAATAAAAGAAAAGTAATAGATGTGTGGAAGTGGCCTAGCGTAAAAAATGATAGCAAAAAAACGGAAGCGAAAGACAGGCAAAAAGAACGAACAGATTATAAAATCAGAAAAGCATCCTGGGAAACGAACGAAAAGAGAACAGAAGCAAAAAAGATTAAAGTAAATATATCTAAATAATGTATTTTATTGCATAAGTCACTTTCGAATTGCTTGCAGTTTAAACAGAGCAGCGCAGATGCATTACTGAAGCGATAAGACACTGGTTCGTTTTAAGTCAATGTATACAAAATTGATAAAAGAACAACACGCATATAACAAACAGTATATATATATATATATATATATATATATATATATATAACAGCAAATCTGCGGATGACGATTTACGCTCTCACACCCTGATTGTGCCCTCTGGAAGAATGGTAGACTTTGAAAAACAGTAGCTACTCAAGCATATACGCATCATTCATTCAGCAATGAATTAGAACACTCTCAACTATTGGGCGTGTTTAATAATAATATACACGCTAAAAGTCTGCCTCCTTCTACAGAGCGCCCATAGCTTAGATGTAGAATCGTCGACTGACGCCAATTCAGCAGGGTTTCAATCCTGGATAAAAAGCAATCGGATGTCTAACCGTAATGATCAGCTCTGATACAGCGAAAAAGATCTGTCTGCGGATGACTATATATATATATATATATATATATATATATATATATATATATATATATATATACGCGTGTGTGTGTCTGTGTGTGGTTAATATTAATATAAGTATATTCCACAGTCAGATATTTACTCTTAAAATGTGCTCAATACAAAAGTAGAGCCTGGCTATATAGTTATAATTATTATTATGTTGTCATTTCTCATCATATTTCGATTTCTTCTATGGGTGCACTAACAACCAAGTCTGCGGGAAGACCTAAGATAGGTCGAGGTGTGTTGTTATGTCAGCATTTCATGGTTTTATATCTCCCTTACTGTTACATAGACAAAGTTCTCCTTAGTGGGTGGGCTGTACTAACAAGAAATTTTTTGTATATCTCTTAAGCTTGGGTTTCCAGGGATACTTTCAATGTGTTTTTCATTCCATTTTTTATCATTCCAAGTGCACCTACTACCACTGGCATGCTTCTTGTTTTCAATTTCCATATTATTTCTATTTCAATTTCCAGGTCTTTATATTTTGACAGTTTTTAGAATTTCTTGGTTGGTATGTTACAATCCGCTGGACAAGCCATACTAATTATTAGGCAAGTTTTTTCTTTCTGGTTTTTAAAAACAATGCCCAGCTTATTAGCTTCAATTTTTCTGTCTCTGTAGGGGATCCCATAGAATGGTGACATCTTCTATTTCTGTAACTGGCGCTGGATGATGTTCATACCAGTGTTTGTTTACAGATTTTTCATAGTGTTTGGACATTGTCCAATGTAAATATTGCCCCACTCTATCGTGACGATTTTTATATTCATTTGGGGCAAGTAAAAATCATCCTGAGATTAAATGGTCTATTGTTTCTTGGTATTTATCACAGAACCTGCATCTGCAAAAGTTGGTTTTTGGCTTCTGTTTTGCTTTTCTACAGAATCTACTAAATGAAAATCATGTTTGTATTTACTGCCTTCTTTTGTTATTGAATATGTTTTCTTTCTGTTTTCATGTTGCCTTACTAACTGTATCATCCAATCCTTTGTTGTTTCTATGTATGTTAGTAAGCCAATAGTTGTTGTCTTGTATGACAATTCTAACTGAATAAGACCTCTTCCATCTTTTTACGGGGTATGTATAAACAATCTATATCAGCCTTTGGATGGTGCATTTTACGCTTAGAAAGACGCTTTCTTGTTTTAGAATACATTCCTCTGATGTCATTTAGAGTCCAGTTTAAGATGTTCAAACTATATTGGACAACTGGGATGGCAAGGATATTAATGGTCATAATTTTGTTCTGAGAATTCAATTCAGTTTTTAATATCAGTCGTAGACTTCTATAGTACTCTTTACGCATTATTTCTTCATTTCTTATGATGGAGTTTTTCACACTTATTTATAACTAGGTATTTATAAGCTTCTTCTGGTTTCAATTCTTTTATTGTTACAGCAGGGTCTAGGCTAATTGAAGATATCTGTTGTAGCGATTCACGTAAAACTGTAGCTTTAGTACATTTATTCAAATTAATTGAATTTCATTCCAATGTCTTCGCTGAAGCATCTTACAGTTTGCAGAAGACCTTCCATCTCATTATCATTCTTAGCATACAACTTTAAGTCATCCATGTAAAATAATTGGCTTATTTTCTTTTAGACTATTTTATAACCACATTCTGTCTTATTAAGTTGACTGGTTAGTGCTATTAATGATAAGCTGAATAGTAAAGGAGAGAAAGAGTCACATTGAAATATACCTCTTTTGATGTTTATTTTATCAGACTTATAGGTTCCATTCATATGATTGAGGTGAAGGTTTGTTTTCCATATAGACATGCACTGTTTGATGAAATTGATGATGACGGGTGATATCTTATATTTATTTAAAATCTTTAAGATCCAAGAATGTTGTACACTATCGAATGCCTTACGGTAATAATAAGATTTTCTTTTGCATTGTAGCAGTTTTCGAGTACCAACCTGTTAATAAATAATTGGTCTTTACATCCGTAACAGCCACGTTTGCACACTTTTTGTTCAAGCGGTAGTGTGCCATTTCTTTCCAAGAAGAAATATGTTTGTTTTTTTAAAATAGATGTTAATAGTTTGTATGTTGTCGGAAGGCATGTAATTAGTCGGTAGATTTTCGGGTTGTTTGTGTCACTAGTCTTGCGTAAAGGAAGTGTAATTCCTTTGGTCATACATGCAGGAATTTTAGTGGGATCGTTAAACATTTCTTGAAGTTCTTTGGCTAGTTTTTTATGTGCTGTATTTAAATAATATAGCCAAAATTTAAGAATTTTATCTATTCCTGGATATTTTTAATTGTGTGTTTTTAAGTGCACATTTAACATCCTCTTCTGTGATTCTAGCCCATATCTGTTCTGGTTTATTTTTCATTCGTTCTATCTCTTGCGCAATCCAATATACTTCTTTGTTATGTTATTATTATTATGTCATTTTTCATCATATTTCAATTTCTGCTTTGGTCTCACTACCAACCAAGTCTGCGGGGAGACATAAGGCAGGTAGTGGCGTGTTGTTATGGCTCCATTTCATGTTTTTCTATATTCCCTATCATCCCTAGCATTACATAGACAAGGTTCTCATTAGTGTGTGGGCTGTACTTAATAAGACAGGTTTTGTATATATCTTAAGCTGGGATTTCCAGAGATTCTTTCAATGTGTCGTTTAATTCCATTTTTTATCATTCCAAGTGCACATACTATTACTGGCACAACTCTTGTTTTCAATTTCAACATTTTTTCTATTGCAATTTACATGTCGCTATATTTTTACAATTTTTCAAATTCCTTAGTTGCTATGTTACAATCCGCTGGACAAGCCATATCAATTAATAGACAAGTTTTCTCCTTCTGTTTTTAACAATAATGCCTGGCCTATTTGCTTCAATTTTTCTGTCTGTGTAGATGGTGCAATCCCATAGAATGGTGACATCTTCTATTTCTGTAACCGGTGCTGGGTGATATTCATACCAGTGTTTGTTTACAGATTTTCCATAGTGTTTGCACATTGCCCAATGTAAATATTGCCCAACTCTATCGTGGCGATTTTTATATTCATTTGGGACAAGTACAGAACAGCCTGAGATTAGATGGTCTATTGTTTCTTGGTATTCATCACAAAACCTGCATTTGGATCCATATTATTATGTATAATATTTGCCTGAAAGTTTCTAGTGAAAAGACTTTTGTCTTTCGCTGCAAGAATAAAGCCTTCAGTTTCAGACTTTAATCAAGATGCATGCAACCCTCGATGAGTATTAACTTTATCAACATTGGATTTGTTGGCACCTTCTGGATATTGGACATGCAGAGATTTGTCGTGCCAGCGTAGTTTCATCTGTTCAAAAGCTTTATCTTTGGCTTTCATTTTCATATTTTTTGCCGCAATAGTTGGTTCTTGGCTTCTGTTTAGCTTCTCTCCAGCACCTACTAACTGTAAATCTTGTTTGTGTTTACTGCCTTCTTTTGTTATTGAATATTTTGTCTTTCGTTCTTCATGTTGCCTTACTAATTGTATTATCCAATCCTTTGTTGTTTCTATGTATGTTAGTAAGCCAATAGTTGTTGTCTTGTATAACAATTCTAGCTGAATAAGACCTCTTCCATTTTCTTTTCGGGATATGTATATACGGTCTACATCAGCCTTTGGATGATGTAGCTTATGCTTAGAAAGACGCTTTCTTGTTTTAGAATCCATTCGCCTGATATCATTTAGAGTCCAGATAAGATGTTCAAACTATATTGAACAACTAGGATTGCAAGGATATTAATGGTCATAATTCTGTTCTCAGAATTCAATTCAGTTTTTAATATCATTCGTAGCTTTCTAGAGTACTCTTTACGCACTATTTCTTCATGTTTTTATGGTGAATGTTTTCACTCTCATTTATACCTTAAAATATACCTCTTTTGATGTTTATTTTACCAGACTTATAGGTTCCATTCATAAGATTTGGGTAAAGGGTTGTTTTCCATATAGACATGCACTGTTTGATGTAAATGATGATGACGTGTGATATCTTGTATATATTTAAAATCTTTAAAATCCAGGAATGTGGCACACTATCGAATGCCGTATGATAATCTATCCAGGCAGTACTAAGAGTTTTCTTTGTACTCTAACAGTTTTCCAGGATCAGTTTTTAATAAGCAATTGCTCTTTATATCCCTAAAAGCCACGTTTGCACGCTTTATTATTATTATTATTATTATTATTATTATTATTATTATAGCATACTGCAAATTAATAGGTAAATATTTCGGTGTTTAATGCACTAACATCGTAGTTAATTTGCATGACTTTTATATATATATATATATACATATATATATATATATTGATAAGGTGATTAAAAAATAAAGAAAAATTAAAAGAAAAAGGCCCTGAAATTAGATTAATATAGGCGGATGAATATTGCATTATAAAAGACGCGTGTGTGTGTGCGTGTCTGTGTGTGTGTGCGTGTGTATGTGTGTGTGTGTGTGTGTGTGTGTGTGTGTGTGTGTGTGTGTGTGGACCCATACAAAAATGTATCAGTGTGTTGCCAAATAGGACAAGAGATGTCAACAATTTAAACCAGAAAGTAATAAGACGGTAACTGAGAATCGAAAAATTTAAGAATAGGAAAGTTACAGTATGCTGTTTTTATATAGGTAATAATAACATATATATATATATATATATATATATATATATATATAGCTGAATGTCTCCATTGTAATTATATCTATATATTCATAGAAGTTCAATATGAGTCATAACCATTACAACCAACTTGGGGAGCATTTTGATGGGGAATAATGTTTAGCAAACTTGTCTCACTTATTTTTATAACAGGATTAAGCCAGCTTATGTATAGACCCAAATTTATAAATAATTAAGATTTTTCAATAAGAATGTTCTCCAACGTTAATAAGGGAAATCTAAAGCACTGTCAAAACATGCTTTGACACAACCACCATTCGGAAAGCTATTTAGAAATTTGATGGACACAGGTACACGCACTGCTTATCCAGTTACTCTAACTATCCTTTTACGGAATCAGACACGACCAGGAAAACACAGAAATAAATTCGAGAATTCAGACACATGTGCTGACAGAGAGAGGAGTGTTTATTTAAATCATATAAGCGTAGTACTAAATTGGCTGTTAAGTCTCATTATGTTACTGTTGAGATGGCTAGAAAACCGTAATTTCTATGCAGTCAGTTTCTATGCGCGTGTATATTTTTCTCCCGGTTTCTCGATTTTTTTTTTGTTAAATTTGATCTCCAAAAATTTAAGGCATTATCAATCGTTATCTACTTAATTCTTAATTCTTGATTTTTTTGTCATCTGTTCTAAACAATGTTTCTTTTTTCTCATATTCATAAACATAAACATCTATATTCTTAGAAACTTTATTACCTTGTTTGTGATGAAATGATTAAGGCAATATAGAAAGGCACCTAAGATGTACATGACCAATGGAAAATAAGCACAAATTTAAAAAAATCGCAAAATTATTGATCATAAAAAATTGCAAATTGAAAAAAATATGACTAAGCTTAAAGAAACAGAAAACATGTTAATTTTATAAATATTTTCTATTTGCTTCTTATTTTATCAGAAAAAATACTGATAAAGATATTAAATTTGGAATGCCGGGTAATAGTAAATGATTGTTTTGCTTAAAATGACTGATTATTTTTTTGAGCACATCAATCCGAAGGGAACATTGTTATCAACGGCAAGGTCATACTGTCGCGAAATATACCAAAAGCACTTGGATTTCAAATGAATATTATATAATTTACTGAACGTAAGATTCATTCGTGATGATTAGAAAAAGTGAAAGGCCATCACTTTTACAATAATTCTAAATCATAGTTTGATTATTTTAGATAATTTAATGGATTTATTATAGCAGAGGCATGTACGGGTAGTGTTATAGTTACGGCGAGTCGACGAGTTTATGTTCTAACCGAGTTAGAATGACTTTCGGATGACCTTGGAAATGGGAGAGAACAATAAAAAGTTATAAGAAAAAACAAGACGAGAGCAATATAAAAACAAGCTTGCGTTAATTAGACATGAAAATATGCAATTTAGCTTTCTCCTTAAATAAGCTCAAATTTTCAACTAACTTTATGATTATTTATGAGCGTATTGTAAATTTGAAAAATTAACGACAATTTAGCTTTTGTCTCTCAATAATTGTTGTAAAATAAAATCCTCGCATTTGCCCTGATAATGTCTCTGAGAGGAAAATAAGAAAACAGGCAAAATATTTCTTTTGTCTTTATTAAAACACACATACACACACACACACACACACAAACACACACACACACACACACACACACATATATATATATATATATATATATATATATCCCGTCTCTCTGTAAACAGAGAGATTGCTTGTCCCCCTTTATTTCTCCCCCTTTCCTTATCCATTCATCTTCATTTTTAATATTTTAAAAAGGATGAATTAAATTCCCAGTTGACCCTGATGAATCTTGGGATTGAAACCGGTCGGTCGTTTTCGTGTTTCTTATTTTCCATCTTTCGAAAATGTCTGTATGTATTAAATTTACTTTATTTCTTGCCGCTATAAGTTTTTGTGCAACCAACAACTTATATATATATTTAATACTTAGAGGCATTTTCGAAAGATGGAATATATATATATAAAATTACATATATATTCACACTCCACCCACGTGTATTTAACAGGTGAAGGGGCCATCCCTTGTTTCTTGTTTAGGATGCGGTTTCCGGTTTTCTCTTTTCCAATCTTTTCAATCCTCTGTAGCCCCATGCACATCAGTGGCGTTAACGCCTTGCTCGGGGTGATATGATTATATATATATATATATATATATATATATATATATATGTGTGTGTGTGTGTGTGTGTGTGTGTGTGTGTGTGTGTGTGTGTGTATTTGTGTGTGTGTGTGTGTAAATTATTACAGGTTATATGGAAAACTATTCTTACCCAACGCGTTTCCTCCTCTGCAAGACAAATGTAGGAATAGGATTTATGTTTTTGCCCGTGTTTATATACAATGTACATAATATATGTAGTCAGCGTAACGGTGTATGGAATTTGTGGGGGTCGTTATGCCCACATTCATCTTTCCCCAGTCTCTCAGACTTAATACGGAGACCTACATCAAGTGTCTTGTGGTGGTAGTATTACATTGGTTTAAGAAGATGGTTACTGTGAAATCATATGTTTGGCGACAGGATTCTGCACCATGCCACAAAAGCAGAGGTAGCCAGTCATGCTATTCAGACAATCTCTATGACTATATCACCTCTTACATCTGGTCACTTAACTCTCTGGTCTAAAACCTCCTTGATTTTAATGTGTAGAGCGCACTTGATCGAAAGACTAACAAAAATCATTTTAGCACCAAAATGAACAGAATGCAAGAATTGTGGCAACATTCACCAACGTAAACATGGTCACGTCCAGAAGAGTTGTAGGCGATTCCGAAATAGTCTGAAAGTGTTGGTTGAAATCAATGGAAATTTCTATGAATATATCTGCTACATTACTATTCAAGATATTTTGTGCAAATATATCTGTTAAATTGAGATGTTGGTGTTATTTTCTTTTTTGTGCCATTTTGACGTCAAATTATCCATCACATCCAACACACACACACACACACACACACACACACACATATATATATATATATATATATATATATATATATATATTGCTCTAAATCATAAACCAGTTATTTTTGCAATTCCCTTATTTTAGCTACAAAGTCTCCATCCTGTCATTTCTAACAATTTATCTTTCTTTTAGGTAAATTATCTATTCTTTCAGAAAACAACGATCTGGGTTTTACTCTTTCTTACACTGAATTCGTTGGAACAGTTGACAGACTAGGTGTTTTGCACGGAATGAAAACACCGATATGTCTGCTTGTCTGATGGTCGACTGAAGACGAAATAAGTGGAGCACATTCATCCGAGTTCTATGGATGTCATGTTTTCTTCAATTTAGAGACAGGACCTTGTTTTCTGCGTAATTTGCTGGTCGACTTTCTTTTCTAGATAAATGTCTAGACTCGTCTCATACATAATTCAAGAAAGAAAATTGCCGACTCTTGCACTGCCTCTTTGTCTAAGTTGCTGTAATCCATAATAAAGAACTCTCTATACCTATCGCTAAAAGACAAATAACTTTTTTCTTTAGAATATTCAATTTCACCTCGCCTTCTGAAGATTTGCCGAATATTTTTTCGTTTGTTTATTATTACTTTCTCATTTAAATTGATCCTCACTGGATGCCCAACGAACACCGGTTCTTGTAAGATCACTGAAGTTAAGCAACGGCGGACGTGGTAAGTATCTAGGTAGATGGGGGCTTGGTAATACTAGGGACTTGGATGTGCGGGTGATATAAAAGATAAAAGTTTGAAATTGTTAATCGAAGTCCTACTTCCAGTTGGTTTCGTTATATTCACGTACGCTTAAATATCCTCGAGAAAGGCATGAATACACCATTACTTCCTCGACTATGTTTTAATTGGCGAAAATTGTATTATTAAATTATTATTATTACAAAAATTCTTACAGTTAAAATCTAAACAATGTTCTGTCAAAGTTTTGATAAGCCGTAGAATCATATCTTATCAGTCAGTCAGTTAAGTGCCATGCGCGATACACGCTTTGGGCGATCATATCTCGAAAGAGACATGACTGACTGGGCAGAAGATTATCCCGCAGTAGGTTGCCATTGATTTCTGTGGTAGACTGGTTGCCGACCAAGGCTATAGAACCCAATCTGTCCTATTATTTAACCCATAACTGGAGGGAAGAGACGGATTAATACCTTTCCCAAGGGTATTTGCGCGTAAGTGAATGCAAGGAATTCAACTGGAATTCGAACTGGGTTCACCCGATTTCTTGTTCCGAGCCGATATCCATCGTTTACGATCAATAAATAAAATTATGATAAATTGAGATTGTAGTATTTGTGATTAGATTTTTCACACCTGTTAGTATAATTCTCTCTCTGCTTATTACGAAGCTTTTACGATTTGGACATGTGAAATTTGGCGTATTTCGCTCTTCTTTCTTCTGATGCTATACTAAGTGAATTTTTTCAATGATAGATGTAGAAATGAATTTCAGTATTTCATTTACTTAATTCAAACGATTATAGTTTGAACGCGATATGCTAGTACCTCGTAATCAAATCATCCATGATTTCGACCCTGTTCTATATATATAGAGAGGAAATTTCACTCAGGCGTTTTGTTTTCCATAAAATTGCCACTTTATGGAAAGACTCCCGCCTGGTTGTTTCCGTGATTACTTTAATTGTGAATATATTCAATCGATATCATAATCTTCAATTCACTTCCACGTTCATTCATGGAACACATAATTATTACGATTTCAAATAAAACATTCTAAATCGAGTGAATCACGGGTATTATATTGGGTGAAATTTATTACGAAATTGTCATGGATACTTATGCAGAGCATTCAACACAATGCAATCATATCCTTTCCTAATCACGTGGACAGTGGCAAAAAAAGAGAGACAAAAAGAAAACTGCATTTTTTCCATCTCGTACATTTCAACTCAACACATAGATCCGATGTAAGCACATACATATGAATAGAGAGATTTTCCTCTGTTACTCATTCGTCTTTTTATCGCTATAATTGAATTCCCAGAAAATACATATTCGACTCTATGGGAATTTTTCCAAAAGTCTTTTGTTAGATTGGATGCCATGTTTGGTTGCATCTATAGACGAATTAAAGTGCAAAACACACACATGCAGTCATGCGCATGTATGTGTGTATGCGTGTGCGTGAGTGCGCGTGCGTCTGAGAAAGAGAGAGGAAGTGAGAGAAGGTGTGCAATTACTGAAATACTGTCGGCCTGATTTAAATTCACCAAATGAACATGAATAGATTTAGGAAAAGTTCTAGGTAGAGAGGAGACAGTTTCAGCATATACTATATATACATACATATATTCATCTCTTGTCCCACTGTTTAAATTTATGCCTAATATATATATATATATATATATATATATATATATATATATATATTAGGCATAAATTTAAACAGTGGGACAAGAGATGAATACTGCGTTGGGATAGCCAGTTTTAAGGATCAAGCGATGTTTTGCATGATTAGACGATCGCTTGGAGCATGAATTTCAGGGCACACATATTCTCCCTGATAACACTTTCTACATTTAACCGATAATATATCCGTTTAATTTTTATAGTATCTTTTCGAATTGAAAAAAAAAAAACAATAAAAAAAAAACGGAATCAATTCTTCTTCAAATTTTACATCTGACCATTTATTCATTAACTTCTTATATCTTACGTCGGCTATACAGGCACCCCACAATTTTCAGTACATTTATTTCAAACTAAAACAAATTCTTATATTCGATCTTTTCTACACTTGACTGGACAATGTTTAGAAATATTTACATTATCTTTTCGAAAAGCCAACTGGACTCTTTTCAACAAGTAGTGTGATGTTTAGAATGCTAAAAACATAATTTTGTAGATATCAGTTGTGGTTGACATAATCAGTAAAAAGCATAAATGAAATTCTTGAAAATATATTGTGTTAATCTTTATAATAAAATAAATTTTCTTAATTTAACATTTACCTGAATACAATTAAATTTCAGTAGCAGAATTTTACATTACGTATGACATTCCATGAAAAAATTTTTACTATTGTAAATATATAATCATTCTTAATCATAAATGTCTCTAAACGAGGGCACCATTTACTGACATATTTTGAATAAATGTGGTTAGGAAATGCCATCACTGAAATTCAAATTCTAGAGAAACTGGTTCCCTCTTTTTTTGCATCTTTATTTGGCTACGAAATTTTTAATCGGTTCTTTCTTAGAAATCAAACGTTATAATTTATATAAAATGTCTGTTGAGATTGACTTGTGAGGGTTACTAACCGATTGCTCTCCCAGCATTTATGGGGATAATAAGTAGAGAGACAAAAGAGACAGGATGTATCAAATAATCACCTCGGAAACAAATATCAACGGAACGAAATTTACAAGACAACTTGTCTTCCTAACTGCTGTTTTTCCACTAGCTTTTATTGGAATGATGCATCTTCCAAAAACCCGGATCTTGACTATTTGCAAGAATCCCGTATTTAGCTAGACATGCCCAACTGTTTCCCTGCTACCAAAAAAAGTTATGGAATGACACGTTTGCGTCTGTACAGACAATCGTTCGCGATATGTTATAATTTGAAATGTAAAAAGACATATACTGTTTCATAAGCGAGAGACATAGTCATTTTTGAACAGCCATTTCTTTATTCTGTAGAAAGTGTAGATCAAAACCCTCTGAGTTGAAAAACATATTTATTTACCCAATTTAGTGAGGCAGTAAGGAACCCTGTATAGTAATTAATTTGAAATTTTCGGTTTGATAAATAAAGCACAAACAATTCTTTTCAATTCGTTGTCGTTTTTTGCGAAAATAATTTTAAATATTAACTTTAGTTTCAAAATCGTAGCGATAGAATTCTATGGACGAGTAAAAGTCTTATAACACAGACTTATAACAATTATAATTTATTGAATCTTTACAAAGTTTATATGGACATAGTACATGGAAAAATTCATTTTGTCAATCTAAGCTTTCTACACAGTTTTTCTTACGGAATACAGTAAAAAATGAATATTTTGCTTATGGTGATTCTTAATAAGAATTCTGGTTTGAATATATTTTCCTTTCAATGAATCAACTGCAAAAGATATCAATTTATTCATTGAAATTGTAAAATTCGAAATCATTTTTAAGCAAAAATTTGCAAAGATTCGGTAGATCTGTATAAATATCCTTAATAATTAGGAAATGCTATGAATCTTAACTTCAATGCTAGTACTTATCACATCAAATCCCAGTTTTGAAAGTGAGTGCAATGTTAATGTTCTAGAAACAATTGAAAATTAACCAGCACTAGCAAGAGATTTTTAAAAAATCTAGAAACCTACAAGTTACACTGAAAACTTTCTCTTTCTTCCTCTACGGATCGCGTCTCTTCAGGAGGTTGGGAATTAGGATTCTTCAGAACATTGTATTTCTTTCAGCTTTTGGAAATATTGTTCTTTTACTATCCATTTTAATCCATGTTCTTCGAACCAATTACACAAAATCCTTAGGTAAATTATTCGTTGTTTTCCTTTGTAACTCTTTATTTCAACATTTCCTGTGAGTGTTAAATTTCCCAAGCCACCATTCCTGATTACGTGTTCTAGAAATTCAAATTGTCTTCTGAGTGTAATTATAAGTGTCCTTTTTGTTTCCATTTTACCTAAAACTATGACGCTGTTCATATGGTCGGTCATTAATATTCTCATCATCTTTCTGTAGAAACATATTTCTGTGGCCTCAAGTCTCGTCTTCAGCCGTGATGGTTTACCACCAACTGTCATAATGATGTTACCGATATTAGATGTAAGCCTAGTATATGTTATTTGCTGCTAAAGCATTGCATTGGTGGTGACATTGTTAAAAATGATTCCGTAGTGATATCGTTTTGTCCGCAGATGCTGAATAGATATTAAAGCAGAACCCAAAAACTTAGTTGAGTAAATCGTGAAGAAAAGAATGACCAGCATTTGTAAGTCGATATAATGTATGTTTGTTTGCAAAAGAGATAATTATATATGCGAGATACGATTTGAAGATGTCAGAGTTAAGGAAGTCATATATATATATATAAATATATATATATATGGAAAGTGTGTTAACAGATAGCAGAAAATGTGACACTGAAATAGTGAGAAGCTGAGGGGTAAGGTGAAACATTTGAAATGCTGTTTTACAGAAGTATACTGGAAATAACATGGACAGAACAACGGAGGGAAGAGGAATTTTTAATGCAAATGAAAACACGAAAATCATAAACACTTAAAATCAAACATAAATAATTGTAATTTTGCAACATTTGATGAGGTAAGAGGAAGTAGAGATTATTACACTCAAAGGGCATACCGAAATTAAACGGAGCAGAATAAAACTTGGAATTACATATCAAACTATTTGTGACAGAAAAACACTATGAAGAATAGGAAGGGAAATTACTTTTCAGATTTGTCAGATTTGTCTGTCTGTTTCTGTATCTCCCTCCTTCACTCACCCACTCACTCTCTCTCTTTCTCTCTCTCTCTCTCTCTCTCTCTCTCTATATATATATATATATATATATATATATATGTATATATATATATATATATCAAATGCTGATTTCCGTAAGTTCTTTTGTAATTTCATCTATTATACCCTCTAAAATAGCCACACTTTAACCGATCGAAACCTCATTTTGGGGAGAAATGCAAACATGTGTGTACAAAATACAGTGTGTTTTACTAGTATACGTTGCTTCAATATATCAATATTTTTTGGAAAATGAAAAGTTTGAATATTTAACATACAAAATACTTTAATTAAAAACAATAGTGATTAAAAAGAGAAATAATTATTTAATAAAAATGCATTATTGTTTTTTGCATACAAATTAAAATTTTATATACAAGAATCTAGTTTCCACTTCACCCTGCATTTGCGAGAACTAGAAACAAATGACGAGGCGAAACTCTTAAAAAATAACATGCAACATTCAGTTGTATGTTGCATGCTCAAGAGTAAGATATCCTAAGAATTTATTCTTCGCAGTTAAAAAGAAATTCTGAAAAAAATAATGTTTACTATGAAGTCTTATAATTTATAATGAAATTAAAGAAGACCATAAAATCTTATAAAATATGAAGAAAATGAGAGAAATTATTTAACTACGAAATGGTTGCATTTATTCAGATTACCTTTTCCAAACAAATCAGCTTATTCAAATTTCATAAATTGATTTGGTAAAGTTAACAACTCTCAAAAAAATCTGTTACTGATAACTTCAACGATACTAAATACTGTGAGGATTTCAACATTAGCACTTATCCAAGTGGTTCAAAAATATCTCTAGTATACACAAACGGTAAGAATAAAATCTAAAGACTAAAATTAGATAAAAACTTTAAATATAAGATAAAGTAAGGAATCAATTTAAAAGTCGACATTATCAATATCAACATCCGCAATTCACAATTTCATACCATAGAGCAGCAATCATCAAGCGGAACAATCATGATTTTACCAAATTAAACTCTGAGTAGTGCATTTTGGTATTGATACTAATATATATATATTTATATATAGTAAAGTTTTGTAATTTGCTTGACGCATTGTGAAAAATAAGTATATGGTTATGTCTTGAAGACTGTCACAATGCGTTGAGTAAAATAAAGGAAGGTAAAGAAGTGTTTGGGTATTACCTATTTATTAAACATTAATATTTCGAGATCAAAATCTCATCTTCAGAATGACAGAGAAGCTTTTGTCTGTCCGAATGTGTTCTCGGCTTTTCAAAGAATGGCTATTTCTGGCTGACTGTCTACTGCTGTATGTGTGTGTGCGTGTGTGTGTGTGCATGTGTGTGTGTGTGCATGTGTGTGTATTATAGTTGGAGCCTTTTTGGTATGATCATCTCAGTCTGCTTGTATGTGTGGTTTATCTTAGTGTGACCTGACCGTTCGTTTGACTTTTGACGGGGTTGAAGAGGATCTATTTCTTTACTGGAGTTTTATCTATCTGATTAATCTGGTGGTGTGTGCGTGTCTATGTGCGCGTAGTTCTTGTAATTTATTCTACTTTTTTTGTATGTATGTGTATGTAGTGTGGGGCGTTACAGTGTGCTGTGTGTTATAGGCACCTCCACTATTTTATCGGGGGTGGGAAATCTCATAGCGTAAAACTATTTGTTTATTTAATATTAATTTTTTTTTAATTTTTTCTTCTTTTTTATTACAATTTTATCCTATAGGGTTGTTATTATTATTATACATTATCCTCTCTAATAAGTTTTTAATTTTTTGACCGATGCGATTGTTGTAGTTGTTATTGTTATTTTAATTTTGCCGGTGGGTTTGATGACATAGCGAAAAATTATTTGTTTATTTTATTTTTTTATTTTTTATCTTGTAGGGTTATTATTATTATTATTATTATTATTATTATTTATTATCCTTTCTAATAAACAGTATAATGGAAAAAGGCTTTATGAAGGTTGTTTTTTATTTTCTTTTTTTAAATATTCCGCATAGGCATCAAGTCTCTCTGCGAAATATTAGAGGTATCTAGATGCGTGCATGTGTTTAGTGTACGCACATATACATACATACCCACATCCACACACACGCACACACACATGTATATATATATATATATATATATATATATATATATATATATATATATGTATGCATACTCATATATGTATGCATACTCATATATGGGCACATACACATACATACACACGCACCCACATGAGCAGTGTACGCATGTTTATTGTACGTGTGTTAATATGTGTGCGTGAAACTGTGATATCGTGCCCGTGTGTATGCACTTTATTGTTGTGGTCAGCAGTTTGTGTCAGGTGCGTTTTGGCGTTGCCTACTCTGTTATGTAGTCTAAATTAAGCTCTTTTCGATTGTGATCTGTGAGTAAAGTTTAGTTATTATTATGGACTCTTTTATGCGCAGGTTCCCTAAGTTCCGCTCTCTAGCCTCGATGTTGACGATTATGTTCTTGTTAGTATTTTTGCATTTTTTTAAATGTTTATGGAAGGGCGACGCTTGCGTGTGTATATGCTCTTTTATTCTAATGCGTAACGGTCTGGTGGTGTTGCAAACATAGAATTTGCCGCATTGTATGCGGTAGACGACATACCTAGTGGCATATGCCGGTGCCCGCAATAGGGCAATTGGCTAGTGTGCATGTGGTGTTGTTATTTGTTCTGTCGTTGGGGTTGAGGTGTCTGCGGTGAGTGGGACCGTAGTGGGCCAGCTGTATATCCAATCCCTCTCTGCCGATAGCTCTACGTATTTTTGCTGTTATATTTTCACTGATGTGTGGTAGCCTCAGGAAGCAAATGTAAGATAGGTTAAGACGCCTTGGGTCTTTACTACCTTTTCGTTCCAGGCGACTCACAAAGGACTGCGGGTAGCCGTTTGTCTCCAGTACTTTCTTAAAATGTGCAGTGTGGGTGTTACCGTGTTCTTCTATGCTGCACTTATCTCGGATACGTGTGAGCTCATTTTTTATGTAACCGGTTTTATGCGCTGAGAGGGAGGGCTGATTGATTGTGAACAAACATATCCCTTCTGGCAGGCTTTTTGTAGAAATCGGCGTGAATGTCACCTCTTTCCGATACTTTTAGCCTGAAGTCTAGCAGTGATAGGCATCCACTTGCATCGGGGTGTTCAATTGTGAATTTTATCATACTGTTGAACGTTGCTGCCATTCTGTTGGCCTCATCACCTGAAGAGGTGAGGATGAATATATCATCAATGTATCGCGTGAATAAGGCGTATGAATGGCAGGTGCTGAGTGCGCGACGTTCCAGTTGGTTCATATATGCGACGGCAAGCAGTCCCGATAGGCAGGAGCCCATCGGAATGCCGGTGGTCTGTTTGTAGGTGCTTCCTCGGACATTAAATATGTGTTCTCTACGATAGTCCTCAGGAGTAGGTGAATGTCCTCTGGGGTAAAGTTGTAGCAGTGTAGGCTTGAAGTGGTGATGCATTCCGTTATTAAATCAACCGCTGGGTGAGCCGGTACTAACGTGTATAGCGAAACAACATCAAGGCTAAATGCGTATCGGTTATGCTGTAGCTTGTCTTGATAGATTCCGTGTAGTCTGTGGATGACTTCATCGGAACTTTTGACGTGTCCGGGGAAAGTGGAGAGTATGGGTTTAAGGATTTGTGATAGTAGCCATGATATTTTGTATGTGGGCCCTTCTATGCTAGAGACAATGGGTCTAATCTGTGGTGTCGTGTTATTTTTGTGTGTTTTGATTAGGTGGTAGAATTTTGGGAAGCTGCTGTTCTTGGTGGTAAAATTTAGTCTTTACTTGTTAGGGATTTTCCATAACTATCATATCTCATTCCATACAGTGTTAATGCATTGTTCTATTTGGGTTGGGGCTATGTCTGTGGCTTACCCATATAGTTATGTGTTACTGAGGTGCTCGAGTGCTAGACGGATGTATGTATCTCGGGGTATGACGCAGAATTCCTTACCGATATCGGATGGGAGGTAAATGAGGTCCTTCTCTCTCAGGGTGTGGCGTTGTGCTCTAGAAAGATTGTGTGGTATTTTTCCAATATTGTCTTGGAGGATTGTGAAGATAGTTTGTTTAAGCCGAGAGAGTTTAAGGTTAAGCGCGTGGTTGTCAAGGGGTGGGTGGAGTGGATTGTCTAGGGCGTATGTAGGGAACTGTTTAGGCGCATTCATGGTTGGTGTTGGGTCGTTGTTTGTGTTGTTAATAACCGATAGCCACTTCAGTTGGTATGCTGTCCGGCAGAAGTTTGTTTCGACATCTAGCATTGTTTTATCGTTCAGCTTCTGCGTCAGTATAAACTTTGGCCCGAGACTTAGTAATTCAAGTTCCTCGTGTGAGAGGGACTTAGATAAATCCGTGACCAGCGGTTGCTTTGTGGGTAGTGCATTGTGGAGTTCGTTTGTGCCTGTGTGGTGGGGATCGTCTGGATGTTGTTTTTTATACATCCATAGAAATTTCTCCTTGAGGCGTTCCTTTTCATAGTGTACGCTTAAGTGGTAGCTTTTATTGAGGGCCGCTGTGATTCGTACAGTAGACTTTGGGGTTGTTTTTAGTGTTGGAAGAACTTCGTGGTATGTGCCTATGTGATTAAATAGTGTATGGTGTAGGTGTTGCATGATCTTTCTCATGAAGAATTTCTGCAAATAGTCCAGCGATTGTTTGTGACATGCTAATTTGAAGCATGCCGGGAAGTAGATGTTCTTGATGGTGTTGGGTATTGTGTTGTTTTTTAGGCATCGTTTTAGGAAGGTGATCTGGCATCCTACTTTTGCACGTTTCTTGGACAGTTTAAATAGCTCTCAGAAATTTGCAAATTTATCCTGGCTCAGGTGCAGGGATAGTAAAGTTTTGTAATTAGCTTCAAACATTGTGTAATATATATATATATATATATATATATATATATATATATATATATATATAATGCCACTAAGACTCAAGGGAAAATTTTAAATTATTTGTTTTTACTAAAGAGTAAAGTGTGAAGAAAGGAATAATCTCCATTTTCAAGCTAATATGATGCATATTCTTTTGCAAAAGGGATAATTAAAGCTGCGAGCTACGAGTTGAAGATGTCAGAATGAAGTAATTTCAGATATTTATCTATCTGGAAAGTGTGCGATCATGATTCCGAAAGACAGATCATTAGAATTGTCATTCCATTTATATTCTTGAAGATTCCTGAAGATTCTAAATGCAAGAATGCAGAGAAATGTTCCACCGGTTATAAACGCGAGAAGAGAAACTGTTAGAATCAAGCTTACTGTTACATCTAACTAATTCAACAATAAAACCTTGAGACCTTGTTGTCCATCTAGTACCTTTCAATTTAGACAATCGAGGTACCAAAGAGCAGAGATTATTAGAAAATCTGACGAGAAAATATGACGAGAAAAGCCAGAAAGAAGCCACGTAATTGCAGTGGGAAAATGACTGAAGTCGAGAAGCCATGTCAGAACTAACGAATTTACAGACATTTCTTTGAATGTTGTTTTACTTTACCTTTTCTTTTTAAATGTAATATATGAGAACCAAAAAAGCCCACACCCCAAAGAGAAATAAAACTTAAAAGACGAATAAAACATTTTATCGAGATATTTAAACGCAAGCTGGTAACTTGTTACTTTAAATAAAATATTTGCAAAAACTGTTCAGTATCCATTGTATCACATCACTGTTTTGCAGCGGAATTCTACGATACAGGGGCAAATATTTGTAACCGCTTTGTACTGGGAATCAACATTTTTGACACGGGTTTTTGCACATGAATAGTATGTATTTATGGAATCCTGAAAATTTTGTCTCACCAAAAATAATAGCCGAATTATATGAGTACATTCAGTCAGTAAAGTGACATACGGGATATACGTTTAGAGGATCATGTCGCGAAAGCGACATACCTAACTGAACAGAAGATTTTCACGCACTAGGCTACCATTTATTTCTGTAATAGACTAGTTGTTAACCAAGGTTATAAATTACAATCTGTTTTACTATTTAACCTATAGCTGAAGGGAGAAGTAACGGATTAATACCTTCCCCAGGGTTATTTGCATGTAAATTAATGTAACGAATTCAAATGGGATTCAAAATCGACTCTCCGACTTCTCGTTCCGTGTCGATGTCCACTGCACCACAATTGATGTAAAAAGGGGAAACATTGAAATTAGTTGAAGAACATAATTGTTGTTGCTATTGTGTTTGTGTGCGTCTCTGTGTCTATGTTTTTAAGAAGTGTGCGTAATAGACACGTGTTCGCATGTTCGTGTGTGGGAGAGTTCAAAATTCAAAACAGGATCAAGGAAGCGAACACACGTCAGCAGCAGATTTCTTCATCTGTTGTGTTCAACTCTAACTAGAAGCAAAAGAAAGAAGAGAGCGAGAGAGTGAGAGAGAGAGAGAGTATGCTTAACGAGTGTTTTTGGCAAAGTCAAGTGGCCAACCGACCGCGTAAAACTAAACGCTTCTAAGACCGTCTAATAACAAAGAGAGTAAATACCTTTTGGCAAATGCAATATTATTCCGTTTCTGAGCGTAAATCAAGCGCCACCCAGCACCTGTACAAATAGGAAGAACCATTTATTTGTTTATTTTTATTAATTTCCGAACAGCGCCTAATCTGTGTTCGTGAAAGTCGCGCAACAGAGAAATCACGTTCGGTAAGCAAATTCTGTTGCATTCAAACATCAATCCTGTTTGCTGGCTTCGCAAAAGCATTCAGCCGATTGAAATCTTGACGGCTTCGGCAACATTCCTTTCGTCCTATGATGAAATTAACATCCGGACATTTGCTTAAACGTAGATATATGCGAAGAGGTGGTTGTCAACATTACCTGACGCAATAAGATGGCTAATTTTTGTCTTTAATATTACTGATTTGAATTCCTTCCTTTGTTATTACCCTCAATATCTCTGTTCATGAGCATTGCTTGTTTTCGGTATTGTGATTGGTCTTTGTAACGACAGGTTTTGTGAAATTAAATGCTACAAATAGGCTGAATTAAAGTCTTCAGGAAATTAAATCAAACGGATTTTTTAATTTTTTTAATCAAGTCCATGCCAAGCAAGTTAGTGAAGCCAAAGAGAAGCAAGGGTTTAGAAACAGGAAAATTGTTAAGGAGCGATGACACTGGAAGAGTAATCAGGAGGACAGCAGATAACGATTGAAATTGCATATATATATTTCTATTTTGAAGTTCGTTGACAAAAAAGGAGATGGAAGGGTGTTCCACATGTGAAAAATTTAAGAAAACGAACTGTTGCTATATATATTTATGGTTATATCTAACCATCACGACTGTAAATAGGTGAGAAATCGTCGTCATTCTAGTTCTTTATCTTCTTCTATGTGCCTTGTGCGTTCAGGACGTATGCAACCATAGCTTTCCACGTCTTCCTATCGCTGGTTGCTCTTAGCACGCCTTCTGTTATGCAACCAACCACCGATTTGCCATCCACCGTCAAGAATGTTACACGCTGCTTTCCTCTGTCTCTCTTTCCCTCTACTTGGCCTGTTAGTATCAGATTCTCCACGCCCTCTTTCTTGATTGCATGTTCCAAGAACTTTAGCTGTCTTTTCCTGATACTCAGTGTTAATTTCCTTTTCGTTTTCATCCTTTCCAAAACCTCATCATTGCTCACATGCTCAATACATGATATCCGCATCATCCTTTTTTCGAACCACATTTCAGTTGCTTCAAGATTTTCTTTATCTTTGATGAGAAATTCAGAAAGTCATTACTATGACATTATTTATGGAAAATTCAAAGAGGGGGCAATCTTACTGTGGTTGAATTATCGCTGAAGCTGCGACGATAGTTCGAGGCCAATAATATTACTGATTCTTCTTTGGAATTTATCAAGGATCTCTAAATAGATAGCATGGACTTACCCTGTCCTCAGACCTCAAATGGAACCACTATATTGAATCCATAGCAAAACCTACTGCTAAGAGGATTGGGTCACTATGTCGATCCAGGATGTTTGTTCCACTTGAATCCATCCTGCATATATACAAGTCAACCATCCGTCCGTGCATGGAGTACTGCTGCCATTTATGGTCAGGTGCCCCTGCCGTTCTCCTCAGTGTTCTTGACAAGCTCCAAAAGGAGAGTCTGTAATGTGATAGGTACTGATCTGGCGACTCGACTGCAGCCACTTCTCCATCGTCTAAATGTGGCCTCCCTTCGTCTCTTCTATAAATACTTTCATGGCTTCTGCTCGGATGAGCTTAAGTCACTGATGCCTCCTCAACAGGTGTTTACTCGTGCAACCAGACTGGCATCTGGATCCCACCCATTCACAGTCAGGTTAGCCAAATGCAGACGACAATTCTACTCCTGCAGCTTCCTCTCTCGCACTTCCCGCCTGTGGAACTCGCTCCCGTATTCTTGCTTTCCTGACGGCTACAACCTCCAGAAATTTAAAAGCAAAGTCAATACTCATCTACTAACCACTGGACTCTAGCTCTCTCCCCTCCCCTGTATAACCTTCCCTTTCTCTCCACCTATGTATCTGTCATCGCACCTGCTTTCTCAGCTTTCTGTTATTCCTTTCTAACTAGTTTGTACTCCTCACTCTTTTCTAATTAATCTTTTTACATTTATGTAACCCACTGCACATCAGTGGCGTTTCCGCCTTGCTCTGGGTGAAATGATTAAAAAAAAAATGTGCACCGGCCATATATCTGAGCAATATTCTAAACATGGAAGAATAGTAAATAGGGAGGTAATCTTACTGTGGTTGAATTATAGCTGTAGCTGAGACGCTAGTTCGAGGCCAATAATAATGGAATTTATCAAGGAGCTCTAAATAGATAGCATGTGCACCGGCCATATATGTCAGCAATATTCTAAGCATGGACGAATAGTAAATATCGATATGTAAGATAGACTATGCAGAGAAAACCCCTCATACGACACAATGAAACAAACTTCCCGGCGTACGCCAACTTTATTTCGGTGTGTATATCCCAAAAGTAACTGTCCTATTATGACCTGATGTAGATTGGTACTTGTCTTGGTAATGTCAACATTTCAGGATGTTATTCGGTTACACTGAACAAGCACTCATTGATATTCTCAAGTAAAATTTATAAGTTCATAATTTTAGAAAATCTTTCTATTAAATATTATAGACTATTTATTTCAGTTTCTTCAACTGTCGATGAAAATCCTTATGTGATGTTGTTTCTGTCATTTGTTAGAGAACTTTTCTTTGGATTCTGTAGCACCAGTCTATAAAGTTCAAAGAAAAATGGACTTACAGGATTTATTTAATCGAAGAGATGTTTAGTTAATGATATGAAAAGCGTTTTTGTACCATTTCTGTACAAGTCAAGAGCGCTGAATGTCATTCAAATGAACGTTTAGATCTGTTGAAGCTGGAGTTCTTTGATTATTTATTTGGTCATGTAGTCTGGCAGTCTATTTAATTTTCAAATTCTTTATCATTTAAGTTTTGGAAAAATGGTCAGCATCTCCGAGGACTTCATACTGTTCATTTAATAGAGCTGGTTTTCTTTAAATCTACTTGCTCTCAGAATTACGGGATTAACAGGCTGTCAAAAATAATTTCGATTGTGGTGCCGCAAAAATTGCATAAAATCTTTTGGTATTTCAAGTGTTCATATTTCTAAAAGAAGAAAAAGATCAAATGCATATATTTGCCAAATATCCGTTGGAGGAAAAGAGAAGAGATAGTAGTCATAGTAGTAGTTTAATAAGCGAAACATAGATGTAGAAAAAGCCCGAAAGTTAGTATCATCTCGTGGGGATCAAATTCATTGCTCGGTAGTTTTAGCATTTAGATTTTCCAAACATTATTTTCTAATTTGCATTCTTTTCTATTTCTTGAAGGCATAACCTACCAGAAATCCCTTCAATGTGTTTATCAGAACCTTCTCCAATCAATCCCTATACTCTAAATAAAACTGAAATTATTAACGTTCTCATTATCATTATTAATATTTGTTATGGTACCTAGCCTTTTTGGACTATAATGAACTCTTCCTATTATTATGAATACCGAGAGAATATGCCGCTCGGGTGGAGATGAGTTGGGTTGAGTCACTCCGGTCTAATAGTCATGGGTTATTTCCCCCATTTTTTAGGTGTCCCTAGTAAGTTTGTGGTATTGCAGTGTATGAAGGATTAGGAGGTGATGGATGGATTATTTTGGTTATTGTGCAAATTATAATGATTGAATCAGTCATGATAGTTTTTAGCTAGGTATAGATAGTTAAGTGAGTACCGACCTCTGCCTCTCCCCTTTTCGGCCGTGTGCCATAATTTTGTATTTTATGCAAAGTAAATATTTTCACCCCGGTCTAATACTTGGAAGTCAGACTGACGTCTAACACTCTTGTATTTATTTTTCATTTAATATATATGTTACACTAATTCCCGAGTTCGAGTTTTCTTCCAGATCTATTCTGGATCTACAATAATATTGTTACTAGTAGTAGTTGTAATATTAGCAATATTAATAATAATAATAATAAAATTAATTAATTTTGTCTAATGCTTTTGTTTTTTTTGTTTTGCTTCAATTGTTTACCAAATCTTTCATTTGTAACCAATCGTACTTGGGTATGAGGATAAACTGCATACAGCAGCAAGGCATCTGGTGATCGCAGGAAATTGAGGAGCGTGGAACTGCTTCTTAATTGCTCTTGTTTCCAGATTCAACTAGACCTCAGGTCGTAGCTCCAGTTAGTGTGCAGCAATAGATTTTAATAGGAAAAATATTTTTAGCAGTTGATTTTAATGAAAAAATTACACTTCATGAAATGACCCATAAGGACTTGATATACTGTTAAAAAAAACTGTGACTCAGGTTATTATCTTTGGAAATTAATTAAATCGTTTTTTTTCTAAATATGTAACATTTTATATAGCTAATGCATGTTTTCTCATGTAACTTCTTTATAATTGTTTCTTTTTACTCTTTTTTATATTCCTTTTTATTAGCAGGAGTTTTTTGAAGTAGAGCATCTACTGAAACTGAATATAAATTCCTGACAGAATTCTAGCAAGTACATATTTTTACTACATAAAACAGTTCCAAATCTGCACGTTTCTCATTTCGACTATTCTGACAATAAATGTTCTGTATGTGACATCAAAAGGCATATTAAATACAATTAACATTATTTACAATCAGACTATTACTTCAGTTAATGCTTTCCCGTTTCTAATGTGAAGTACTAAAAACAGATCTAGACGAGATATTCCTAGACATGGGAAAAGGAAAAAGAACAGTCTACTCTCGTAGATTAAATAAATTCAGAATTCCATCTAGGAATATAGACTGATATACACCTAATTAAATTCGTATGGAACGACTTTTGAAATGTTCCGATAAAAAAGCAAAATTGATGTCTATAGTCCAAATGTAAATAGGATAAATTGCATTTAATATATAGTATGATCTCACGTACAAAACATATCTTGCCAGTATTGAAGAAATGTTGTTCAAATGTAAGTAGTGTGAAAATTGATAATTCTTCATCCCGGAAATACACTCATATGTTAAATATAATTTACCTATATCATATGAAATTATCATGAACTTATTCGTAATGCTAAGGAATATACAGAAAAAATAATGATTATCAATCTCCTCATTTCTGAAGCGAGGCGGTATGTTTCATTGAAATGTTTAACTTTATTTTGTTTTACGCCAGTAGTCTGCTGATATAACCACGTATTATTTAACAGAATTATTTTCCTTTCTTAAAATGATGAAAGTATTTCTTGTGGGATTAATTTCTTGGTTTAACTTATTTTACAGAATATGGTCCTTCTTGAATTTGGTTTCGCAAGAATTCAAGGAAGAATATTCCGCACCCTTTAACCTTCATCATTTGCTTAGGTCACCGTCTCAGAATATCAGCCAATACCATTAAAAAGCCACACTACATCCACAAATGAGTAATAACTATCCTGTAACAAAAATCACAGATGGAGATTACATTTATAGCTAAGAACTTCTCGCCAAAATAATAAGCCAAGAAGAAACCGCTTGCTGTAGTCATGAACACTTATCAAAAATTATAGGTCCCCACTTGAATCCAGAGAAAACAAAATACATCAGCTTGAATTAAAATAGGGCAATCCAAACAATATCTGGCCTATCAATTGTGCAGAAACATTTATTTATCGATGTAGTAAAATCTCTAGCTGTGAAGTTTTCAGGAGCGTGGAACCACCTCTTTACTTCTGTTGTTCCCAAGTTCAACTTGACTCGGGGTGATAGCACCAGTTAGTGTTCAGCAATAAATTTTAATAGTTAAAGGAAACGGAAACTTTAAGCAATAGATTTTAATAGTAAAAAATTAAATTTCCAGTAATGACTTTTGAGAGTACAAAAATATAATATCCAGCAAAAGATTTCAATAATAATTATAATAAATACCAAATTTCCACCTCTTAACTTCTGTTATTCGCCATTTCAACTTGACTCGGGATAATGGCACCAGTTAGTGTCCAGCAATAAATTTTAATAGTTAAAGGAAACGGAAACTTTAAGCAATAGATTTTAATAGGAAAAAAGATTAAATTTCCAGCAATGAACTTTAAGAGTAAAAACAGAAAATATCCAACAAAAGATTTTAATAATAATAATAATAAAAATACCAAACATTCAATGAAATTACATTTCGACATTAAATGACTCATAAGGAGTTGATATGCCGTTAAACGAACCAAACGCAACCTAAGAAATTAATTCATGCTCACGCAATTGTAAATCCTGGGCTACTGAGGACATGCAGTGAGAAATCATGTAGATACTTCAGTGTTAAAATCTAGATTTTCAGTTAATATAGAAAAGGAAAAACTTTGAATAGTTTCCTCTGTTCTTGCGTATAGTTCTTCAATATGGATACCAGCTTCAAAGCTGGAAATAATATTGTATAGAGACGACAGATGCATGCTAAGTGTAGCTTTAAATGTCACTAGAAGAAAATGTCTGAACCATGAGCGAGTGTATAGATTTTTCAGTGAACCTCCCAAAATGTGACACCTGGTCGACCTTTAAAGTGGGTTTACCATAAATACTGTGTAAATTTGCTCAAACAATGTACGATTGTATGGAAACATTCGTATAGTATCAGACATCATCAGAGCGCGTAGAGTCAGACTTACAAAGCATTGCTGGAGACCTGAAAATATAATTGTTAGTTAAGTTCTTTTGTGCGAGCCTACAAAAAGAACAGCTGACAGAGGTCAGTAGCCATAAACCTATATCAAGTAGATTTGTGACTATATAATTCCTCTGTTCTAACAAATAATCTGAACAACAGTATTAGAATTTGCGCGAGAGAGTCACGAAAATTTGCGTATGCAGTGTGATTGGATTATGATGAACATTCTTTGTACTGAAAATTAGGCTACGCAAATATTGTAATTTATTTTTACTTGCTTTGTTGTATGGAGGTCGTTGTTAAAAATTCACATTTCCATAATGTTAAAACATTCTTCTTTTTGTCTTTTTTGTTGACTTTTGGTTGGTTTATAATTATAACGAGATTAAACTTGGTGTTTAAATGTGAAAGTGATGCATAATCTTGCAGGTGCATCGTATTTATAAAACATCAAAACCTTTTTGGGCACTCTGCTATTTTATGCTTATGTTGTATAGTTTACGAATATAAAAGACACAGTATGGCGTTCTATTCTTTAAAAGAAATAACTGAATACGTACGACATCAACAGCTGCAATACGCAGAGATGTCAAAAATGATTCTAGTCAACAAATTATGGATATCGACAGTAAAAAAGTTACTTTGGATTTGAAAATACTTATATCAAATGACAGATAACAGAGAAAAACTAACACATATTTACTCACACATGCATAAAACCAATTTTATGAGAAAACATATACATACACAAAAAAAAAAAAGATTTGATTCACACAGACGCAAAAATAGGGGACACAACGAGAATGTATATACTCAATTAACAATTATATAAAAATTTAAAGAATATATACTTAGACAAAATAAAGATGATAGATGTGGATAGACAATTTAAACCCACAGACATAACCTGACTAAATGGGAAAAACCGGGGTGGAGATAAATGATTAAGAAAAATAAAAAAAGGAACGAAAGGAAAGAAAAACCAATATATATATATATATATATATATATATATATATATATATATATATTTCTATAAATCCAGGTGAAAAGAACCCAACGTTTTACTATTTTGACTACCCTGGCATTTATTTTATTTTATGCTAAACAGTGCTCACAATAATAAATATAATAAATATTATAGAGCTTAATATAATTATATGAACATAGAAAAGGGACAAAAACAGACACAAAGAGACAAATAGAGAGTGAATCAGTGTTGCGATGTAACTCACTCTAAAACTGCGACTTACGAGGGAGAACATTACGCGAGACATTATCTCCCTTGCCTGTCTTCATCCTCAACACTGCTCCGTCCTTCTTTAAACAATTTAGCCCACTTGTAGATATTTTTGGCTGAAACATATGGTACCATACACAGTTGACATTCTCCTAAAAATTTCAACTGGTTTGCACTCTTCAGCAACGAACAGCTTGATAACTGACGTCTGTTCAATCCTGGAGCACGCTGCATGCTCGGCCATCTTTGTTAATCTTCAAAACTCTCAATGTTTTTTTAAATCTGCAAAAGAATTAGATCCCATTGAAAAAGAAGTAAGGGAAAAATGTAAGATTCTATCTGTATTAGAAGTTCTTATAGCAAAAATTCACCTTATTTATTGAATGACCCTCGTATATGTTTTTTGACAAAGGCATAAATGATGGGCAAGATGAAAAATCAATGAATGACGAGACATAGCATCAAAATATTGCTAGGTAATATGCACGATGACTGAAGAATTGCGCAGCATAAACCAAAAATTATACATGCATATGTTTATTTGGAATTGCTAAGAAAGATACAAGAATATGTTCGAGAAAAAAGATTTTAATTTTGTCCTGAGAAATGTATTCTTTACCTGATAATACATCTGCACGTGATGCGCTTGGGTAGCTCCTAACTATCGCTTCACAACGAAGCCCAATGATATGACAATAAATTTTTTTAAAAGTCCAGCTACTGTTTCATCTGGAAATTTCGAATTTTTTTGAAAATTCACACATAAATAAAAAGAAATCTGAAGCGTCCGGTCATTTATATTGAATCAAACTACAGATTGCTGTTTTATATTCGAGTATACAACTTGGTGTATGGATGGGATGAGAACAGCTCAAGTGGTGATTGGTTCTTTTTTGCATTTCCTTTTGCAATCAGTGGCCTTTAAAAATATTTGAAACTTACAGAACACGGAAAAGCACTTAGAATATTGCCGGAAATTTGCCAAGTTTTTGTTCGAAGGACCCTGTATTTTAGTTACTGCACGCATTGCAGTCATGTTAAATTGAAAATGATAGACTTTTCTGCACATATGTTTATTTATATGATTATTATAAAAATGATCTGTTTTTTTTTCTCTCTGTTTATACTCCTCTCACTATTCTATCTTCTTCTACATATGTCTATCTCTCTCTCAATATATATATACATATATATAACGGTGTGGGTGGGGGGAAGCGTTTACGTGTGACACATTTTATTCGTTAAAGCTCCTCCGGGGTGGATATGTTGACGTTTTTATGACTATACATGATCATAAACAAAAGACGATTGTCGTTTTCAAATTTTAAAGTTCAAGTTAAAGTTTAAAGTTCAAAGATCAAATATTTTTTTGACTTTACCCAAATATTTCTAAATTCATTTTCTCTCTATCATCTTTTGTTTTTAAATATCCCACATTGTGGTGTGAGAAAATCAGTCAAGAATTGTTAAACTTTGCAAGGGCTATGAAGCAAATTTATTTTTTAATGCAGCTGGTTTTGTGATTAAGGATTTTCTACACATTTTCCTCTGAGTAAATTATTTTTTTATTTTAATTAGAGTAGAAGTAGATTTTTTTGTTTTCTGATCCTTATATAAATATATATGTCGTTGTCTCATATATATTTATATATATATATATATATATATATATATATATATATATATATATATTTCCAACATACGCACCGTAATGGAGGCGATAGAGGGTGTCGTCAGTGATGTCGTCAGTGATGTCATCGCGCATCGCGAGGATCACTAGGGTGTTTCGAGTTTTTCAACATCATACCCCACTCACCGCGCCGACCCGACCAGAGATGATCAACCTCCGGCCCACCCTCAATAAGCGCTTTTAAACACTGGAAAATTACGTTTAGGCCCGGTACGAAACCTTGAAAATGCTTCCGATTGGCGACAGTCAGAGCCACTTTCCATTTAGAGGCGAACCGCACATGAGCTCGTCCGAAACATTAATTTAGACGCAGAATTTCGGGGAATTTTAGCTAACAATTTGGAATCCAGGCACTCTCTCTTTTGATCCATAACCAATTAGCTGTTCTTTCCGCTGTTTCGGTTATGGACTTGAGTGGTTTTCTTTTTTTTTTACTCCCACTACTTTGCATAAGGACCTTGCTGCAAATCCTCTAGTCCCCACTTCTATAGGAGTACAGCTAGCCCTCCAGCTAAAGGCTGCAACTCTCCAGCAGTTCGTCATATTTTAACTTCTTCCTTTCATGAGCTTCCTCTGCGTTTTCTTCCCAGGGACTATCTTCTTCAATTTATGTTTTCTTCCCAGGGACTATCTTCTTCAATTTATGTGAGACGAAAACTATATCTGGGCAAAGTTTTGTGATGGCAATTTGCTCTGGGATTTTCAATCTTGAGCCTATATCGGCCCTTAGTTCCCAGTCTGTTGCAGGAGATAGCAGGCTTGGATTTATCTTTCTATTTCGTGGGATTTTCGCGCCCGCTTTAATAAATTTTATCTGCCTTGTGTCTGGGCTGTAAAGTTTCTCTTTGATAGCATTTTGAACTATTTTCACGATCTCTTTTAGAATTTCGTCATGGCGCGACCTGTAACACCCATCAGCTGGTGCAGCTTTACAGCTACTCAGGATATGTTTTAAGGTACCTCCGCGCCCACAAAGACGACACTTTTGCGACTGGGTTTTATACCATAATTGTAAGTTTGTGGGGCTTGGCAGGGTGTCGTATACTGCCTGAATCAGAAATTTTAATCTGGTGTCCCCGTGCCATATTTCGGACCATTTGATCTGGCGTTTCAACATAGAGCTCTATTTGGTCCATGCCTCTTGCTGTCTCATCCCGACTTGGATTGCTATTCGTTTCTCTTCTTCGCCGTTTCTGATTTCTTCCTGCAAAAGATGACTTTTCTTTTTTCCTTGCAGTTTGTCATATTTTTCTGAGGGAAAAACCCGAGGCCCGCGCGTCCAGTAGCTATGGTCCCTAGTATTGCCTTTTATCGGATTCTTTCTTTTGCTGTATTCAGTTCATTCGAGGCGTTCCATTTTCTACCTGTATATACTGATATTCCCGCACCGGCTACTTTGGGATCTTTCGAGCACTCGTACTGGATTGTAGCTCTCACTTTAGCTACTTTAAATTCTTCGTGTAGGCTTTTAAACGGGAGTTTAGGTGAGTTTGTTTTTCCGTATAACGCTGTGCTGTATAGAGATCTTGGCAAACCTAACCACCTACGTAGTCGTGATGTTATGCTTCTTTCCATTAGTTCTACCGTGGAGGAAGTGAAATCATAGATCGTTACAGGCCAGAGTATTTTTGGAAGAATGACGTGTTGACAAATCCGAGCTTTATATCTGCCAGGTAAGCCAGACATATCAACCATGATTAACCACGCTTCTAGATTCTCCTTTGTTAATATTACGGATCTTGAATCTTTTACGGTTTCATCGAACCGCTTCCCCAAGCTCTTTACTGGCTTTTGATCTATTGTAGGTATGTCATCTCCAAAGAGTTTAAATCTTTCGTTTTTCGAAAGCTTACCTTTCTTCATTACTAGGGAACGTGATTTGGAAGCGTTAAAACTCATTCTTGCCCAGTTGATGAGTTCTTCGATGTCCTTCAGCAACCGCCTTGCCTTAATGGCGGACGTGCTGGTTATGGTCATGCCATCCATATACGCGCTAATCGGTGGTTGCCTTACACCGGATCTAATTTGGCCAGTGGTTAAGAAAAATAAAATTAGGTTAAAAGTAGGTTGACACTTTGACCGTTAGGGATGAAAAAAAGAGAAAAAAGCGTATGTATTCCCTAAAAATAAAAACTACTCCCCACATTTCAAAGTGACTATTCATAGATTTTATATATTCCCGCGTACATAAATAGCAAACCGATTGTTTCTGTATATAAATGTAAACCATTTTCACAACCAACATCCAACATTGACTGATGACAAAATAGAAATCTCAGAACATAGAAATTTTCAGTGATGCAATGTACTTCTAATTCATAATTATTTGATCATATATCTCATACGGAACATTTGTACCAGCGCCCGGAATCTATGCTCAATGCCTTAAAAGCATATCAAGTTTTCTGAATAAAATTAGGTGAACTATTTGGGAAATCTCTTTCTTCTCTATATTTAAATTACCGATGGATCTTAAATTTAAGGAGAACATGCAATATTTATAAACATTTTTATTTTTACCCTAACATCAAATTGGGTTCTGTCATGAAAATAACGTTGTCAACACATTTTAACATATATATTTACCAAATAATAGATAAAAATAGCTTCAATTACTAGAGAGTAAAATTATAAAATAGCCATTGACTTCAAACGTGGCCTTTATATTTCGGAATCTTCTGAAGCTTTTCTCGAGACTCTCCTTGTTTAAGTGGATGAATTTTCCCCTAAAATTTGGCTTCAGTGCATCTTTGGTTTAACAAGTAGGTTTGTTTGTATCTCGCTAAACTGCGCCCCTATACACAATAATCAAGGGGGTTGCAGTCTTGCAAGTTAGGTGACTGGATGTAAGGGGTGATGTGGTCGCAAAAATTGTCTGACAGCTATAAATGTGTTCTCATGCTTGTGTGGCATGGTGCAGAGCTCTGTCGTTAGACATAATGCCTTTTTGCAGCCACTCTCTTGATGCAAAGCGGCACTGTCTATATAAGACACTTGATGTAAATCTATGCTTTTATTCACTAAACGTTGTATTCCTTGGAAAACGTATATCCTCTGAGAAAGGCCGGAGTATACATCAGTTCAGTCATCTGATATCGCAATAAATATTAGGACAACATTCGATCAATATAATCATTGCACATTATTTTATGTTTTAAGATTTATGTTTTTGTGTCTGTGTGAGTTCGACATATATATATAGTCATCCGCAGACAGATCTGTTTCGCTGTATTACAGCTCATCAGTACGGCATAGACCCCGGTCGCTTCCTAACCCATGACTGAAACCCGACCGAATTGGGGTCAGTCGGCGATTCTACCCCTAGGCCACGAGCGTCCAGTAGAAGAAGGCAGGCTTTTTAGCGCGTATAAACACGCCCAATAGCTAGAGTACTCAAATTCACTATCGAATGAGCGGTGCGTAAATGCCGGAGTAGCTATATATATATATTATATATATATATATATCGATAGAATAAGAGAGAGAGAAAAAGAAAGAACAATAGAGAAAGAGAAATAAGTACTGAATATTTAATTTTTCCAATACATACTTACAGACATTAAAAGGCATGCATCCTCAATAAACGGCCTCCTTTTCTATTGACTCAGATTAACTCTTTAGATGTATCATAAGGCTTTTGTTGAATGATTAAGTTGGGTTGATGGAAATTTTAGCCTGATTTATCCAGTGTCTGCTCTTTATTCTAAGAGGTGAGTCAGTGGCACATTTACGCTTTTCTCTAATCGGCTACCATTGATTTTTTCTAACAAAAACAAATTGCTAACAGGTCAGTTGATGAGAATGCTTTCCCTTTGTTCATCCACCATATATATATATATATATATATATATATATATATATATATATATATATATAACAAATAACTTTATACATATATATCTTTATAAAGTTGTTCGTTTGAAAACTCTTTTTAATAGATTCTCGTACTTGCTATATGTTAATCGATATTTGTATTTTGTTATGAAAATGTGTGTCATTCGGTATGATTCAAACGTGTGTCACCTAACAACGTAGGGAACGCCCTCAATTGTTTTGATGCGTCTTAGACTTCTCGATCAAGAAGGATATCACAGTTTAAACGTAGCCGAATCAAGCTCTATAAACACAAATTTTATATTTTTCCTAGTATCCATCTCTGCTCTGAAATACACGCACGCACATTATATATATATATATATATATATATATATATGTATATATATATATATATATATATAGAAACAGAGAGAGAGAGAGAGAGAGAGAGAGAGAGAGAGTGAGAGACGTCGGTTCACGCCTTCTGTATTCACCCAGAATGCAGAGCAACATTTTCGATCGACACTTGCCTTATTTACATTGTTTTGTAGATATTTTATGTCGATTACAAGCTTTGCTTAGTTTCAGATAATGCATGTTTCCTTGAAACTTTTATTTGCTTTCAAAGGTTTATCAGCTCTTTACATGTTATTATAAACCCAAAAATACTTTTGTAAATGCAAGTATTTTGTTTCAGACGATAATTATTTAATGGTACAAATTTTACTAATTTACCTATATTTGAGGAAAAAGTTGTGTATTCATGAATCCAATTTGTATTGAAACTCGACACTCTGATCAACAATGACAAGCCATTATCAATTCTATGACCTGAACATCAAAGCATACAGGACTTGGTTGGCCCTTTGCTGAAGTAGAGGGCACCGTATTAGGTTCAAAGTTGTTACTCAATATTAATTATTAAATGCCATAGCTAACCTAAATAATTGACTAGGCTTAAATAACATTTAAATTAATGTATACATACACACGCACAGGCAAACACTTGTAGACACACCTACAAACATGCATATTCAGCCAGGTACACATGTATATTAGACCCTTTTCTTTTGCTTACACAAATATGCATGTACACATATACATGCCCATTGATATAGACCTATATATATATGATTTAATGGTTTCTGTACCATTGTGCACATGTCTTAAATCATACTTTTGTTTAGAGCAATTTGTCATTTTATTTTTTATTTTTTTATTTTTATTTGTCTAACCTCTTTTCCTTCAGAACTGGACAGATGTTTTAGTATTTTCGTGTGGGTTATATCCCCACATAGAGAGTGTTCTGACAGAGGATTTAATGTGGGACATGAAGATTCAAAGACGCTTTGGCATGATCAAGGACGCATTTCAGAAGCTAACCCGAGTACTGAGACAGAAGAATCTCATCAGAAACAAAGAAAATGGTGCTGGATTGCTATGTGATATCTGTCCGTCTGTATGAAAGTGAATAGACGATCTCATCAAGGATGTAGGATAGGATTTTGGCAGCAGAAATGTGGTTTCACAGAAGGATGCTGAGGATACCTATACTGAGCACCTGAGTAACGATGAAGTATTGAAGAGTATGCAAACGAGAAGGAAACTCATACTTATCAGGTAAAGACAAATGAGATTCCTGGGACACGTAATGAGGAAGAAGGGCCTGGAGAATTTAATACTCACTGAACGGATAGAAGGAAAGAGAGATATGGGAAAGAAGTACGTGACCTACTTGATAGGTCTGAGCAAATGGATGGTCGGTTAGTGTCCCGATAAAATAACAATGAAAAGAATATTGAGAGCGACAAGTGACAGACCTGATGAATGGACACGCCATATAAAGAAGAAGAGGAAGAAGAAGAAGAAGTTTGCACCATGTTGATTTTAGTGCGAATTCTATGTATTTGACAACTACACTCATTCCAAGACCGAGGTATATTCTAGCGTGAGCGTAATCTATGGGTTGTTTAATGCATATATCTAGAGTTATACAGATACGAAGAGATACAAATGCACATATTTAGACGAAATGTTGCGAGCCCCCACCACCACCTATGCTGTAGACTAACACAGAATACACTCCTATCATAATAATCATAATATTCATAATAATCCTGCGTAAGGACCACCTGTAACGTCGGCCGTTGGTATTTTCGGTAGAATATTATCATAAATGTAATCTAAATGTTCAACTTTTACGGTACTCGATTTTTTTCCGGTGATTATAATGTTTCGGGTGTTAATTCCTCATGTGTATTCATATATATATATATATATATATATATATATATATATATATATCATTTATTTTGACAGAAATCTTTTTTTACGTATGTGACATTTCAAACGGCTGATAATGTACTGCGATTGAGCTTTATATTAAATTTTTCTTGTGTTTTTATAAGTGATTTCGTTCTGGACACAAAGTGCGTAAAACCTGTCTGAATTTTCTGTATATCTAACACATTTTGACTAAATGTTTAGCCATTATCAAGGATAAATCGAAGTTTTACTTTAAACTGAATATATGCATTGTTTAATGCATATATCTAGAGCTATAGGAATGTTTATTTTTCAACACGGTTGGAACATTTTGGCCATGTTCATAGTTGTTTTCGCTTTTAGTTTTTTATGACAGTTAAACTTATAGTAACATTTGATGTGAACTGCCTGTACCGCAACATAACCCATGAACTAGTTAAAGAAGCCATTACATTGGGGATTGAGAAACACCCAAAAATACTTCCCACACGCTTGATAAATGAATTTATGATACAAAATCTAAACTTATTTATAAATGGAACTTTGTCTGTGTGTGTGTGTGTGTGTGTGTGTGTCTGTGTGTCTGTGTGTATCCGTTACCTATAGACTCCGAAACAGCTGAACTGATTTTCTTGAAAATTTACACAGTAGTACTATAAGCGTCTGCGAGTGTTCTTAGCTAGGTTTTGTTTTGTGGTACCCCGGATAAACATCGAAAATCGATAATCGAAAAAATGAGGTTATAGAATGAGTGATCCGATTTTAATCAAATTTGATACACTCATAGACAAAGACATAAGAAATGATATTCAGAAGTTTCAAGGTTGCAGTTCTCATAATCGTGCAGAAAATCGATAATACATATATATATATATAAGGCAAGATGTTTGTGTGTGTGTGTGTGTGTGTCTGTTTATCTGTCCGTATGTCCTTTATACAATTTTTATCCAATTCTCACCGAACTTCAGGCAAATATTCTTTACGCTGAGTCTGAGCTCCAGGACCATGAATTAGTGTTAAATCTTTCATTACACCCGAGCAACGCCGGGCTATACTACTAGTATAGAACTAACTTCAGACAACAATTCCTTCAAATTTAACACTCAAAATTATATTCAAACAACAGTTACGGCAATGAGAACAAAATTGGGACTGTCATATGCAACACTCCCGCCAGCATAATGCATAAAAACAGAATTCTCTAAATCATGGAAGAGATATCAAGATGATTGTTTTGTCTTTTGGAGATCAACATGAGGAGACATAAATAAACTACACAATCTACTACAAAACTTGTCCCCCAAAATTACGCTCACCTATCATGAATTGCCATTCCTAGACATACACATATAAAACACAGTTACCTCTTCGTAGACATTTATCATAAACCCCAAAACACTCAACAATAGCTCCCTTTTAAGAATCGCCACACTAAAAGTTGTCTAAAATCATTCCCTACTCCCTAGCACGAGGAATATTCATAATAGTAGCTGACGAAATCCAACGCACATCACAGGGGACCACGAAATGCAACAAAAAAGATGTGGGGTATACAACATAATAATAAAAGAAAAACATGCAAAGTTCAAAAACACATCCACGTCCGAAATAAAAAACAAAAGACCTGAGCTGCAACTCTAAAACCGTTATTTATGCTTTAAAATTCGATGAATGCGAAGAAATATATGCGGGGGCGACACAAGGCCTGAATAAAAGAATAGCCCCGCACATAAGTAACATTAAACTAGCCAATAACAAGAAATTATGTTTCCCAACATTTCCTTGAATGCCGTGGAGGTAAATTTAGACTAATACCTATCTACCAAAATGCAAATAGTGACACACTCATGATGCCGGACAATAAAATAACTAGATGAACCCTAGAGTAAACCTGAATTAAATTCACTGAAAACAATTTTGAAATATAAAGACGAAATCAAATTGCGCAAATAAGTGAAAAAAAATTAGTCATCGAAGGAGTCAACGAGAGAGACAGGATAAACTTAATGTGCAAGTGAGATAAAAAAGAAACAAAATGCATGCACGCATATGAACTTTCTGACCTACTTAGCACTTGACATATCTATTTATACACGATAACTTGGCCATCAGAAAAGCAAATGATCTCGATATATGAATTCATAAATTTATTCTCCTGAAGAGAATCAACTTTAGACTCGAAACACAGGTAGCGACAAAAATACCATAATGTTCACTTATATATCATTCGGAAAGCAAGTAATAATTATAATAATAACAACAATAAATGTACATTTTACACAAAAAGTTCATGGCTTGACGCAGTTTTTCTAGTATACCAATTTCTTTCGTTGGTACAACCACTATTTCTGTTTTTAATATATATATATATATATATATATATATGTGTGTGTGTGTGTGTGTGTGTGTGTGTGTTGAGTCAAGCGATCATGTTATGTAACCCTACATAGAATAGGTAATTTTTATTGATGTCTTCATCCAGTGTTCGTAAACATCTACTCTAATTATTGTTTTTTTTTTAATGACATTGACATAATCTATTTTTGACTGGACAAAACATGCTCACAAGTGATACGTTTGTAAATTATCTAAGGAAATGGGCACCTTATATATAAATCCTTGTTCCGCACTTCTGTAATTCTATGCTAGATTCAACGCCAGTTGTGCAAATGACAATCACCTTCCACATGTCACTGTGCATAAACTTTCATTCATAAAAGTGTATTAGGCAAAGTAGGAATGGTGGGACCAGTGCTTCTCCAGATCAATCCATAGCGGACGTCCTTGGAAGTGAAGGAACTCCACGGTCATTGAAATGTCGCTGTTAACGTTTATTTTTTAGTCAGGAAAAAATTGCCCAAACGATTTGTGGTAAACACCGCACTGGTTATAATGCCAGTGTTTCAGGCCAAAGTGTTTATTTGGCCTGCAAGCAATAGAAACGCTCGTTATGGGTAATCGTACTCTCCTAGTACTCTCGTTTTCCATTTACTTCCCGCTCTCTAGTATTCTCTCTCTCTCTCTCTCTCTCTCTCTCTCTCTCTCTCTCTCTCTCTCTCTCTCTCTCATTCCTCCCTAGTGGGACGGTCTGAACCACTGAACTTGGAACTTTCACCCATATAAATTTTTCATGATTTAATTTATGTTTTCAGCTGTTAGCAGCGTAAATGAATCGTGGCAAATATATCTATCTAAACTTTTTATAAATGGAACTTTGTCTATGCGTGTGTTGTGTGTGTGTTTCCGTTAACTATAGACTCCAAAACGGCTGAACCGATTTTCTTGAAAATTTACACAATTGTACAATAGTAGTTTGCGAGTGTTTTTAGCTAGGTTTTGTGCCGAGGTACCCTCGATAAATATCGGTATTCGAAAAATCTGGTTATAGAAGGAGTGGTCCGATTTTAATCAAATTTGATGCACTTATAGACAAAGATATAAGAAACAATAATCAGAAGTTTCAAGGTTGCAGTTCTTACAATAGTGCAGACAATCAAAAATACAAGAATGGTGAATCCCGAACCGTCGCCTTGGATATCTCTAAAGCATTCGACAGAGTATGGCATGTCGGCCTTCTACGGAAACTGCGAAGCTATGGCATAACTGGACTTTTGTTGGACTTAATCCGGTCATTCCTCTCTAACTGCACACTGAAGGTGGTATTAAACGGACATGCCTCCCAGAACAACCCTACAAACGCGGGTGTACCCCAAGGCTCTATCCTAGGTCCTACGCTCTTTCTAATCTATATCAATGATCTCCCCGATGCCATAAGATCACAAGTAGGCATGTACGCCGATGATACCACAGTTTACTCTCGCCTCGATCAAAAATGTGGTGTTGGTGACAAAGCGAACCTCGCTGCCGAGCTTGAGAAGGAATTCCAATCCGCGGTGGATTGGGGTAAGAAATGGATTGTAAAATTCAATTCTTCCAAAACGAAGCTACTGTCAATTAACCACCACAGACAACCGCACCTCCCTCCCATTAGCATGGAACAGGCTTGCCTCCCAGAGAGTAATTCACTATGCCTGCTTGGTCTGACACTCTCAAGTGGAATGACTACGTCGAATCCATTGCTAAATCCGCTGCTAGGAAAATTGGCTCTCTGTGCAGGGCCCGGAAATTCTTTCCGCCTGAATCTATCCTGCAATTATATAAATCCACCATCCGCCCGTGTATTGAGTACTGCTGCCACATCTGGTCTGCAGTATCTCTCTCACCGTCGTGACGTGGCTTCCCAGTGCCTCTTCTATAAATACTTTCATGGCTTCTGCTCTGATGAACTTAAATCCCTGGTGCCCCCTAGATGTGAATTTGCACGAGATACTAGATTGGCAACTAGGTCCCAACCTTTTACAGTGAAACCGATGAAATGTAACCGCAATTTCTACTCCAACAGCTTCTTCTCTCGCGCTTCCCGCCTGTGGAATTCCCTACCGCATGCTTGCTTCCCCGAATGCTACAACCTCCAGGAGTTTAAATGTAAGGTCAATAGACAACTCCTAACACACTAACTCACACCCACTCTCTCCAACTCTCTCCCTATGTACATCTTAAGTCGTCTATCACCCTCCTGACATTTCCTATACCCAATCGCTCTATGTAACCCCCTGCGCTATAGTGGCAGTGGAATGCCTTGCTTGGGCTGACACGATGAAATATATATATATATATATATATATTTTATATATAAAAGCTTTCATTACATCCTAGCAACGCAAGTCTATACTGCTAGTATGCTATAAGCTATTCATAGTTAGAAATCCGTGGTAAGCAAAGAGTCCGAGGTAAGTAATCCAAGTAGATTTTAGTAACGTAATATTGAAAATTATAAAATATTAAGATTGATACACAAAATGAGCTGACCCCCCACCCCTGATTCGTGTCACGTGCCTTTTGTCTAAAAACATTGAATCTCAGCTTCTAGAATGAAACTTTCTCCATGCTAATTCGCCTTCGGATCTCAGTGTCGGACTTTCCGTCTCCTGTTAAAACAATTCCCAGATATCTAAATATTTAACTGCTTGATTTTCGTATCCTCCTAACTTGTAATTGGCATTTTGGTCCCCTTTATTTGCTGATGAATATCACTCGGTTTTCTTGTACTTTATTTGTAGTCCTTTCTTTTAACTTTCTTCAGTAACTTTCTTTGAGAGGTCTTTTCGTATTTTCTTATCTTCTGTCAGCACTGTATCGTCTGTCTAATTATGTAGTTCAGATTGTGGCCGCCGATGTTGTATCCTGGCATAACTTTTAGGGTCCTCATGACAGTCCTGCTGTACAAGTTAAATAGATCCGGTGAAAAGACACATCCTTGTCTTACACGCCTTTGTATATCTGTACATCTGCTGTATTTGTTTCCTGTCCGCATGTAGGCGGTTTTCTGACAGTACATGTTCTAGATTAATCTGATGCCTTTCCCAAATATGTCGAGATTGCTGAGCATTTTTATCAATTCATTGTCGCGTACTTAGTCGAGTGCATTTTCATAGTCTATAGAAGATAGGTATACGGCCCTTTTTATTTGTATTGTCTTTTCTGCATTTTTATGCATCCTAAGCATAAATATCGCATTACTTGTTCCACTGTCCTTGACGAAACCGCACTTTTATTGTTTAGTCTCTGACCTGATTCTGCATCGCACTTTATTCATTAGAATTTAGATAAGTTTTATATGTGGCTCATTAAACTAATTTTTCGGTGGCATTCGCAAACGTTTGCATCCGGCCTCTTAGTCAGAGCTATGAAAACTGATCTGCTCACGTCGTCTGGCATTGCACCACAGTTGTAGTTTACTAATCATTATTTCTCTAATTTTCTCTATGACGAAATTGTCTCAGGCTGTCATCAACTCTATTACAATGCTGTCTGGTCCAGCTGCTTTGTTTCTATTCAGTTTGTTCATTGTAACTTCCACTTTAATATTTTTGATTCATCTTTGTTTCCGTCGGTTACTCTCTTTTGTCGAGGAAGAGATCTCTTATGTATCCTTCCCATCGCTGGACTATTTCATTTTTTTTTTTAAGATGACTCTCCCATCCTTGGATTTTATACATTCTGTTTAGGATTATCTTTTTGTTCTGTTAGTTTCCTTTTTTCTTTATGCATATCTCTTTTATTAATCATGCTCAATCTCTCTACTTCTGCACATTTGTTGTTGAGCCATTCCTCTTTAGCATGTCTGCACCTAGTCATTTATTTCTTGTGTAGTTTCTTGTATTCAGATTCATGTTTAGAATATTTCTCTGACTCTTCTGCATCATGTCATCCACTCGTTTTTGCTTCTACGTCCAATTTTATTTGGGACAACGTTGTTTGCTTATTTTACTAGCGCTTTTTTCAGCATGTACCATTTCGAGTTTCCGTTTCCCATTTATTCTTTGTCTTTATTTCTCAAACTGTCAGTGTATTATTCTGCAGCTTGAGGTAATTCACAAGTGTGTTGTATTAGAGTCTTTGTGCTTCTTTAGTTTTCAAATTTTCACACATATTTTGCAGATGACTAGAATGTGGTCACTTCCACAGTCAGCACTTTGATAGATTTTGCATTGAATCAAATTGTTCCACATCTCATCTTTATGATTATGTAGTCAATTTGGTTTTCGTGTTGCCTCCTGTCTATCGTCATCTTGAGTGTTCTTGAAACCAGGTGTTGGTTATTGCCTGGTCATGTGTTGTGCACCACTGAACCTATTTATCTTCTCGATCGTTGCGGATTCCTAATCCAAACCTGCTAGTTGTCCCCATTTCCCTCTTCTTATCTACCTGGACATTCAAGTCTCCCATGCTGATTCTAATTTCTTAGGTTTTGCACTGAGCCTTGGCAGTGTCCATTGAAGAGTAGAAAGATTCTATTTCTTACTTAGTGCTTTGCGCTCTTTGTGCATAAACTTCTATAATAGCTATGTCGAAAGAACTTTCTTTAACTTTGACTCTTTAGGATAACTGGAAGTATCAGAAAAAACTTTTCTTCATTTCTTTGTCCAGTGTTAAGCCGACTCCTTTCTCGTTATTTTATCTCCTGCGTAAATTTCCTGTGGTTGACACTGCTGAAGTCTCCATTGTTACCCCATCTGGTTATATGATTACGCACCTTTTATTTATTTATTAGTATGCACATTGCTATTTCGATCAATTAAGTGTTGTGACTAGAGAATTATTTACGAAACAGTAGCTTAGCATAAATCACCACAGTTTCCAGGCAGTCCTGAAATTCATTATAACTACTTATATTTTAACCATGAAACTTTGACTGAAGATCTTGCTTCATATTTGTGTAGATGCGGTATGTTAAAACTCAGTTGGTTTCAAGTGGCAACGAAAAAAAATAACGCATTGCCTATATAATACACGGTTATTAGACATAGCGAATTTTCACTCTGAGATAGACCTGTTATGCGCATGCGTGCACATTTTTATTCTTTTTACATTTTGGTTTTTGTTTTCCAAGCTGCCAATTCCTGACTCTGGTAGATATCGATCGACTACTCAAATCGATATCTCAAATTCGTTCAGCTAAGGAACAATTTCATGCTTTTTCGCGTTTTATTCAATATATCGGTCGAGTGGTCACGTGCTTGTCGCAGTCATTATAACCCCGGACAATCAATATTTAAATCGATGACACAATCAGTAATCTAATCAACATGATCGCTATTTTTTTTCATTTTTACACGACTAATATTATCTTATTTAATCATTGTTGGTGACAATGTAACAACAAGTCTCGAACATTTCTGTGGTAATTTTCTAAGTATAATCTATTAACAAGAGAATTAAAAAATAATAAGGGGATAATGCCACTAAGATACAAAGGGCTACATGAAGGGAAAGGGAATAGAAAAGGCTTTAGAACGAAGCGAAAACACAGTTTTAAACAATAAACAATAGATAAGCTTCTACACCTGATCAAATGACCGCGAGAGACGGGTGAACTGGACGATAAACAAACCTAGCTGCTTCTGGTAAGGGAAAATAAGCAACTATATAGGAGAACAAAATTTCAGTATTTAAAAAGAGACATTAGAAATATAGATTTGAAGTACACTTTAGAAGGAACAAGAAACCTAAGCCTAAACATGAATCAAGGAAAAACCTCTATGCATGTTACAATTAGGGGAGACGTGTGAACCGGACGATAGGCTATTCTATCTCATCCTATTAAGAAAAAATATATTTAAATATTAAATAAAATTTCACGTTTATGCAGAGAAGTTAAGAGTATATATTTGAAATGTACTGAAATATATCGGAAATAAACTGGAAACACAAACATAAACAGGAAGCAAGAGATAACTAAACGTTCAAAAGTCATGAGAGGAGTGTAAACAGGACGATTGACGAACCTGCCTACTCAAGTTGAGGATAAAAAGAAAAATATGGACTTTTATAGTCTAATTCTTGTACGAAATCGTTTTTAAAATTTCTAATGAATTGAGTAGGTATACAAAGATAGAAAGTGGCGTAAAACAAGGATGTGTCTTTTCACCGCATCTGTTCACCTTGTACAGCGAGAATATTTTGAGGCCCCGGAAGTTATGCCTGGAGGCATCGGAGGTCACAATATAAACAGCCTAAAATACGCAGATGATACAGTGCTGATAGCAGACACAGAAAGGAAACTACAAGACTTCCTACAGATGGTAGCTGAAGAAAGTAACAAGAAAGGACTAGAAATAAACTGCAAAAGAACCGAATGCATGGTCATCAGTAAAAAGGGCAGCCCCATATGCCAAATACAGGTCGGAAATACTAGAATCAATCAGGTCCAAAAAATTAAATACCTGGGAAGTGTTATAATAGAAGACGAAAACTGCGACACAGAGATTCGAAGGCGAATTGGCATGGCGAATTAAGCATTCCAGAAGTTGAGTAAGGTATTAAGAAACAGGACAATTTTGTTAGAAACAAGGAAGGGAGTACTAGATTCTTACATGCTGTCCGTCCTTCAATATGGCAATGAATGCTAGACAATATCATCAAATATGAAGGAAAAATGTGAAGCAACTGAAACATGGTTCTACAGAAGAATGCTGCGAATATCATAGATTGAGCATGTGAGCAATGATGAGGTCTTGGAAATGATGGAAACAAAAAGGAAATTAATACTGAGCATCAGGAAGAGACAGCTGAACTTCATTGGACATTCAATGAGGAGGGCTTGGAGAACCTGATGCTAACAGGCCAGATAGAGGAAAAAGAGACAGGGGAAAGCAACGGATAACATATATGAAGGACCTAATCAGGTGGATGACGGAACGAGGTTTGCATGGTGTAACAGGAGAATGCGTGCTCAGAGCCACAAGTGATAGGGAAACGTGGAAAGCCATGATCGCCTTGGTCCTGAAGGGACAGGGCACATAGAAGAAGTATTAGAATTGATTCTTGTGACATTTGGTGTTTCAGAGAATATATTCTCTGTAATTATCAATAAATAACAATGAAACTTGCTGTAGCAATTATCACCGCTGAAAGTGAAAGTGCGTTTCGCACAAATTTACTTGAAAAAAGGACAAATGTGTCTCATATTCCCCCAACTAAAAGCTAAATAATAAAACAGGCTAAGTTATATGTCTTTTAGTGTGATAACAATATCAGGTGGAAGGGGCCCCGCTGAACCCAAACCGTACCAGAATTGTTATAAGCTCCGTTAATTTGTATAGCTCAAGAAAAACACATTGCTGTACATGTGATAAACTTTCGAACCTAATATGCTACTGGATTTGTTATCCACAAAAAAGAAAATGGTTTTAAGTCTACGCAAACATTTCCAGCTCTGGTCAGTATTCTTACCAATGACAACAGCAATAGCTCGGCTTAATTCAACGGATAACGCATTACATCTTAATTTTTATCATACTTAATAACACTCATGTAAATAAAATAGAAACTGAAAGTAGACTTGAGTGAGGACTATGATCTATTAATTTCTAACCTTATGGCGAGATAGAAAAAAGTCAGTCATTCAGTTAAATGCCAAACTTGATAATGCGCATGGGCGATCATGTCTCTTTTAAAAGTTGCCGGACTAGACAGAAGATTTTTTCCGCATTTGTTTACCATTTCCTTCAGATTTAGACTGGTTGCCAACCAAGGCTTTAGAACCTAATCTGTCATGCCATTCAACCCATAGATGGAGGGAGAAGTGAAGGATTTATACTTCTCCCAACGGTAATTGCGCACGTTAATGCAACGGAGGATGTGCGTTGTGGTGCGTTGGATACCGACTTGGAACGACAAATCGGGGAGCCGAGTTCGAATTCCAGTTGAATTCCTTGCATTTATTTACGCACAAATACCATTGAGAAAGGTATTAATATGTCTCTTCCCTTCAGCTATGGGTTAAATAACAGGACAGATTGGGTTCTATAGCCTTGGTTAGCAACCAGTATAACGAAAAAAGTAATGGCAATATACTGCGGGATAATCTTCCGCCAAGTCATTCATGTCTCTTTCGAGACATGATCGCCCAAAGCGTATATCATGTATTGCACTTAACTGACTGAATGCAACGAAAACAGTACTGAACAGTTATTCAATATCAGTCCTCTTGTATGACTCTGTGGCAGTGAATAATAGACAATATTATCACATATGAAACGAAACTGAAAAAGAACAGCATTGTGTAATACAGAAGGATACTGAGAATACCATAGACCAAATATTTGATCAACGATGAAGTTTTCGAGAAAATGAAAACAAAAGGAATCTTATACATAAATTACGAGAAAGTGTGTTTCAAAAATGTGTTTCTTACAAGAGGAACAGAGAAAACAATGCATAAGCTACTTAGTGAGCTTACACAAATGGATAATAGAACAAGGTTTAAGATAGATAACAAAAACACGGAATATATTAGGTTGTCCTAAAAGTTCGTAAACACTTGCGAAATGGGTCTATCTGGTCCAGTACAATCGAGACAAGCGATGGATTCAGAAAGGGCAAGAGTCACCGTAGGTTCCAAAACAATATCGATTCAGCAAGAAAGCTACGTTGTGCGTTTGGTGGAACTTTGAAGGAATCGTACATTTTGAGTTGATTTCGAATGGTCGTGCCATCAGTGCCGAACTTTACTGTTAGCAACTTGAGCGCGTCTACAAAAAGTTGAAGCAAAAATACCCAGCTCTGATCAACCGAAAGCGCGCTTTGATTCAGTAGCACAATGCCAAGCCACACACCGCCAGGAAGACTAAAGACAAGTTTGAAGAGCTAGACGGCGTTGAGGTTCTGCCACATCCAGACTAAGTCCTGACTGTGCTCCATCAGATTACGGCCTTTTCTGATTAATGCAACACTTTCTGAAGGGTCGCCGATTCGACTCGTTTGATGAGGTCGAAGAAGCGTGTCAAGAATTCTTTGATTCGAAGCCGGCTGAATCGTACTTTGACCAGATCTGAAAGCTTGCAGCTCGATGTCAGAAAGCCTTGGAAAATGATGGTATTTATTTTGAGCAATCATTTTTGTTGTTTTTTCGAGTAAAGTTTCAATTTTTTGCAAGATTTTTCTGGTAACATTAGATTACTTGGCGAGTAAAACTTCAATTTTTTGCAAGTGTTTACGAACTTTTGGGACAGCCTAACATTTAGTGATAGTAAGGGCAGGCAATTGCGCAGTCCATGACCGACTACGTCTTAATGGTATGTCACACATATAGATTGTTTGATTGTAAACACTGGCAATCTAATGCAAGTACGTCTATTCAAATTTCATGCTGTTAATATACTATTTTCTGATATTGCTTTCATAAAATTTATTCCGCTGAAATGGCCAATTGTTTATATTTTTGTTCATTATTACCAAAGTATTGTTTCTTTCGTTTAACTTAATTCACTTTTTGATCCGTTAATTACATAAAAATGAATTGGCTAAAGCTGCCTATTCGAAATCGCTTATATGGCAAAGTGAAGATGAGTATTTCCTACTCTACCACCTCTTTTTTCATAGACGTAGTTGCTACACAATCGCTAATTGCAAGGTAAATTTTCAGACAAGCACCATTTTTATTGCCATCACTTAAAAGCTTTAGAACGAAGGCCAGCTTTGATATGACCAGGGATTTAAGTCATCATCATTCTCCCATGTATTTCAAGGAATTTTACTCTTGTAAAGAACATTCTTCCAAAGGCCTGTTGTTCTGACGAACAATGTAACGCGTGGATGTTACCCCGATCACTTCGACATTAACGTTATTAATTCTATGTTCAATTGTTACATATGCTCCATATCTTCATAAATTTAATTACCTACTTTCACGTCTTAAGTTCGTATCGCACACATCATCCTGTAGTGCTCTTCGGTTCTTTCTTGTTTGAAACGTGAATCTAAACATTATTTCTTTCAACTGACCTTATGATGACTCTGTCTTATTTTCCTTATTCTTCTTATTTTTGTTGTTTTAATTAGAGTATTATAGAGTATTCCTGTCACCAAATATTTATTATTAACAAATATTTTGTGTATATCAGATTACCATTTCATAATAAACATTTCCCATGCAAGAGCTATTGGTAATTTGAAGTGAATAGAAAGAATTTAGATGGGATAAAAAACCTAATCCTAAACAGAAAACAAGTGACAAACTCCTACTACTGTTCAATCGACTGATGAGAATTGCGAATCGGAAGCAACATTATCAAAGATTTTCTGCACAAATTGCTGAGTTGATGTCAGCTATTAATATCTATATTATTTATATAAGGCTTTTGTATTTCCCGACATAGTAGTTCAATCTCTGCGTCGAGCAGTATGTAATTGCACCCTGTGAAAACGAGTGAGTAATAACTGAGCCATACGAAAAAAAATCAACATAGAAGTTAACACTATACATGATCAGTGGAATTAAAACAGACATTATAAAATGTTCAGTTCAGAATTCTCTGTACGTTATCAAGATTGATATATCTAGAATATAAATACTGTAAATAATATTCAGACATATTCTAATGTATTTACAGTTTTTTATATACCTTTGTTTATTAGATTTTCGTTCGGGTGGTCTGTCGACCATTATTATTATTATTATTATTATTATTATTATTATTATTATTATTTCTGTGTTATGCACATTTTCTTGCGGGTCCCTACCAGTGTCGTAAGGTCAAAAATGGCTCCATGACATTTTTCCCTGATCATTTTTGTAAAGCAAAACAAAAAATAAAGATCACACATACTTTACATAGACAAAGCTCTTCATAATGTGTGAACTGTAATTGTGAGTATAATGTTTTGCATTTAATTAAGGCGTTGGCTACCAGGAATCTCTTCCATGACTTTATCGGAATCTTTTTCCAGCAATCTGAGGGCAACAATTTCAACTGGAATCACTGATGTCCACATGTGCCATATTGTTCAACTTGTATCCAAGATCCTTGTATTTTGATTGTTTTTTAATATTCTTGAAGATACATTAAAATCTGCGGAGTCTGATATGTCAATTACAAAGGTAATTTGTGGTATTTGATCAAAATGTCTGGGCGATTAGCTTTGATTTTTCAGTTTGTGTATATAATAAAATCTCTTAAAATTGTTATAGGTCTTACCGCTCTAAGCATTATTATTATTATTATTATTATTATTATTTGTTATATCATTTTGCCAGATATTAATATTAAGTGCCTGATTAACAAGTCCTCTCCGGGCACTATGAGTAAAAAGAGCACTGCAGAAGAATTATCTATGCACAATCGGGATGTTTCTTTGAGAGGAAGAGTATTTTGCCGATAATATGTGCAGTTCCGCACATAGTAAGCCTTTGTCACACTGAGATGCTGACGCGTTCAGAAATTATACTCGGTACTATTCTATATCATATCCAACGCCACTTCCATAGCAGGGAAAATCATTGTTTTAAGTCTCAACATGATTGTTATTTAGATTTCCCGTCTTCTTATTTTAACAGATTCTGTTGTGTGCTTTTAATCAACCTATTCCAGGCAATGGTTATTGGTAATTAAAGTGAATAGAAAGACCTTAGATGTGATCAAAAACCTAATCCTAAACAGCAAACAAGTGACAAACACCTACTACTGTTCAATCAACTGATGAAATATTTGAATCGGTGGCAATATTCTCAAAGCATTTCTGTACTAATTTCCGAGTTGATTTTAGGTATATGGCTTGTGTATTTGGCGACAGAGTAGTTATCAGTTCAATCCCTGCGTCAAGCAGAATGTAACTGACTTTAAATGGGATCAAAAACTCAATCCTAAACAGAAAACAAGTGAAAACACCTACCACCGTCCAATCGACTGATGAGAAAAGTGAATCGGAAGCAACATTCTCAAACTTTTTCTGGATGAATTTCTGAGTTGATTCTCTTGTGAGAAACATTATAATCTTGCGGGCAGGTCATATCATTTAGTTAGTCAGTTTCTATATTATTATTATTATTATTATTATTAAGTCATTTTTCAGTATAAATCCATTTCTGCTATAGTTGCACTACCTACCAAGTCTGCAGGAAGACCTAAGGCAGGTAGTGGTGTGTTGTTATGACTTCATTTCATGTTTTTCCTATCTCCCTAACATCCCCAGCGTTACATAGACAAAATTCTCCTTAGTGTTTGGGCTGTACTTAACAAGATCTTTTTGTATATCTCTTAACCTGGGGTTTACCGGGATTCTTTCAATGTGTTTTTTTTTCATTTTTTATCATTCTAAGTGCACCAACTCTCACTGGTACGATACTTGTTTTCAATTTACACATTTTTTCTATTTCAATTTCCTGGTCTTTACATTTTTAAAGTTTTTCGGATACCTTGGTTGCTATGTTACAATCCGCTAAACACTATATCAATTAATAAGCAAGTTTATTATTATTATTATTATTATTATTATTATTATTATTATTATTATTAGCTTACTTACTCTATAGTTGAAGTTCACTACTCTGCATGTTTTATTCTAGGTTAAATATTATCAATATCAATAAATTTCTTTCTTTTGACCCGCATTGCAGCATTTGCTTGTATGTTTAAACGTATTGTGCAATACAATCAATTTTCTAGTGGATTTCATTTATTAGGACGAATTCTGACATATATATTTAACATTTGCCAGTAAAGTCAAAATACGGTCGCTTCCAGAATTCTTAGTGGAAAAGCTAATGACATATTAATATCTATTGCTATATTCTTAATATGCTAATTTGTTGATTATATTAAATACGCAGCTCATACACTCATAACTTTTCCGTACACTTTTCGGTTTTGACCGGATATCTTACATTATGTATGTTCTCCATCAAGCTGTACAACTTAAAGCAACTGGTCTTACGGTTATATCAAGCTGAATCATTTAATTTAAGAAACGTCGAGCATGGTTAGAGTATAGACTGTTGGTTGCTTGGTAACTTTTTCTTCTATGTGACGTGGCCTTTCAGGACGTAGGCTGTTCACTTCTATTTCTAGTGGCTCTTAGGCTGCTTTCTCCTGTTATCTCACCTAAATCCCGCTCTACCATTAATTTGCTCGAGCCTATCATGTATGTTATGCGTTGTTTTCTCCTGTCTCTCTTTGCTTCTATCAGACCTCTGTGCAACAGATTCTTTACGTCATTCCTTCTTATTACATATCCCAGGAACTTCAACTGCCTTTTCCCGATGTTAAGAATTAGTTTTCTTTTCGTTTCCAGCTTCTTAAAAACCTATTCGTTGCTCACATGCTCGGTCCATGATATACTCAGCGTCCTTCTGTAGAATCACATTCCGGTTGCTTCAAGTCTCTTCTTTATCTTTGAGCAGACTGTCACAGTATTAACTACCATTTTGAAAACCAAATATCACATAACAATCCAGTATTTCATTCTTTGTTTCTAGCAAAATTTTCCTGTCTCTCAACATTATATTCATCCTCTGGAATGTGTTCTAGGCCATGCTAATAGGCTTTCGGGTCTCTATGTGGCTCTATCGATCTTCTGTTAGAACACTTCCCAGGTATTTAAATCTCCGTACTTGCTTGATTTTAGGATCCCCAGCCTGTAGTTAGCGTTTTCAGTTTGTTGGGGCGCTCTCCACCTTTCCACGGAAATGGACTATTCGAATCACTATATAAAATAGTAGTGATTATACCTCGAGAAATGATGTCGAGTAAGGAAGTCGAGTGAGCGAGTTAGTCGGGTATTTCCAGTAATGCACCGGAAGTGTTCTACTAGTCAATCTATCACGTCTGTACGACGATACTGTATACTAATTACCTTGTTCTGTATTCTACTAATTTCAACTCTTGTAAATACTTCTCTTTCCTGTCAATACACCTACTTTTATACTATTACGTTGTTTTGTATTATTTCACATAGTTCCTCCTTTTAATGATGACCATGCATTATGTGTCCTTGTAGTTAACTTGAAATATTTTACTTTCGCTTTCTTCCGCAACCTACTGCACGTGATCCTCTAGTTTTCTTTCCGTGTCTGCTATCAGCACTGTATATTTTTATATTGTTCAGATTATGGCTACCAATTGTAAATCCTGTTATGACTTCTAGGGCCCTCGGTATTTTTTCGTTGTATAATTTTAACAAATCGGGTGTGAAGACACATTCCTTCTTTTACACACTTTTCAAATTTTGTATATATGCTAAACTTGTTTTCTCTTCGTATGCATGCGATTTGGTTTCAGTAGTGTTTCTTGATTACTCTAATGCCTTTCATAATTACATCTGGATTGCTGAGCATTTCTATCAAGTCTTTGTGTCATACTTTGTCGAATGCCTTGCGTACTCTATGAAATACAAGTACACGCTTTTCTTCATTGGTATTGTCCTTTCTGATAACATTCTAGGTGTAAATATTGCTTTCGTTGTTCCCGTTTACATTTGTTGATATTACGATACATGTCAGAGCAGATATGGCTGTTTGCGATGAATCGAAAAATGTTCAAAAAATTCATTTCAAATAGTCGGTTGTTTATAACCAAGTTTCATTAAAATTCGTTAATTTCCGTAACATTTTACATTTGTTGACATTACGATATATTTCAGAGCAGATATGGTTGTTTGCGATGAATCGAAAATTGTGTTATATAGGCTTGATAAAAACCTCGTTTAGGCTGGGGGCTATTCGTGGTCGAGTGGTCGAAGACGTTACCAGATCAAATGGTAGATTCCCTATGTAAATAGGGGTCGCAGGTTCGAATCCTGCCGAATGGCACGCATTTTCGTAATAACAATTTATCGTAAAAAATCAGGACGTTAGATGTGTAATTAAAAAACAGAATATCTACTTCAATACGTGTATCGATAAAAAAATAATGTTAAAACATTTCATTTCAAATTGTCGGTTGTTTATAACAAAGTTTCGTTAAAATTTGTTAATTTCCGTATATATATATATATATCCGTCCATCTTCAGTTTCGGTAGTTTGGCGTTTGATGGCTGATGATGGAATATAGCTAGATTCATTTTCAAGGCGTTGAATATAACAAACCATTTTATTTCCCCACCATGATGTTAATTTTAGATCGGAAGGTTAACAGCCAATGTCTAGCCGCCCATATATCGTCCTGTGTAAATATAAGTAGCGTGGACACTGATTTCAACACTGGGTATCGACGGTCAGTTTCTTGATTTACCACAATTTCAGATCATGAAATTGAACAAAGAAATGTTCAAGATGACCACAGATCAGTTAGAACAATTTTAGCGTAGAGCATAGAATAACTTCCGCTCAATTTATTTTCGCCGTACACTGCCAACTACTAAAAAAATCAAATCATCTGATTAAGTAACTGATGTTGTGCCCTTTTACGAGGAATTGACTCTTCCTCTTACTAAATATAAATTATCTGCGTGACCTCCGGACAACGCAGCTGACGGCAGTTAAATCTGCTTTGCACATTGTTGAACTCTCCGGCTTCGGGCGGAGAGTAATAACCCAGTCAAGGCTCAGCCGAAGGCAGAGTCTCGTCTGGGAAGAATCAGACAGGTATTTTTGGCCGGCCTATATAGCTCGAATTACCAACATTAAAAAGCACTTGTGCCACATGTTGTTTTATTGGGAAGATAGATAAATACCACAGTTGACGGCAGTTAAGTTTGCCTCGCGCATTGTTGAACTTTCTAATTTCAAGCGGAGAGTAATAACCCAGACGACTCTCCTCTGAAATGTAGAGTCACGTCTGTGGAAAATTAATCAGAATTTTTTGCCCGTGATATATGGCTCGGATTGCCCACAATAAAAAGGCCTTGTGCTGCCTTTTGACTTAAGTGGGAAGACAATTAAATACTGCAGTTGACGGCAGTTTAGGACGACAGATAGTACGCAGTTAAAGCCAGCTACTAGTCAGGCAATAAGCAGCGTAACTCTACTGTTCGGACTTATTTATCCTATTTACTGATTACTAACACTTACGTTGTACATGTGTTCTTGTAATACTAATACTCTGTTTTGAACCTATCTTCTGTGTTCCGTATCTTACTTCTGGTCAAACCGGTCACTAAAACTTTGGAGCGAATCTCACAACAACAACTCCACAACAAATTCGTGACGTAGATCGACAACATTAACCTCGTCAGATCAAGAATTTCTTATCGATGTCATACATGGCGCAAAACACATTTAGAAATATCTCAACTGTCAGCTGAATACAGCTGCTTTCTCAGATCAATAGTTAAAATATATTTGAGCAAATGAAGCCCGTGAGATTTAACGATTATGATCCATCTTTGGATATTGAGACTTGTCGCGAATGAAAACACAAGAACTGTAATAAATAACAGAAACCATATCACTCGAGGACTATCAACAGCAGCAACAACTAAAATAACACATGTTACTCGAAGATGAATAATGACATAAACATGCTGTTAACGTTCCATATTACTTTAAATAAAGGTTAAGAAGAAATTCACCACCGCTACTGGAAAGGCGATAACAACAACTAAACCTGAGAGAAATATTTTCCTTAGAAACTGTTGTTAGAGAATTTTTTTTTATTAATTTCAGTTGAAATCAGCACTGGCTATTCGATCAATAAAATACATATTTCTTTGTTGGAAAACAGCTAAAACTTCAATTAATAATACTTACTGTATATATTTGATTATTGTCGGTTCATAAGTTAGAGATTGATTCACACATAGATTATAAATCCGTTCGAACGAAAAAACTGAATAACACATATAACAAAAAGCGAAAATTATGACATAATCAAGATATTGATTTTCCACATAATAGTAAGAAAAAACGTTTGAAATGAAATCTTCCATCAATATTAGATTGATTTTTATTCATCTGTTTCTTACGGCTTATTAAACTTTTGCACGTTATCTAAGGCCAGAAAATATTTCAAGATTGTAAGAATTGTTTGGAGATGATAATAATTTATTGCCTGAAAATTGGAAAGACTTACTACATTTCTTAATACTGAAGCCTACTGCAAAATGAAGATGAAGATTTTATAAATTTCAACAAAAAGTCACGCTGATTGTTCAGTCAATGAATTCTGATTTTTCCTGAACCGAAACAGGCAATTAATTTAACATTAATCATAATGAGAGTATTGAACTGTTGAGGTGCTTCAGTCAGTTAAGTGCCATATGTGATACACGCTTGGGTGGTCATGTCTCGAAAGAGACATGACTGACTGGGCAGAAGAGTATCCCGCAGTAGGTTGCCATTGCTTTCTGCGGTAGACTGGTTGCCGACCAAGGCTAGAGAACCCAATCTGTCCTGCTATTTAACCTATAACTGGAAAGAAGAGACGGATTAATACCTTTCCCAATGGTATTTGCGCGTAAGTGAATACAATGGATTCAACTGGAATTCGAACTCGGATCCCCAGTTTCTCGTTCCGAGCCGATATCTACTGTACCACAACGCACATGCTGAGGTTCTTACGAGCATTTATTTAGCAACACCTCTTTCATATCCAACTAACATGCTACAAATTGAACTTGATTCCATTATATTAGGAGGAGAATAATCCATCTTATTAAGTTCATTTCTTTCTCAAAAAATTCAAGCCATTTTTTTCATATTTGGAGTTATCATGCTGGGATTTCGCGTTATTATTTTTTTTTTTTTGGAGACAATGTGGTTCAAATTTACTGTTCGAGTAACTTCCGACAGATAAAAGTAGTTTACATACAAGCATCAGAAAGTATTCGGATAAGGAGGATTCACGCATTTCCAAAAGGCATGAGTAAAAACACCCTGAATTTGAATACGACTTGCCGGTCTGATTGATTAATCTGATGATAGATAAGCCGGAACCATTCAACAGTTTCATTGGGGACACAATCTTAATATTTAAAAATACACAGTGATAACAATCAGTCAGTCAAATGCCATGCGGGATACACTCTTGGGCGATCATGTCCCGAAATAGACATGACTGACTGGGCAGATTATTTTCCTGAAGTAGCGTAAAACCGGTTCTAAATAGGTAAGTCTACTTCAGTCACTTTCTCACCGATTTGATGTGACTTTCCGCTGTGTTTTTTACAAATATTTTCAGTTTTAAGGCCTCAACTACACGATTTTAAACGTTCTACGAACACGAAACACACATACTTAGAATATTATCAGAAAAAGCAGTACAAAGGTAGAAGTGACACGTCGATGTGGTGTAATGTTTAGAAAGCTTCTCTCTCAAACATTATTACAACTTAATAGTGAGTTCGAGCTTCACTGGGTGGCCATAAATTTTTTCTTGTGTCACATCTAAGCGGCGCATAAAAAGTCCCCATACAATTGATGAAGGACGGGTAAGTGTTTTATAGCCTATACAAGGGCATTTGACAAATTATGCCACAAGGATACGTTAGAGCTCCTCAGCAACCTTGACATATTCGGGGGAAAATCATTAGAATATTCAAGAATCTATAATGGCCGTAAATCGTTTGGATACGTATAGGTAATGAGTTCAGCAGATATAGAAAAATAGGAAGGGTTTTAAAGCAAGAATGTGTCTTCTAAACTTCTGGGAGAACAATAAATTCTGTCAGGATTCATTGTTGTCGGCCACAGTCTTAAAAATATAAAACATGCAGATAAAACAGTCTTAATAGCAGCGAAAGACAGGAAAATAAAATCCTCCCACAGAATGTAGAGGATGAAAAGCGAGAAGAAAGGGCTAAACATAAAATACAAGAAAACAGAATGCATGGTAATCAGAAAAAAGGAAACCTAAACTAAGCTGGAATCTGAATGTGTAATCCCCATTCCAAAAGCTAAGTAGTATATTAAAAGACGGGATTAATTATAAACAAAGAAAAGTGTCAGTCAGTCAGTTAAATGCCATACGTGAAACACGCTTGGGCGATCATGTCTCGAAAGAGACATGACTGACTGGGTAGAAGATTATCCCACAGTAGTTTGTCATAGCTTTCTGCGGTAGACTTGTTGCCAGCCAAGGCTATAGAACCCAATCTGTCCTGTTATTTAACCCATAACTGGAAGGAAGAGACGGATTAATACCTTTTCCAAGGGTATTTGCGCGTAAGTGAATGCAATGAATTCAACTGGAATTTGAACTCGGCTCCCCGATTTCTCGTTCCCAGACGATATCCACTGCCCCACAAAAGAAAAGTGTACTGAACTGATATCTTTCTTCTTTATAACTGCAAATGGTAGACAATCTTCTCAAAGAAGAGACTTGGCGAAATAGAAATATGGTTCTACAGAAGGATGCTTATTATATAATGGATCGAACATGTGAGCAGCAGGGAGGATTTGGAGAGAACAGTAAGAAAAAGGAAATTTATACTTAACACCAGGAAGAGACAATTAAAGTTTCCGGGCCACGCCATAAGGAAAGAAGGCGTGGCGAATCTGATTCTGACAGCGCAGATACAAGGAAAGGTAGACACGGAAAACAGCGCGTGACATACATAACAGACTTTGAGCAAATTCGTTACATAAGAGGGTTTGGGATAATTAATAAGACAAAACATATTAAGAGCTACTAAAGGAACGGGAAGATATGAAGGGCTACGATCGCCTATGTCCTGAAGGAACATAACACAAAAAACATTACGATGACATCTACAGATTACGAAGTATAAACCGTTGTCTAAATAACAAGAAATGAAAAGTAACACTGACATATCATTTTAGCACATATATTTATCAAAATTAAACAAAAATATCTTGAAATACTAAACAGTAAAATTATTTAAGGTAATCGCTATTGGCTTTAGCGAAGGGATCCAGAGAACTTGAGAATCCTGTGTATTTCTTCAGGACCGTCTACTTATTTACACTGATGAATGAGGCCATAATTCTAGCCTTCAGTTTATCATTGGTGATAAAGACATTTTGTTAGTCTCTCGCATAACTCTAACTAAAGCAAAATAATCAATTGGTTGTTGCATTCTTTTGTTAGATGGCCAGATGTAAAGCGTGATGCGATCGCGGAAATTGTCTGACAGCTCTAACAGCTCTGGCTTAATTCTCCTGCTTGTAAGTCCTGTTGCTAGATATAGGGTCTTCCAGCAGCCATCATCTTTACCAAGATTAAGCCCTACCTTCTCAAGACAAGCCTCCCTGCTTAGTTTTTGGCCACGCTAGTAAATTAGGTAGTATTTTTTTTTATCGGAACGATAACAGTGAGTTTTCCTAGCAGCTGTATCTTCGTAATCACCGTTATAGTCATCCATATTTTTCCGAAACATGGTACTTTTTTCTCACAGAGAGTATCTAACTGAATCAACTAGCTTGTACTGCCGAAAAAAATAATCAAAAACAAACAACGCGCATGCGCAAAACTAAAAAATTTAACAGTTTATTCATCACACTCTGTAGGCCTCACTGTTTTACTGTTGGAATAGCTAAATGCACCCACCTCTTTTCTTTTCTCACACTTCCCTCCTGTGAAAGTCGCTTCTGTTAATTTGCTTCGCTGAAAATACAATCTTCAAAAATGTTAATGCAACATCAATCTCCATATTTGATCTTCATGAATGTCGTTCATATTGTGTGGTTTCCTCAATTCTCCCTATATTCATCTTTTCTCTCAAAGTCATTCCCTTTAAACTCTTGTGCACTAACGGCATTCTCGCTTAGCTTGGGGCGAATGGGTTATTAAAGAATGGGTTATAAAAGAATAAAACGAAGCCTTTGGAATTCATTGACCAAGAATCAGTACTTGTGTCGGTTTATACTTTTAAAATCGTTCTCTTAATGCAAGGATCATACATAAAGAAATGAGTAAAGAAAAATTGTGTGCCGCTTTCAACCCATCCAGTTCAACATCTTCTGAAACCTTAACACAGGATGCAGCATCTTTTCAGTCGGAAATTGCTATCGAATACCTGCTTAGCTTTTGTTCTACAATAATTGACATAAACATGCAGAAAATTATTAAATTTTCTTTGATATTTCGGTACTTATTTTTATTTACAAGACAATTGACTTTATTTTCATTTCAAGTGCACGATCCTCCTGACAATGCTTTTGTGTAAGCTGCGAAGCTAATATTAATTTGAAAATTTCAAACAGATACGCAAATGTTGTGGGATTTATAATTCAATTTCTTGGCTAATTAGCTACAAAATCAACTGTGATTTCTAGATTAAATTCTAAACGTTTCCGGAAAATTTGCTGTCTTATATATTCTTATATAATTTCAATAACGCTTCATCATCACCTAGTCGACGCAGACTGCTTTAAAGAATTAAACTCAAACTTGATCTCAAGTGAAACTCGGACATACGATACATTACTAAAATTCTGGAAAGGATTGTCGATCCCAGTATCGCTCCAGGCAGTATCTGACTCTTGCTATCCTTGATCTTCTGCTATACTCCGTAATATAAATTACCGGGAGTTGTCCAGTTTTTACTTGCTGTCTCGACAGATTCCAAAAAGCGTCTCTGCATTGTTGAAGGTAACAACATATTTCCACCCTAGAACATCTGGAAATATCCAAAGCCACTCACTTTTGTATTATTCGTTCTTTGGGATGTGTTCATACAAGGCACAATTCTTTGTTCCACAGATCTAAATTTTATGGCTAAGACCCGCCATAACACGCACATTGTAGCGTACTAGCGTCATTTTTTCATATTCCACTTGGGTAGCTCCTTCTATCAACCGCTGTTCGTTGAACCAACACTCATATGGTTGTTTTCCGATCACTACAGTCTTAATCCGCTTGAGTCTAAGGTTTACCTTCAAGTTTCCCTCTTATCTCCATAAACTGTGTGTGAATTTTTTCTATAACTCTCTACTTCAAATGGTTCTTGTGCCTTGTAGAAGGTGAACAGCATCGTAGAATCTAACGTTAAGTTTTCGCTATTTCCATTGGATATCTTCAAACGAGTGACAATCTTTCGCTCCATCTGTTTAAACCTTTTCAGGTAGGATTTTTAATGCTATGCCCGAAATGTCATATCACTCAACTTCCCTTTGTACTCTATTTGTAAGAAGATAATTTCACTTCGACGCTTCTTCCAAAGAGCTGTGAACTTTTGGAACTGACTCCTGTGTGGATGCTTTCCTAAGCACTACAAGAATAATCTTTCTGTCTTAGGTCAGTTTTCATCTATCTTTAATATCATCATGAATTTAATTTTCTACTTCTATTATATCCATATATTCTACAACGTGTGGTCACTGAACAGTGTATTGTGTGAACGTTAGTAAGAAAAATGTCGTTACATGTTGACTGGAATGATAAAATGAATTTTAGACTTTAAAAAACAAAGAGGCAAATATTGAAAGATAACGGGACAAGTTAGGGTCGTAGGTGCACTATACTGTACTATAACCGCAGTGTAGCACAGCTTTCTTAAAGCCGGTTTGAATTTAGAGCTCAACTTCAAGACTAGCCATCAACCAAAGATATAAAACGAAATATGGCAACTGCTAGAAGAAGTTGAGAGGATCCCTTTCCAACATAAGAGAATATAATGAATCTGACTTGAATTCGAATACGACTTTCCGATTCCTCGGTCCGTGTATTAATCCATTACTCCTCTGTGGCTACACTATATGGGGATATATCACATAATTTTTTGTTTTATTATTTTGAAAACAATTGTGATTTCTTGGTCAACCGTTGTTTTTTTTAATTCGTTCTTGAGTTATAAATGAAAAAGAATAAAAGGAACAACACGATGCAACACATATAAAAATTGGTAGTACAATAATGTGAATGAAACTTTTATGGGATAATCCTTAACAATTATCGCAATTTTAACCAGGAATAAATAACAGACTACACTTCTCTTGCTTGGTACCACAAGCCCGTGCCGTTACGACAGGGAACCGCTATGCTAATCAACCAAGGATTTAAGAATAATCATAGTAGAGATGCTTTGTCATGAACATTTAAATGATAAAATGTACTATTATTGGAACAGAAAAAGCTGATAAGTGCTAAAAACTAGAGATGTCAAAAAGCAACTGTAGAAATGACAAACGACAGACAAATATGTCTCTGAAATCTGAAAATGGTTTTAAATTCCAAATGATGGCTTCCAAGAGAACCACACCTATTTAGAAAGACGAGAATTGTGTTAGAATCGAATAACTATATGATGAAACGTTATGTAATTTCAATGTACGTAGAGGAAGAGGCCAGTGTTGAACTTTTTGATACCTTATATACTGAGCTGATACCTATAAGCCAACCCATTTTATAGTTCACCAACAGAAGGCTTAATCAATCAGGAAGCTCAAAATATTCAATGCGACGTGTATAAAATATTCTGGATAGTGTCTGGTTCGAAAGTGATGGTCTTTGACGTTGTTTCATTGAACAGATTACGTGCGGCGAGGATACTCTATATCCATATACTATGACGGACATGGTCAACAGTTGCCAAGAGGATAATATATAACCAGGAACGTTGACAACATTACCTTCAATCCCCTACTTTCTGACCATCATGGACTGTTGTTGCTATATAATATACATTCGGGAGATTGATTCCTTATTATAATCTGATAATATAAACTGATCCCTGCTCTTTATCCATAAATTATGGCGAATTTTACCAACAGCTAGTTGATGCAGTTGTAATTTGATTTTACAGAAGAATGCCGAAAATCCCGGAGACGGAACTTGCGACCAAAGAGGAAGTTTTGAGGAAAATTGAACGAAAACGTACACTTTTGTTCAGTATTAGAAAGTGTGGGTTACCACACTGGTCTCGCCAAACTCTCATTAAGCAGTGCTGTTTAACTCTATAAAACGACACATATACCCTTTCTTTCTAAGTTTTTCTTTCTAAGTTTCTTTCTAAGTTTTCTCCCTCTTGTTCTATGATATATTAACACGTAGGTAAGGTGACCCTGATGGAGCGCGTGTTTTTTCTTAGGCAACTATTGACTAACCTCTAACAAGCATGCCTCTACACACACGTGTATTTCACGCACACATTCTTAATGTCAGTTAGGTGCCATACGTGGTAAACGCTTGGGCGATCATGTCTCGAAAGAGACATGACTGAGTGAGCAGAAGATTATCCCGCAGTAGGTTGCCATTGCTTTCTGAGGTAGACTGGTTGCCAGCCAAGGTTATAGAACCCAATCTGTCCTGTTATTTAACCTATAACTGGAAGGAAGTCACGGATTAATACCTTTCCCAAGGGTATTGGCGCGTAAGTGAATGCAATGAATTCAACTGGAATTTGACCTCGGCTCCCCGATTTCTCGTTCCGAGCCGATATCCACTGTACCACAACGCATATCGTAACGCGCATTCTTAATAGATATGTTTAATGACTGTCTCTTTAATTTCAACTGTCTACACATTAATTAAATTTCTTTGTGTTGATACATGCTTTTATTGTCGATCGTTTTATTTTCTATGTTTTCTTAATTATTTTTGTCTAGACTCACAATCAGTCCGCTAAAATGTATTTTCGGAATGAATGTTCAAAGAAAGAAACTCTGCATTACGCAACAGAAGTAGTGATTTCCTTATTAGAAGTGACTACTGAAATGTATGAGATTCAATCTGAGAAAAACGGGCTTGGAAAATTTGACACTCACAAGTAAGAAAGACAGAGGATATCCGCTAATAACAATTGAGGAATTTACCTAAATGGAGGAGAGAGAAAATAAATAAAAAAGATAGTATTTAGCTAATATTTCTTAGAGCTAAAAAAGGATAGAAAATTGTGAAGAGCTATGACCCCCGATATCCTGAAGCCATAGAGCTTATAAATGACAAAGGTGTCTGAAGTCAATTTTAAAGTAACAGGTTACATTGTCATCTGCTTAACATCTGTAGATGGGAAGCACACAAACTCAAATTTTGAAAACAGGAAGTTAGTTTATTTAAGACTAAATGTGAACGTTTCCATACTCCGATTCCTTGAGGCATTGTTCTCGGTTCAAACTGCTTCGCCCAGCCTGAGGGAAATGGCCGTCAACCTACGGTCAGTACTGCTTATGGTATTGTTAACGACGTCAAGTGTGTGTTATATAGCCGTGTTAATAGCAATGTGCCAAACTGCCTTTGAGCGGCGACAGCGAGGATGATAAGGTTAATGCCGTATTGTGGTCATGAATGTAGGTGTTAATATTTGAAAAGCCTTGTCTCGCCGTTTTATAATCCTAAAGCTGCGTATCTCGTCTCCGCCGCGCCATTTAGCGCAAGATGTGATTGGCCATAATTATTCTTCTCTTCAACATAGCAGATTGTATCCAATGATTTTCACCGTCGCTTTATTCTGATCGTTTTATCAGACAGAACCGTGCTTTCTCTTTGCGTCTCACGACGACATTCTTATTTAACTTGCATACTGACAATGGCATGGCTGAGATTTATCGAGCCTTTCACTATTCTTCATTCTTCATTTATCTCTCTCTATTCGATTGTAAAACCACTCAGTTCACAAACACGACGAAAGAGTATTACAAAATATAATTCATCGATATATAACTCTTGTACATATTAAATATCGTCTCAGATTAACCATATAGTAGAAAAAATACAATTCTACACAAAAGATGCATAATGCATAAGAAATTTTATCATTTTAGAAAACTCTGTACCTGTCAATAATAAAAAGAATAGTTACACATACACGTGAAAATGTCAAGATTTACTTTTCGACTTTTGATTTGGTATATTTAACGACATATCTACTCTTTATGGGTCACTTAAACGAACAGGAAATTAATACTGAGCATAAGGAAGAGACAGCTGAAGTTTTAGGGACATTTAATGAGAAAGGAGGACTTGGAGAACCTGATACTCATAGGTCAGATAGAAAGAAAAATAGAGAAAGGAGAGCAGCGGATAACATATTTGATGAGCCTCAGCGGGTGGATGGCAGAGCAGGATTTGGGTGGGGTAATTGGGAAAAGTGTGCTAAGAGCCACCAGGGATAGGAAGACGTGGAAAACCATGATCACTTACGTCCTGAATGGACATGACACATAGAAGTAAAGAAGAATGCCGAAATTTAATTTGCTTTAGAAATTTAATTTTCATTTCCAACTAAGTGTTGCTGGTCATTGTTTCACGAAGAAAATGCATTGCTGTTATTCTTTCGTTAAAAATCTGTTTTATACTTTCATAAAATTTTGACCCTAGTGTTGATGTTCATTATTTGCCCATAGGTGGAAAACTAATAGGTACTATCATTTCAGGTCAGGATGAACCTGGGAACAACAAATCTTATTAAATGGTTCTACGCTCCACAAAATTTTCCAGTGAGTGGTCTTGCTCCGGGATGTAGTTTATCGTCCAGAACGTTTTTTTTTGTTTTTCTAACTATAGCCTTTAATGATTGTAAAAATCTGTTACAAATCTATAAAATGCGTATGTAAATTCATATATTGTAACGCTAAATATTTCAGCTTATTACGTTTAATCAAATATTATAATAGTAATCATAAGTATGACTAGCGTATACTATTTAAAGAATTAAGAGAGTACAAATAAAAATATATAATATTAACGAAAAATTTCCACTTCACATAAGCAGACAATAAACGCATGAGAACATTTTTGGCTCCTTTCAATTTTATTTTTTTCTTTCAGTTTTTCTTTTCTTTCTTTCTTTATTTTTTAAATACATTTTTATCATTGAATAAAATCATTGTCTCTGATAGGCCTTTTCCATCTTTACAGGCAATCAGAACGAAATCGTCTATTATTTATGAGGTATTGGCATAGTCTTTATTTATTTGTTTAATAGAATATCAGTCCCTTGTGTGTCATTTAATGCCGAAATTTAATTTTCTTAGGAGATTCGATAATATATGTTTTCCTGCTTTCACGATTGCTTACAAGATAGATGATACTCAGATTTTGTACAAATGCACATGTGTGTGGACTATAATTACTGATATGTGTGTTTTACGCTGCAGTTTTGTAGCAGTTATATTTTGGAATAGTTTCATTACTTTAAATATATTGTAGAATATTATATGGATTAATGACATGAATACTTTTCAAATTTAGTTGTCTAACTGAAATTTTTCTAAGGCATGTAAACTAAGTTATTCTCTTGACAGTTTACATATCTCAAAAATACGTGAACAAATTTTAATGATGCATCTGTGATTTTCTTAAAACAATGAAAAAGAAGCAATGTATTTATCTATATAGGGCTAGCATCTACGCATCGTTCATTCAGTTATGAATTAGAACACTCTCACTACTGGCGTATGAATACATAATATATCACACGCTAAAAGTCTGCCCCCTTCTACCGAGCGTTCATAGCTCAGAGATAGAATCGCCGTCTGACGATCATTCGGTCGTGTTTCAATCTTGGGTAAAAAGCAATCGGATGTACTGATGAGCTGTGATACAGAGAAACAGATCTGTCTGCGAATTACTATATATATATATATATATATATATATATATATATATAAACCTGAACACTGTCCAAGCGACAAAAGTCAGTTTCATGAATCAACCAAATCTTTAAGCCATCTTTGATGTGTTTTGATTCAACTAATTATACATGCTCCTCAGTTTCATATCCTTTTAAAAATGCAGAGCATTAACTAATAATTTGGCATTAGGGAAGATGGAAAATTCATATTAGAGACAGTATTTTTTTTAATGTGAACTAAAAAGAAAAAAGGAAGAGGTTTAGTTGATTAACTGATTGAGTTTTTAAGGTTTATCAACCTTTTGCAAGTTTTGTAATCGATTGATATTGACCTCTGTATCAATTACTTGTATGTTACGCAATCACGTATATAAGTTTTCTCTTTTTATAACGGACATCCTGTCTTTTTCTTTTTTCTTTCTACCTTTTCTAGGAGGGAGCGTCTATTTAGGTTTCGTTATCTGCCGTCACCATACAGTTTTATGTTGTTTTTTTCTTAGTTAATAATAAATACTAGTAGGCCTTTTCTTACACGTTGTCTATTTGAATTGAAACTAGTGATTCTGTGGAAACTGTATGACCAATTGCACTCATAATTTATGTTTTTGGAGGCTTTTGAGAAAAAATGCATCTGAGATACTTACGAAACAACTTATTTCGAAACATGAAAATGCTTACTGCAGAAAAAAACTATATATAATTTTGGGGAGAACTTGATGCAGACTAGACACTGCGATTTTATATCAACTTGCATTTACTTCACATTAATGTTTGGCATCAACGATAATTGTAAACCATAAAGAAACGGATATAATGTCCTGCAGAAGGATCCAGGATGGAGCATCTAGACGACGAGAAATATTGAAAGAAAAAAAAATATTCAGAATTACTAAGAAAGAGTTAAATTTTCCGGAGTAAATCTAAAATTGATCGCCCCTTTCTAATTTCCCCCCGACTCAGCGAACAAAAGATGGTGTGAAGAACATTACATGACCACTTAACAACTTCAAACACTTGATTCCTTTAACTCAGCAATACACTTTTCTTTTTTAACATTTGCATAGTTACTAATTTCATTTCTTATTCACTGATTTCATTCTGTTCAGTTAATGAAATTCGACTTATTTTATAAATGAAACACTTATTTTTTCAACCTTCTGGTGACATCTTTAAATGCGAGGACTGTCAGCTATTTTTTGAAGTTGCCTTTTACCAGGTATGACCGACAGTTCCTACTGAATTACTATGTTGTGTGGTAGTGTATAATAAATTTTCATCAATTACTTTGAAAAAAGTATTATGTTTTATTATTTAACATAAAGAAATTACATTTTTTTATTTAACATACAGCATAGGTAAAAAACAATTTAAAGGTTAAAATGACAAATATTATTTAATAAAAATGCAATATTGTTTATTACATATAATTGTTTAAATTTTTATCATTCATAGATTGGATTGCGAAATTGATCGGAACGTTAGCTGTTGTAAATCTCGAAAAATATGTTGCCGATAACTTCAACAATACAAAATACTGTAAAGATGTTAACATTCATCAGCGTTTTGCAAGTAAATCAGAATTTTTAGCATACATACAAAAAGTAAGACAAATAAATAGCACATAAGTTACGGTTCATTATTTCGATTTCAACAGTAAAATGATGAGATAATTCTCAGGTGATTACTGCTTTTAAAACAGTAAATCGAGGCACTAAAGAGCAAAGCATATACAAAAATTACAATTAAAATATTTGTAGAAAAGTAAAACAAGAAACCCGTTATAAAATATGTGTATATTAACGAAAGACTACTTCTAAAGAAAAGTATTTCCCATCGGAAAAGTGTTTAAACACTGAAGATAACAAGTTCAACTTTTCAGTAATTGATTTGTATCAATGTGATAAACATTCTATGAGATGAAGACTAAAAAAATGTACTTTTGAAAGATGAGGATTCTAATCTAAATAATTAATTAGATGATGGCCGCGTTTCACCCCAGAATGCCAGGCAAGGAATGATGATTTTCCTAATCTGATAGCTGAAACCTTATTAATGGAATGGATAAAAAATGATTAATTAAACGATTAGTTTGCCAATTAAAAGAGTATTCATTTTGTGAGACAAACTAGTTTTTGATCGAAATGGTTTGTTGTTCGCTTCAATGTATTTTCTCTGGTAATTCCTTTTGCAGACGCTTATTAAGCACATTTGTAATTCAGCAGCTTCCAAAGAGCCAACCAATAATTTATACTATATCAATATATAGAAGACCATATGTATATTTTGTGGAACAAATGGTAAAATCTAGAGTGTCCAGTAGTTGAACGATGTTTGTCAAACCATCGCTCACAATGATTTATGTTAGCTTGCTGACACAGCTCTCGCCGGCTTTTGAACAGCTTCGTCTTCAATCTGAAATCTTCTCCGTAGGACTGCATTTTCAAGAAGTCAGCTCTTTGACAAATTTACGATTCTGAAATTAGAAACTAAATATCACGGTTGGCTCATCAACAGCTACGAGCCCAAATAACATCATATCATAATAATACTTAGGTGACTGTTGCCCCCTTGACAAGAATTTACTCGAGCACCCAGACTGGCAAGGTCAGACCCTTTTAAAATTAAATCTACCAAATGCAGCCGTAAATTCTGCTCCATCAGCTTCTTTTCTCGAACTTCTTGCCTATGGAACTTGTTTCGGTATACTTGCTTTCCTGATTGCTAGAACTCTCAGGAATTTAAATGCAATGTCAATTCCCATCTCTTATTCAGTCCTTCCCTCATTCTTTCTACATATCTTGTTCGTGTTATTTCTCACCCTGCCTTCGCAACTGGCATCACACCTGTATTTCCATCCTTCTCTTACCCTTTTTCTGACAAGCCCTGAAACTGGCTCGTCTTTCTGTTTGCTCTCATCCTGCTGAAAAATCCACTCTTATGTAGCTTCCTGTGAATCAGGGGCGGTACTGCTTTGTCTGGGGTGAAACGATTAAAAAAATATTGGATATTGGTCACGTTATTAATTGAGGTTCTACTGTCTATCGTAGATAGAATTTCAATTTTTAAAATGATTATATCTTGGAGATTATTATACCTTCAGTAACACTCATAATTTCTGTATTTGGAGGCTTTTTTGAAAACTGGGTTCGGAACATGAAACTGTTTATTGCAGACAACCCCTTATATATAATTTTGGCGAGGACTTGATGCAGACTACACTCTGCGATTTTATATCAACTTGCATTTACGTCAAATTAATGCTGGGGATCAACGATAATTTTATACCATGAAGAAACGGGCATAAGGTCTTGCAGAAAAATCCAGGGTGGAGCATGAAGGCGACGAGAAACAGTGAAAGAAAAATATCTACTCAAAATTACTATGGAGAGTTAAAATTTCCGGAATAAAATCAGGAAAGAGAGCCTGGCAAATTTGACACACAGAGAAAAAATGTAAAGCAATATAAGACAAAAAGAGCAGATAAATTTTAAGAATAATTTATTTTTTGTGATCAAATATTGCTTTAACAATTTTTTAAGGTTAACAATGACACTATTTCAATTAAAATTCCTATTATTTAACCTAGGGTTACGGAAAGATCGATACGTTTTCCAAACATATATGCTCGTATGTGAACGTAATGAAATTGCATGGAATTTGAATTTCTCTGTCTGACTTCTCATTTAGTGGCATCCATTCCACCAGCCGCATATCTGGTATTAAAAGTGAACAAAGAGAAAGGACTATCAATTGAAGGAAGAGAGAATGCATGGTTGTTAACAAATTAGAACTAATCGGTATGTGTTACATACTGAGGACGTCAAGATCTAACATAACAGATGAAGAAGTGAGGGTGGTAAATGTGATAAGAAGCGGCATAGGACTGAGAAAGAAAAGAAAACGGCGATTAACCTGTCTAACATCTGCTTCATCTATGTGCCCTGTCCTTTCAGGACGTAGGCGATCATGGATTTCCATGTCTCTCTATCCCTAGTAGCTCTTAGCATGCGTTTTCCTGTTACACCATACAGCCTTAATTCTGTCATCCACATGATCAGGCCCTACAAGTATGTTCTACGCTGCTTACCCCTGTCTCGTTTCCCCTCTACGTGGCGACGTCAAGATATAACATAACAGAAGAAGATATGAGGGTGGTAAATGTGATAAGAAGCGGCATAGGACTGAGAAAGAAAAGAAAACGGCGATTAACCTGTCTAACATCTGCTTCATCTATGTGCCCTGTCCTTTCAGGACGTAGGCGATCATGGATTTCCATGTCTCTCTATCCCTAGTAGCTCTTAGCATGCGTTTTCCTGTTACACCATACAGCCTTAATTCTGTCATCCACATGATCAGGCCCTACAAGTATGTTCTACGCTGCTTACCCCTGTCTCGTTTCCCCTCTACGTGGCGACGTCAAGATCTAACATAACAGAAGAAGATATGAGGGTGGTAAATGTGATAAGAATCGGCATAGGACTGAGAAAGAAAAGAAAACGGCGATCAACCTGTCAAACATCTGCTTCATCTATGTGCCCTGTCCTTTCAGGACGTAGGCGATCATGGATTTCCATGTCTCTCTATCCCTAGTAGCTCTTAGCATGCGTTTTCCTGTTACACCATACAGCCTTAATTCTGTCATCCACATGATCAGGCCCTACAAGTATGTTCTACGCTGCTTACCCCTGTCTCGTTTCCCCTCTACGTGGCGACGTCAAGATCTAACATAACAGATGAAGAAGTGAGGGTGGTAAATGTGATAAGAAGCGGCATAGGACTGAGAAAGAAAAGAAAACGGCGATCAACCTGTCTGACATCTGCTTCATCTATGTGCCCTGTCCTTTCAGGACGTAGGCGATCATGGATTTCCATGTCTCTCTATCCCTAGTAGCTCTTAGCATGCGTTTTCCTGTTACACCATACAGCCTTAATTCTGTCATCCACATGATCAGGCCCTACAAGTATGTTCTACGCTGCTTTCCCCTGTGTCGTTTCCCCTCTACGTGGCGACGTCAAGATCTAACATAACAGAAGAAGATATGAGGGTGGTAAATGTGATAAGAAGCGGCATAGGACTGAGAAAGAAAAGAAAACGGCGATTAACCTGTCTAACATCTGCTTCATCTATGTGCCCTGTCCTTTCAGGACGTAGGCGATCATGGATTTCCATGTCTCTCTATCCCTAGTAGCTCTTAGCATGCGTTTTCCTGTTACACCATACAGCCTTAATTCTGTCATCCACATGATCAGGCCCTACAAGTATGTTCTACGCTGCTTACCCCTGTCTCGTTTCCCCTCTACGTGGCGACGTCAAGATCTAACATAACAGAGGAAGATATGAGGGTGGCAAATGTGATAAGAAGCGGCATAGGACTGAGAAAGAAAAGAAAACGGCGATTAACCTGTCTAACATCTGCTTCATCTATGTGCCCTGTCCTTTCAGGACGTAGGCGATCATGGATTTCCATGTCTCTCTATCCCTAGTAGCTCTTAGCATGCGTTTTCCTGTTACACCATACAGCCTTAATTCTGTCATCCACATGATCAGGCCCTACAAGTATGTTCTACGCTGCTTACCCCTGTCTCGTTTCCCCTCCACGTGGCGACGTCAAGATCTAACATAACAGATGAAGAAGTGAGGGTGGTAAATGTGATAAGAAGCGGCATAGGACTGAGAAAGAAAAGAAAACGGCGATCAACCTGTCTGACATCTGCTTCATCTATGTGCCCTGTCCTTTCAGGACGTAGGCGATCATGGATTTCCATGTCTCTCTATCCCTAGTAGCTCTTAGCATGCGTTTTCCTGTTACACCATACAGCCTTAATTCTGTCATCCACATGATCAGGCCCTACAAGTATGTTCTACGCTGCTTTCCCCTGTGTCGTTTCCCCTCTACGTGGCGACGTCAAGATCTAACATAACAGAAGAAGATATGAGGGTGGTAAATGTGATAAGAAGCGGCATAGGACTGAGAAAGAAAAGAAAACGGCGATTAACCTGTCTAACATCTGCTTCATCTATGTGCCCTGTCCTTTCAGGACGTAGGCGATCATGGATTTCCATGTCTCTCTATCCCTAGTAGCTCTTAGCATGCGTTTTCCTGTTACACCATACAGCCTTAATTCTGTCATCCACATGATCAGGCCCTACAAGTATGTTCTACGCTGCTTACCCCTGTCTCGTTTCCCCTCTACGTGGCGACGCCAAGATCTAACATAACAGAAGAAGATATGAGGGTGGTAAATGTGATAAGAAGCGGCATAGGACTGAGAAAGAAAAGAAAACGGCGATTAACCTGTCTAACATCTGCTTCATCTATGTGCCCTGTCCTTTCAGGACGTAGGCGATCATGGATTTCCATGTCTCTCTATCCCTAGTAGCTCTTAGCATGCGTTTTCCTGTTACACCATACAGCCTTAATTCTGTCATCCACATGATCAGGCCCTACAAGTATGTTCTACGCTGCTTACCCCTGTCTCGTTTCCCCTCTACGTGGCGACGTCAAGATCTAACATAACAGAAGAAGAGATGAGGGTGGTAAATGTGATAAGAAGCGGCATAGGACTGAGAAAGAAAAGAAAACGGCGATCAACCTGTCTAACATCTGCTTCATCTATGTGCCCTGTCCTTTCAGGACGTAGGCGATCATGGATTTCCATGTCTCTCTATCCCTAGTAGCTCTTAGCATGCGTTTTCCTGTTACACCATACAGCCTTAATTCTGTCATCCACATGATCAGGCCCTACAAGTATGTTCTACGCTGCTTACCCCTGTCTCGTTTCCCCTCTACGTGGCGACGTCAAGATCTAACATAACAGAAGAAGATATGAGGGTGGTAAATGTGATAAGAAGCGGCATAGGACTGAGAAAGAAAAGAAAACGGCGATTAACCTGTCTAACATCTGCTTCATCTATGTGCCCTGTCCTTTCAGGACGTAGGCGATCATGGATTTCCATGTCTCTCTATCCCTAGTAGCTCTTAGCATGCGTTTTCCTGTTACACCATACAACCTTAATTCTGTCATCCACATGATCAGGCCCTACAAGTATGTTCTACGCTGCTTACCCCTGTCTCGTTTCCCCTATACGTGGCGACGTCAAGATCTAACATAACAGAAGAAGATATGAGGGTGGTAAATGTGATAAGAAGCGGCATAGGACTGAGAAAGAAAAGAAAACGGCGATCAACCTGTCTAACATCTGCTTCATCTATGTGCCCTGTCCTTTCAGGACGTAGGCGATCATGGATTTCCATGTCTCTCTATCCCTAGTAGCTCTTAGCATGCGTTTTCCTGTTACACCATACAGCCTTAATTCTGTCATCCACATGATCAGGCCCTACAAGTATGTTCTACGCTGCTTACCCCTGTCTCGTTTCCCCTCTACGTGGCGACGTCAAGATCTAACATAACAGAAGAAGATATGAGGGTGGTAAATGTGATAAGAAGCGGCATAGGACTGAGAAAGAAAAGAAAACGGCGATTAACCTGTCTAACATCTGCTTCATCTATGTGCCCTGTCCTTTCAGGACGTAGGCGATCATGGATTTCCATGTCTCTCTATCCCTAGTAGCTCTTAGCATGCGTTTTCCTGTTACACCATAAAACCTTAATTCTGTCATCCACATGATCAGGCCCTACAAGTATGTTCTACGCTGCTTACCCCTGTCTCGTTTCCCCTCTACGTGGCGACGTCAAGATCTAACATAACAGAAGAAGATATGAGGGTGGTAAATGTGATAAGAAGCGGCATAGGACTGAGAAAGAAAAGAAAACGGCGATTAACCTGTCTAACATCTGCTTCATCTATGTGCCCTGTTCTTTCAGGACGTAGGCGATCATGGATTTCCATGTCTCTCTATCCCTAGTAGCTCTTAGCATGCGTTTTCCTGTTACACCATACAACCTTAATTCTGTCATCCACATGATCAGGCCCTACAAGTATGTTCTACGCTGCTTTCCTCTGTGTCGTTTCCCCTCTACGTGGCGACGTCAAGATCTAACATAACAGAAGAAGATATGAGGGTGGTAAATGTGATAAGAAGCGGCATAGGACTGAGAAAGAAAAGAAAACGGCGATTAACCTGTCTAACATCTGCTTCATCTATGTGCCCTGTCCTTTCAGGACGTAGGCGATCATGGATTTCCATGTCTCTCTATCCCTAGTAGCTCTTAGCATGCGTTTTCCTGTTACACCATACAACCTTAATTCTGTCATCCACATGATCAGGCCCTACAAGTATGTTCTACGCTGCTTACCCCTGTCTCGTTTCCCCTCTACGTGGCGACGTCAAGATCTAACATAACAGATGAAGATATGAGGGTGGTAAATGCGATCAGAAGCGGCATAGGACTGAGAAAGAAAAGAAAACGGCGATTAACCTGCCTAACATCTGCTTCATCTATGTGCCCTGACCTTTCAGGACGTAGGCGATCATGGATTTCCATGTCTCTCTATCCCTAGTGGCTCTTAGCATGCTTTCTCCTGTTACACCACAAAACCCTTTTTCTCTCACCCACGTGATCAACCCCTACAAATATGTTCTCCGATGCTTTCCCCATGTCTCTATTCCCCTCTACGTGGCCTGTTAGTAACAGGTTCTCCAAGCCCCGTATCCTCATTGCATATTAATTTTCTTTTTCGTTTCCATCCTTTCCAGAACCTCATATTTGCTCACATGCTCAATCCATGATATCCGCAGGACATGTGGTGCAAGAAGAGAAGTGATATGATTGGAAATGTCTGTCCAGGCTGGTTGAGGTGATTAAATGGAGTGATTTGACTAAATGATGAGTACATTTTATAGAATAAAGATATGGCAAGCTGGAATTTTGTGACTCACTCAAAATACATCGAACGTATAAAGGAGGAATAAAATCAACTTAACACCATTAATAAAATAATCTCAATTAGTACATAAATAAATTAAAGTAAATATAGTATAAAGATAAAGAAAAAATGGCAGCTATTATTTTAAACCTACTGACGAGTATACGGTACAACTACAAAGTATTGATATATGAAACTCACAAGTTGAGGCTGCGATTATAACATCAATCAGGCCATGAAATTCGTGTTCAATCAGGAAATAAAGATTCATCGTTTGGTATTAACAACAAGAGGTGAAAGTAACCACTTGTGAATTTACATACGTTCAAGCGCTGATATAGAACAATCAGTCAGTCAGTTAAGTGCCATACGTGACACACGCTTGGGCGATCATATCTGGAAAGATGCATTACTGACAGGGCATATAATTATCCCGCAGTAGGTTGCCATTACTTTCTGCAGTAGACTGGTTACAAGCCAAGGCTATAGAAGCCAGTTATTTCTGTTATTTAACCCAGAACTGGGGAGAAGAGACAGGTTAATCTCTTTCCCAAAGATATTTGCGCGTAAGTGAATGCAGAGAATGCAGCTGGAATTCGAACTCTGCTCACCGTTTTCTTGTTCCGAGCCGATATCCACAGCACCTCAACGAACATCCTAAATAATACATAAATATAGCTACAAGAAAGTATATTTTTATCACGCATACACAGATAGACAGAACCCCCCCCCCACACACACACAGATATATATATAATTAAATATATGAGAAAATGAATGTCTATTACGTTTAATCATGAGCCGTTCTAAACGTCGTATTTTGGATTTAATTTCAGTTGAAAATAAAGACAAACATTCTCCAACATTTGGATAATTTTGTATTAATTTGCTTCTCATGATTAAACATAACAGACATTCATTGTCTCTTATATTTAAGAGTATATGTTTAGAAAATTATTTGCTGCCTCGATACACTATATATATATATATATATATATATATATATATATATATGAGCAAAAGTAAGGCAGACACGTTATTTCATGGTGAAATTTGAACCTTCTGCCTTAATTTTTCTTATATGTGCTCTATATATATTTATATGCATATATGTTTAGAGCTCTCTTAGAGAGTTATCCTACCACTGTATGTACAGGATGCTCATTTGGATTCTTCTATAAACTGCATGCTGATATATATATATATATACAAGCAATATATATATATATATATATATATATATATATATATATATATTGCTTTGCGACTATACCACGGCTCAGCGTTTCATGCTCTACGCAATCATATTATGAACTGACCGTTTCTAGATTTGAATTTGTATTTTTGGTTCTAGCATTGTTTAAGATCGTTATAGATTATAGCTCTCAAGAGCCATATCTTAATTTGTTGAGTGTATAATTTATTTTGGTTTATAACGAAGTATATTTTGGTCAGATTTTGAACGTGTATTTTAAGAGATACCGATTGGGTTTGTTTATTTCCTATATATATATATATATATATATATATATATATATGTGTGTGTGCGTATGTGTGTGTGTGTGTGTGTGTGTGTGCGCCTCTTCAGTAACGAGACGAGTAGCTGCTTGAGGATGTTCTGTTTACTGGTGTAGAAAATCCGAAATCGGATCGGAGAGCCAAGTTACGTTTAAAGTCGAGATCCTTGTATTTATTTACACACAATTACCATTCGGAAACGTATGAATACGCATTCATCTATGGGTTAATTATTAATACTTGTATCTAAAAAACATTAATTTCTCAGAAAGATTCCTGCACTCTAAAAAGAAAATATTTATGAATTTTACTAATCTAATCTTTAAAACGCAAATCAGTATTGATGCATTAGATATAGATTGGTATTTTTTCAATGATTTATTGATAACGTGATCTTTGGCAAGCAGGATTTATTGTCACAAAATGCTCGATATCGAGATAGAACGTTAACAGAATATATATATATATATATATGTGTGTGTGTGTGTGTGTGTGTGTGTGTGTGTGTGTGTGTTTCGGTACAAATAACCGACAAGGAAAATTTTAATAATTTTTTATTTATGTTTTCAGTGTTGTTATTATGCCCTCAGTCTTTAACTAACTCTCCTTTTAAAAAAATAGTGACACAAAAAGTACCTTGCTGTTAGATGAACAGACATAATAACAACGCCGGAAAAATAACATCCTTGAATGTGGCCAGTGAAGTAGCTGAGAGCTTGGAAAGACGAAAGTTATGGAACAATTTTAAACTCCTTAAACCCAGCAAAAATGAAACATGTCAGAATACTGGGAAGATTAAAAACTAATAAAATTTCCTGATCGGTCGTCGTTAACGAAACATGTTTAAATGAAAAATCTCTGTCCTAATATAAGTTATATATATATATATATATATATATATATATATATGGGATTTCCTCTTTTTCTATGATAATGGACTCGACTTATACTTCTGCAATTGGAAGAATCGAGGAGATCCTTAGGTTACCGTAAGATTACCAAAGAGCCGATTGGGACTCATTCCGCGATTTCCTGAGTAAAGTCCCTTGGAATAATGAATTAAGCCTTCATGTTGAAGACTGTGCGGCTGAAGTCTTCTCTTGGGTTAAGGCTGGCATCGATGCTTTCATCCCTGCCAGAAAGTTGAGACTTAAATCCCACTTATCCCCCCGGTTCTCCCTTGCCTGCTCAGCTGCCATCGCTCACCGAAATCACTTCTTTCGGCTTTACCGGAGTCACGAGTCAGACCATAGCATGCACCTTTTTGCCTCGGCTCGCAATGAATGCAAGAAGGTTCTGAGAGTAAGTAAGTTGATTTTTGCCGCCAAAATGAAGCAACGCATAACATCCCGTAAGTTCGGCTCCAAAGGCTACTGGAGGCTCTTTAAAAGCGTGCTGAACAGCAGTAAGCCCTCAGTCCTCCCTCTATTCAACGAATTTGAGGTCCTCACCTCTTCAACAGACAAGGCTGAGTGCTTCGCTCGCGGATTCTCCACTAATTTGGAACTGGACTCGTCTGGAGTATCTGTAGCAGACTTCCCTTTCCGAAGTCAGGCCCAACTAACGGACATACTAATTACTCCCTCGGTGGTATCCAAAATAATTTCTAAGCTTGACCCCATAAGGCGACCGGTTGCGACGGAATACCCATCATTGTCCTAAAGAAATGGGCTCCTGAACTCTCCTATTTTCTCTCTAAACTCTATAACTACGGCCTTTCCACTTCTTGCTTTCCTGCCTGCTGGAAATCCTTCTCCGTGGTTCATATATAGAAAAACATTGGCGAAACATCTGACTCCGCTAATTATCGCCCTATCAGTCTCCTGCCGATCTTTGACAGTGTTAGAAGCCATCATCAAAGCTGAGGTGGTACAACACCTCACAGCCCACAGACTTTTCTCGGGCAAACAGTATGTCTTCCGCTTTACCAGGTGTACTGCCGATATGCTCACGACCATCACTGAGTATATACACCAGGCCCTCAACTAAAACGGCGAAGCCCGAAATGTTGCCCTTGACATCTCCAAAGCCTTTGACAGAGTCTGGCATGCTGGCCTTCTATGCAAGCTGCAGGGCTATGGTATAACTGGACAGTTGTGTGACCAAATCCAGTCCTTCCTTTCAAAGCATACAATGAGGGTGGAATTGAACAGACAAGCCTCCCAATACTATCAGATGCGGGTGTCCCTCAAGGCTCAATTCTAGGTCCCACGCTTTTCTTTATCTATATTAACGAGCTCCCTGATGTAATAAGATCCCAAGTGGGCATATATGCTGACGACACTACAGTTCACTCTCGTCTCGATAAAAATCTACCGGGGCTGACAAAAAAAACCTCGCTTACGAATTTGAAAATGACCTCAAATCCGTGGTGGACTGGGGTAAGAAATGGCTCGTTAAATTTAATGCTTCCAAAACGAAGCTGCTATCTAATAACCACCACAAATAATCGTTCCTCCCACCCATTAACATGGATCAGGCTTCTCTCCCTGAAAGTAAAACGCTTCGTCTCCTCGGATTAACTCTCACATCAGCCCTCAAGTGGAATATCTATATAGAATCCATAGCTAAATCCGCGGTTAACAAAGTCGGTTCTCTGTGTAATGCCAGGAAGTTTTTCCTGTCCGAAACAATCCTGCACATATACAAATCTACCATCCGCCCGTGCATTGAATATTGCTGCCATATCTGGTCGGTTTCTCCTGCTACCCACTTAGATGTCCTCGACCAAATGCAACGGAGAATCTGTAATGTAATCGATTACGACTTGGCAGCTAGGATACAGTTGCTTTATCACCGATGCAGTGTGGCTTCCCTGTGTGTCTTCTACAAATACTTTCAGGGCTTCTGCTCCGACGAGCTTAGCTCACTGGTACTTCCTACATACGAATTTCCTCGAGTCACAAGATTAGCAACTAGGTCCCACCCTTTTACTGTGAAACCAATAAATTGTAAACGCAAATTCTACTCCATCAGGTTCTTTTCTCGCACTTCCCGCCTGTAGAATTCCTTTCTGCATACTTGCTTTCCCGACAGCTATAATCTCCAAGAATTTAAATGTAAATTTAATAGCCATCTCCTGCCTCACTCTTACATCCTCTCTCTTATGCTTTTTATTCGTCCACCCCACTCTCATCAGTATTCTCTACTCTCTTCCTGATACCCCCTACGACCTCTCATTTCTTCTCATAACATTCCTTCTATGTAACCCCCTGCATAACCATGGCAGTAAAATGCCTTGCTTTAAACGACACGTTTATATATATATATATATATATATATATATATATATAATCCAAGTAAATAAAAAACAAACCGAAAAACTCAACAAAAATTGAAAATTCAACAAAAATAGAAAATAACTCATGTGCAAAATGGATACAGACAACTTGTTATAGCGTTCTCAAACCAATGCAATAACAAACAAAAAATGTGTCGATAAGACCGAGAATGTACTATATATATATTAGTTAAGAAATCCGGGTGGGTATCTTTAATCAATGTGTATGCACTCGAGGTGGGGACGTTCTTAACAGAATAAACTTTCTCTTTTGAAACAGATTTTCGTGGACCTCAGTACCAAAATCATAATGTTGGACTAATTCCAGATATTTACTGTGCCAAGAAAAATATGACGACTCTTTATGAAGAGATGTTTATCGCTGTTTCTAGTAGAGTATATAAGTTTTGAGTACATGCATTTGGACATGATGAATAATGTATTGATTGTTGTTCTGTTCAACTAATAGAATATCTGTTCGCGTCTGCAGTTATACTGTGCAAATATTAGTTTGCTACCGTTTGTGACCCAGTGCGTCTGGACGATATTGCCTGCGTTTGCCTGCGTGGCGTGTATCTATTGATTGAGATTTCCTAAGTTTTATTGTGGCATAAACGACAAACATGCATATTTGTATAAACTCATGTCAGTAGACTATCTTTCAGATCAGAGAATATTTTCGTGTTTTCGGTTATCCAAAAAACGGAGAGAATATTAAATTTACATAAACCTGAAGATGTAAGCGTGCGTCATCTAATAGAATTGCAAAGGTTAGTGCTAAACATATAAAATTATCTGCAAATAAAGAAATATTAGAAACAAATGCTACAGGTAAATTGTTATATAAATTAACAAAGACCTGCGATTCAAGCATATGCAAACGCATGGCAACACAAACGTACAAAAGCACACGAATAAACACACAAAACATGAACAAAAAGTAAATCAGACAGATTACATGCCATAATGTGACACTGGCTCCCGGCTGGCTCGCTGCCCCTGGTCCGGAACCTGTTGTGATGATGACCCAAACCTGAGTGGGCTGATGCAATCGAAACGGCACCAATTATGACGACGCTCTCTGGTCTCTAATCGTGATGATGGCCTCGTCACAGTAGGTGGTACTCAAGACGTCTATTTCAACGGTGAACTTTCCTGCCCACGCTGTTTTCTTTGATCTCAGAAAAGTCATGTTGAAAACCCGGTAGTCGTCTCTCTTCCACCTCAAACTAGACCGAACACTCGTGTACACTTGTGTTAAAAAAAAAATAAATACAGCAACAAAAAAAAAAATGAATAAGTTCAAGAACGCCTGTATGAGTTACGAAAGAAAGTCTTTATAGATATATAAAATAATAATAATAAATTCAAAAAAATAAATGAAATCCTCTGTGTCTCTTTTCTATCGTTTGCATAGGCAGTCGCATCAGCGTAAACATTAATTTTATTTGATGAAATCCTTAAAAACGAAACCCGTCGCACGAAAACACTTCCACTTTCGAATAAATTTTCTCTTAAATTTTTTCCCATATATAAAAATTAAAGAATTACAAGTTTGCCAAGAATACATACATGACCAGAAAAATGTCAAAAATGAAAAGAAAACGGTTAAATTCATAATGTCATGTTTTTAAAACAAAGAGTCCCCCAGAAAAAATAAAATTAAAACAAGACATTTAAATTTACTGTATGATGAAAAATAAATTAACTATGTACTTTACTATATGAGTTAACTAAAAAATAACTAACATATAATTTTTTTAACCATCTGTAGGTGATTGCTCTCTTTAAGAAAGAAAAACCAACTTGGGGATTAAAAAATGCCAAGAATTTTTTTTAGTTTAAACATCACATCTAACATTTATGTTTTTGTTCTGTTTTAAGCTACTAAATTTCTATCCCTTGCTTCTGTCTCAAATAACTATATAGAAAATCTTAACAATTGAATAAACTGTTCTGAATTTCTTGTTTTTGTACCCTGTATTTTACACATTAATCCGAAGACAAAATAATTTAAATACCAATCAACATTAAAGATATATTCAAGAATATCATTTATTCACTTTTGCTTTTTAGACATTAAATTGTGTCACTTAGCAGCTTCCATAGCTTGTTTGATTTTAAGCTGAGAAGATGAATGTTTATGAGCATTTTTAAATAAAACCAAAATTTGGAAGCCAATAACATTTTTGCTCGTGTATATAAATACTTACCGGAAAATGTAATCGCTGCATTTGCAGTAAAATTGTTTGAGACCATTCGTATTGGCTTAAATGTAACTTTTAATGAACTTGGTATTTATTCGAGGCTCCTCACAAAGCGATATATGGCACAAGGGCAATTTTACTGTAAGGTTTTCAAACTCATACGCATGGCTAAAAATTTCGCGTAAATCCCGAATAGGTGGAGTCAGGCACTAGTCTACTTCTCCCCAAACGAGACTCTGCGCTTCAGTAGAGCTGCGTCTGAATTCCTGTCCCCTCGAAGGCAGAGATTCCGATCAAGAGAGAGCTTTTAATAAACTCGGTATTTAACTGAGCCCCCACAAAGCTGAGATGTGGCACAAGGCTGAATATTTAGGTGAGGTTTTCCGAGAAAGTGTGCTCGGGCAAAAATCCCCATAGACATCCTATAAGCGGGTTCAGTCTCTTTTCTGGTTTTTCCCATACGACACGCTGCACTTCGACAAGGTTCCTCTTCGCCCGAAAGTAGAGACTTCGGGAAAGTCAGATTGTTTAATGAACTGTTATTTTTTGAATATAGAAAAATGTGACACAATGCCAAAACTAGGGAATGCAAGGCTGGTTTTCATCTGTCTTAAAATAAATTAGCTAGTCACAATCGCTGACCTAAGCAAGCTATACAATAATCCTTGCACCAAAACATCACGTTATTACTTACCATTCTTATTACGAACACTAAAATACCTCAAAAACTATTAAATCCTAACTTGTCCCATATCTACAAATTGTCTGTCGGGAATAAGAAATAACAACTATTAAATGAAAACCCCGATAAAAATTTATACGATGTATAATGGTATTTACAAGTAACTAAACAAAATAGTATTCGAAATAATTACCTTCATAATCCTTAACTGTGTCAGAAATATCAGTTGACTGGACAAAATTTAAATTAATCAGTCATTCACCCAAACATACACACACTTATAAACTCATTCAGACACGGCAACAAATACGAAAAACATACACTAAAAACGAAAAGTTCTCAGAATTCACCAGATCACTAAAATTTCTTATCACTTAACAGGGAGATGGAAAGAAATTAAATGAAAAATTGGGGTCAAAAACATAAAAGAAATGGCAATGCAAATGCATAACCTAGCTAACTTCTATTTCAACATTGTAATTCGTGGGTGTCTACCAAAAGCTAACAATCATAGATAAGATGTTCGTATAGTTTTTTTCACTCTTCAGTGAAATAGCTTGTGTTGATAATGATCTTCGGGGTACTACCAGTAAGATGCTGACTCTTCGGCCGCAAAGTCAACTTTGCGGCTGTTATTTGTTTTGAGAGTGACAAAAAAAACTACAAATAAACTTTAAGAAAACTGAATGCATGGTCATCAACAAAAGGTGCAACCCAAAATGCCAAATACAGGTGGAGGATATCAGAATAAAGCAGGTGCAAAAATTTAAATATCTAGGAAGTGTTCTAACAGGAGATGGAAAGTGCGACACAGAGATCACAAGGCGAATTGTCATGGCAAATGACGCGTTCCAGAAGCTGAGCAAAGTACTAACACACAGGAAAATTTCACTAGAAACAAAGAAAAGAGTGCTGGATTGCTATGTGATGTCAGTTCTTCAATACGGCAGTGAGTGCTGGACAATATCCTCGAAAATGAGGACAAAACTGGAAGCAGCGGCAATGTGGTTCTACAGAAGGATGCTGCAGATTTCGTGGACGGAACATGCAAGCAACGATGAGGTGTTGGAAAGAATGGCAACCAAAAGGAAATTAATACTGAGCATCAGGAAGAGACAACTGAAGTTCCTGGGAGAATCAATGAGAAAGGAGAGCTTGAAGAACCTGATATTGACTGGCCAGGTAGAGGGAAAGAGAGACAGAGGAAGGCAGCGGATAACATATTTGCAGGGCCTGGTCGGATGGATGACGGAACGGGGGTTGCCAGGAGTAACAGGAACACACATACTAAGAGCCACAAGGGATAGGGAGACGTGGAGGGCCATGATCGCCTACGTCCTGAAGGGACAGGGCACATAGAAGAAGACTCTTTGTATTCTCTTGGGTAGTTGGTGTATTCTTCGTTTCAGTGATCTGGCCGCTCGCAGCTACCATACGTTTGTCTTTATTTTCTTCTTATTTTTTCACGGCTGTCTTCTCTTGGTTCATTCCCTCTTTGTTAGGTAGATATTTTTTTTAACAAAATAAGTTTGTTTCGAACCGGTCGGCTTTTGTCGTCCATAGTTAAAAATATTTACGCATTTTTTATTTGTAAGAGTAAGAGGGATAAAAAAAATTAAAAAGTCGTTGACTGATTTAACGAAAAATAAAAACGCTCTCAGATAGGCTTATGAGGTAAAATCAATAAAAAGTGTGCAAAAGAAAATTAAAACAACTAATATATTACACGAATAATTAAGTCTACAATTAAACGAAAAATATTTGACGAATTAAATAAAATAAATTAAAAGACATGAATAAATAACGCAAATAAAATGTGGTCTTTTAAAACAGACAATCAAAATAATAAGATCAAATCACCAATAAATTGTGAACTTGTGAACGTTAACAAAGAAACAAAATATGATACGAAAAGGTGGACGTACCAGCAAACGATAAAGATTTGAAAAATAAAAATAATAAAAAACATGAACGTAAATTAAATAGGACTTTTAAATTAAGCAAATGAATTAAATATAATATTTAACAAATCAAAGAAGACTGAAAAAGAAAAAAAGCACATGTAGAAGAAAAACGGCTTGCCTATAAGAAAAACAATATGGCTGAACTAATCGAATAAAACAAAACGGACCAGGTAAAAGAATAAACTGAAAAAATACAGTTTAGTACGCTGTTTCAAATAAAAGCAAAAAATAAAAAGAATAAGCAACAAAAATTACAAACTAAAATGTAAGTGCAAAGAATATAACAACGTTACCCTGGAAGAATACGAAACGAAAAATAGGAGAGTAAAAGCGAAAAACTAAAAATGAATAAAAAATAAACTGAAAAAGAATGAAAAAACCTAGAAGAATGTCAAAGTTTAAGTAAATTAAAAGGAACTTGATTTAAATTAGTCTTAAGCAAGAAAACTAAATATGTAGAACCACAAATATTTGAAACCAAAAACGGTCTTGCAAAAAAGTCAGAAATGACGAAGATTTTAAATGAAATGTTACTCACTATCTCCACACTAGGACAGATGCCCGAGGCATATGTGGCACAAGGCCAATTAGAGTGGGAATTCCTAGCACTTAAGTTTGAGCAAAAATATCCAGTAGATCCTGCTTCAGGCAGGGTCAGGCTCTTGTAAGTTTATCCTAGACGAGACTCTAAGTTTCGGCAGAGTCTGGTCTTGTTACCTCTCTGCCTGAAGGCAAAGAATTGACAAAGAGAGAATTTTAGTGAAAAAGCATACAAACACTGTTTATCTTAATATGTGTATTCTAGACACATTTTCTAATAGAGGAAATAAATCATACCACATTCTTTTCTGACTTATTCTTACGAGGAAATAATTCCTTCCATCAAGAAGGCATTCTTTGTTGTTTGCGACTATCTGAAAGATAGTCTACTGACATGAGCTGATTGGCAGCAGCTTGATGAGTTTCTTCCTCGTTCTCACTCAAACTTGATTTCATCCTGCTGCATTTTTGTAGTCTAAGATTGACGTTCTTATCAGTACGTGGGTCTGTTGTCTTACGAGAAATCCGTTCGTCTCCACTCGAGGGATTAGAAAACAAATGTTCCTCATAATAATCTGAAGAGAAATATGTGTCTGTCTCGACATAATCCGATGAAGTATCCTGAGGACACATCTCAATTATGCTGCTTGAGCCTAGTATTTTTAGTAATAATTTGTTTTCCAGTTATCATGTCATAACTGGTCAGGCGCTTCTGTTGTTTATCTTAGTGTACTTGACGGGCTCTAAAAAAGAATCTGTAATGGGATTGGTCCTGACCAGGCAGCTCGGATCAAGCCACTTTCTCATCGACTAGATGTGACTTACCTTTGTCTCTTCTATTAATATTTTCCTGGCTTCTACTCTGACGAACTTAGGTTACTGGTCCCCCCTCCACAAGAATTTACTCGGGTAACTAGACTGGTAACTAGGTCCCACCCATTTACAGTTAGATCAACCAAATGCAGGCGACAATTCTACTCTATCAGCTTCTGTTCTTGAGTTTCCCGCCTGTGGAACAGTCTTCCATATACTTGCTTTCCTGACAGCTACAACCTCCAGAAATTTAAAAGTGGATTCCCATTTCTTATCCACTTAACTCCAGCTCTTTCTACATCAGCCCGTATACCTTGTTCTTTTACTTTCTCTCTGCCTTCGAAACTGTCTTCACTCCCGTGTTCACATCCTTTGCTTGCCCTTTCTCTTTCACCTCCTGTACTGGTTCGTCTTTCTCTTCACTCTCCTCATGCCTAAAACTTTAACTCTCTAATGTAACCCCCTGAACATTAGTGGCGGTACCGCTTTGCTTGGGGTGAAATGATTAAAAAAAACTTAATCCACCAGTTGTTTGCTTTTATTCAGTAGCGTATGACTTTTTGTAATATCGTTTCTGGTTTGGAAAGCTAAGGAAATAGAGACATTCCATTCAAACTTCTTGAAAATAAGAGGAATATTTCATGTACTGTGACTTTAGTGGCTGTTCATAGCCACGATCTAATAGCATGCAGAGCCGTTGGGAATAATTGTTCCCAATTCTCTACAGTTATCTCTTTATCCGCAGCTGCTAATTCAACAGTTTTCTATATGATTGCATCATAATGCTCAGGCTGGCAATTGCCTTGAGGGTTATATGGTGTTGTTTTATTTACAGCTAGTCATTGCTCTTGTAAAGACCTCCTTACGCATTTGGACCGAAATGAAGCCCCTCTATTTGAATGACTTTACTGGTGTAGCCCAAAAGACAGAAATGACTGAGTAAAGTGCTTATATAACCGTTGAAGAGGATACTTCCGTGCAGAGGATGGTGAAAGGAAAACTTAAATGTTCGCCGATTGTTGTCGAAAGCGAAAAACTCAAATCCAACGAGCTTCTTTCGTAGGGTTTCGTGGCTTTTATAATCTTACTGGATTTAGTATGGAAGAAATTCTGCTTATAATGATTATAATCATGTGTTCTTTACAGGCTCTCTTTTGATATTCTGCTTATATTCAGCGCCAGCCTTACAAAAGATGGTAATCTGTAGGGAAGGTTCCTTATTTTGTCAGGTAGATCATGCGTGTAGAACATGGATGGCACAAATCTAAGTAACTTCTTTAATTCTTCTTTGGTAGAAGCCGGGCTTCATAGAGAAGAAAGGGCGGCACAATTGCGTTTTTTTTTTTATTGGAGCAGTATGTTACGTTGAATGTGTACCACGAGAGTTACAGCCTATACATGACTATCTTTTCTTTTATCTTTCTGTTTTTTTTTCGCGTTAAACTTAAATTTAACCAATTTGTTTTATCTGTAATTAGTTTAAAGTATCGTCCGATCAAATAATGCTTCTATTTTCTCAGGGATTCGACAGTAGCATAGCCCCTTGTGGTTTTTTGGTTAAGCGTCAGCTTGTAATTTTTAACAACCACCATGAATGATTTGAGATTTTTGTTATGAATTGCTTGATTTTTGTGCAAATGTTTACATTATTGATGTGATCATATGTTCCTAACAGGGTCTCTTTTGATATTATCTGGTTATTACGTTGAAGGCAAGCTAACCCGTTATTTACGTCAAACATTTGTTTCGAAAGTTGTATATGATTTAACATTGAGCCTTATAGCTACCTGATGATAGGCAGTTTTGATATAGAGAGTACTAAATTACCATTAGCATGTATCTGTTCTCAGAGGAAAGTACGAAGGCTTTAGCTCTACACGGTGAACGACTTTGTTTGATTATATCTGCCTTCCACATACAAGTAACTTCGGTGTAGATAATTAATTCATCAACCTCTCTGTGTTGCTTAAATTTAGTAAATACCGGTTTATAATCGGGTGTTAGATACTTGAAAAGTCTTGGGTACAGGATCGTCATGTTTGCTAAATCGCAGACTTTAAAGAGTGGAGTATGTCCTCGGAAATGTATTTCTACCACTGAATGTTGACGCAGTAATTTTGCCCTAATATTTGGCCGCAAGATAAGTTCTTCATTGGTCCTGGGCATCACGGTAAACTGCATCCGACAGCAAGGCCTCTGATTGAGAGATTTTGGGGAGCATGGAACCACCTCTTAATTGCTGCTGTTCTAAGGTTCACCCTGACCCGGGGTGGTAGCACCTGTTAGGGTCCCAGCTATGGGAAAATAGTTAACCCCCAAACTGGGGTCAAAACTCTATGAAGTATAAAAATATACTTTTGTTGATATATATATACCTAAAAAGACTTTTATAAAAAAGGAAAAATATTAACAATTTTGAAGAAAAAGTTATTACCATAACACATTTTTGAAGGAAAAAATATTCTCATCAAAACATTTTTGAATACAAAACTAGACGAAACTTTCAGTTTTCTAATATAGAAAACAATAAAAAAAATAAATCATTAAAATCTAACTAAATCAAACTTATACCTAACTTTAAAAATTGCCTTAAAACCCCACCTTTTTGGCATTAAATAACCTACAGATGTTGATATGCCGTACAACTCAAACTCAGAATTTAGATCCTTCATTAGTAGACAACATACCTTTTGGTATAAAGTACACTTTATTTTAGGTTAACTATACAATAAACCAGTACTTGTATGCAAAGAGATGAGCTGGACATCTTCACTTTGTTTCGGCACGGGGAGGTTCGCAATGAATTTTCTTTCGCAATCCTTGCGTTAAAGTAGTTTTCTTTACTGTCCGTATCAGTCAATGCGTTTAATGGTTTTTCGTTAGCCATGATTCCTATCGTTGCAGTTGATAGACAGCCAAGTGTGTCAACTGATGCTGTACAAGATACCGTATTGCTCTACTTTGTTATTTTACAAACGTTAAGCTCAATGTCCCCGCTTTCCGCATGTGTAACACTTGTTTCTTTTTAGCGAGGCATAATGATCTTGCGTGTGAAAATAATAAGGAGGTTAACGTTACTGAATTTGCATGTTGCGTTTTAGCATTTTATTTTGCTAAATCGATTATTTCTGCCTGGTCATAGGTTAGATGTAACGTTATGGTGCTACTTTAGAACAATGTCGGATATCCGAAGCTCGAAAACTGTTTATATAGTCACATCGTATCAGATCAGATCCCGAAGAAAATGAACCGTTATTAGTTAGTTTTATTAAGGATTGATAAAATCCATCAATTAAATCTGAAAGCATTTGACGTATGGTAACCGGTAAGTGCCTAGAAGAAAATTAATTTCTCTTATTTATGTTGATCCTGTCCATTGATGTTAAAGCTAATTCATAAGATGTTTCGTTTGCAGAATACTTGGAAACTTGTGCTGAAATACATTTCGTGAGATAATGCAGCTTATTTCTATTTTTATAATTATATCGCCCCAAGAAGGCATTTTACTGTCACTATTTTGAAGGGGGTTACATAGGAGGAAAGTTATGAAAAAGAATAACATGTTATAGGGGATGCCAGGAAGTGGGCAAGAAAAGGATGAACATACTGATGATTATTAGAACATTCGTCAGAGAAGATAGTTAAGAAGTTTACAAAACTTATTTTCCAGTGTCGATATTCTAATTTGGTGTCACGCGTTGTTGTCAATCATAGGTTCCTCTAGACAGAGTAGATTATATATGACCAAAATGGGTAAAAACGAGAGTTTATTAAATTGTAGTGTAACTACCAGAAACAATTCGTATTGGCTTACATGCAAGTGTTAATGAACCCTGAATACAAACAGAGTTCTCCTGAATATAAATATTCAATTAACGACGGAAATGAATCATGTCGATTGATTGTACAATTATAGCAGTTTCAGCGTCTCCTTCCAGATATGGGTTAAATAGAATCCCAGATTGAGTTGTGTAGTCTAGTTCGAGATAATATTCTGCCCAGTCAGTTATGTTTCTTTCTAGACATGATCATCACGTATGGTACTAACAGATTCTTACCCTAAATATGCTCAGTGAGTGTAACGATTTTTCCACATTAAATGCTTTAATAAGAAAATAAATACTTATGACTTTCTAAATCCATTTGATTACATATATCATTTTAGACTTTTTCGTTTCTCATTTTATGAAAGCGATAACAGTTGAATCGGTTAACTTATCCGTTATGAACGCGAAATGCGGAATTGGCAATCAGCGTTCAAATTTCCGCATCGACTGCTATGTTTCATTTGACACAAATGCCCTTGGGAACGAAATCAATCCATTATTCTAAATCTTTCTATGAGATTAATGTCAGGATAACCTTACATCTAATGACTTGGGTGGAGACTAGTGTATGAAATATCGTGAAATATATCTTTCTCATATTCAGACACATCATTAGTGATGTTTTCACCGGAGATCATTAAAGGCTTTATGTATTACCTACCCAATCTGAAAGGTGACCCAATCAATATTAGTCATATATCGATTGTGTGTAGCTCTCAACTACAAATATTTTCATTATGGAACGCTATGATAACCCACTACAGGGAAATAACTACTTTGGCTTTTATAGTTAAATCATGATCAATTTCTGAGTGAACGAATGCTACGCTTTTCTTTTAAAATAAAGAAAACTCAGTGATTGTGTTTTCATCTTATTCTGGTAAGTAAAGATCTTTTGATACGCTCACTGATAATGCGCACACCGCTAAAAAAGATAAAAATTGCTACGACACTAGTAAGAAAATTACCCTTTTATTCTATGTATCAACTCGATCATACTTAATCAGTACGAATCGCTAAATACCAAGTAAATACCGACTGTGGAATTCTCTTCCAAACGATTGCTTCCCCGACGGCTACAATCTCCAGGAGTTTAAATGTAAGGTCAATACACACCTCCTAACACACTAACCTGCTCCCATTCTATCAAGCACTCTTCCCATCTGCCCGACCCTCATCCTCGCTATCCTTACTCATCTGTCACCTTTCTCCTGACATTCCCTATGTCTATCCACTCCTTCTCTTTACCTTCCCCTGTGTAGCCCCATGCGCAATAGTGGCAGTGGAATGCCTTGCTTGGGGTGAGATGATTAAAAAAAAAAAAAAGTAAAAAAGAAAATTTCAAAATTGTTGTGAACACAACGATAAACATTTCAATGTCATATAAAAGTACAGGGTAATTTACAGATAAATAAAAAAAAGAATAAATATCCATATGATGTTCTACCTCTTGTAAAGATATGACATAAAAACAAACATATATATTTATATAATACAGCATAAGCAATTAAAAATCATGTTTTAATGTTATTAATCTAGCAGTCATTTGGAAAATATGAAAAAGGAAACGGGAAAAAATGATATGAGGAAGAATTTTTTCTGATAATTTAACGCTTTGTTTGACTTCTTGAATATGTTATAATACTTTAAGCAATTTATTATGCACCTGTCTTAAGGTCTACATTGCGTAGAGTATCAAGTAAATGCCTATATTTCTGTACGAGGCTGACAATAGTTGGAAGAAAAATCTGTAAAAATTTTGCAACAGAAAGGATGGGTTCAATTGTTCTAGAAACCTTTGAATATAAATGGGTCTTTTTAGAATTTCAGACACCAGTATTGTTTAAGTAAGGAAAGCTATGAATTATTATCAAACGTAAATTGTGCCAACAGAATAAATATCCTTCAATCTTTCGAATATAAATCCTTCTTAAACTTATAGACAATAGTTGGTTAACGGATTTAATGAGAATTTCATACTTGTTAGGAATCTATAATACCGAAATCAATTTTCAGTATACATTATTGTATAATATCTTGGTCGGTGTGGAATAATGCTGGGGGTCATTAATGATTGCGAGTGAAAATGATAGAAATTTGCCAAGACGTATATTTTTTTACTATATGGAGGATGTCGTTTTCTGCGAAACAATGATTTTGGGATGGCAAACTTTGTCTTGGCGACCAAGGTCAAGAATAGGTTAATACCCAAGATGGTACACAGACATCGGAAATTACAGGTGTCAATGGGTACAATTATTTAAGTGACGTCAGCTGTCACAGAGAGACAGTTTAGATTTTTATAATTTGAGAGTTTCAGTTGCAGACGGCAGTCTAGTCGTCCACTCGTGCGTGTACCTATTGCCAACTAAACCCCGACTCCATCACTCGTCCCTTAATAACCGATAATAAAAATCCAAGTATTGTGTATTTTTATATATCCGTGTCGGCGTTTTTTTATCAGCAAAACCAAGAAAAATTCAAATTAGGGTCCTGTCTATTCTCTCTTGAATCGACATATAACCATACGTGTAAGATTAGATCGAGTTTATATTTAACACTGTAGGAAACAAAATGTATACTTGAGATGTAGGGAAACATTGGATGCATTTATATTCAAAACTATAAATAATTTTGTAATATTTACACACGAGTATACAGGGAACATTTTGTATGTTTAAGCGTAAACATGTCTTTATGTCTATAGGTAAATATTGTGTATTCATATAGTTGCAACTCTCGGTAAACATCGGTATAAATTATATTTTAATGTAGTCATAAAGGTTGGATGGGACTTGACTTTTTTATATTGTAAACATTTGTCCAATTTCTAATGGAAACTGTCGGTAAACGTTAGTCGAAGTTTTATTGTTTCTGTTGGTAAACATTGGTCGTCTCTCTGTTTCATTATATAGCCAACATTGGTCGTTATGGCAAATATCATCAGCTTAAGACTCCTTGTCAACGATATTTGGGTTAATGTTTAAATCTCTCGGTAAATCTTAGTCATGTTTATACTTGAGTCTGATGGTAAAGATTTGCCATCTCCGTATTGTTGCCACGGTCTATAGTTTCACATATATCGCTAAAAAGTTAAAAAATTAATTAAACTGGGTAGATTATTCTTAGAACTGTTCGCTAGAAAGTAATATACGCTATACCTATGAGTGGGAAAAACGTGTGATGTGTATTTTTCAGATCTGTTTAGAAGTAAATTAGAATACTTTGAATTATGAATCCTGTATGTAAAAAATTAAGATTTATTTTCTCTTGGTCATGATAGATTTTTAATTATCAAGCCAAACCAAATGATAGGATATGTAACAATGCATCTAAACTTATTTATAAATGAAACTTTGTCTGTGTGTGTGTGTGTGTGTGTGTGTGTGTGTGTGTGTGTGTGTGTGTGTGAGTGTGTCTTTGTGTCTGTGCGTTACATATAGACTTTGAAACGGCTGAACCAAGTTTCTTGAAAATTTACACAGTTGTACTATAAGCGTCTGCGAGTGTTCTTAGCTAGGTTTTGTGTCGAGGTACCTCGGATAAATATCGAAAATCGATATTCGAAAAAATCGGGTTATAGAAGGAGTGGTCCGATTATAATCACATTTGATACACTCATAGACAAAGACATAAGAAACGATATTCAGAAGTTTCAAGGTTGCACTTCTTACAATAGTGCAGTAAATCGATAATATATATATATAAAAGCTTTCATTACACCCGAGCAACGCCGGACTATACTTCTAGTATTTTCATAAATGAAAGAATACTCTCCGGTTCATGAGAGCAGAATATATAATAAATAATCGTCAGGTATGTTTAAATAATCGGGAGGTTATATTTTCAGTTTGAATCTGTTAAAACTTAGACGATCTTTTCAAATTTATATAGACCTCATCTATTACATTTTTAAAACATTTTAAAACTGGATGAATGACTGTAATGTCTTACTTTTAATTGTCTGTAATGTAGATACGCATATTAACATATGGGAATTTTGTATACTCATTTGGAAAAAATTACATTTTTAATCGCGATACACCGTTATTTCCTAGATCGAGCTCTGAAGAGAGAAAAACGGAAGGAGGTGAGCTTTTTTTTTTTTCCTTTTTATGTTTTGCGGATGCTATTTTTTTTTTATTAATTTTCCTTTCACTTCGATAAAATTGTTTATTTTTTATTGCATAAATGATAAAGAAGATGATTGTCTTTCTTTTTACTTATTAGGGTTGGTCTGCCTGAAATTCAACAGTAAATAAGGACATTTTTATCTTGTAACGATTTTTGCATTCTTGTTCCAGTTGGATCGAAGTGCCGATTTTCACTTTTGACTTCATTGATATCTGATAAAGTTAACTCTGTACGATACAAGACCGCAAGTGTTTTGGATAAATTTATGAAAGAAATCACAACATTAGTACCAGCTTTGGAAACGAGAACTGCTAGACATTGAGATGCATAAGGTAATTCACAAAGTTGGTCGCTTAGTCAGAATCGAATTCAAAATACTTGTGAGAATTAGCAAAAGGACAATACTAAACATATCTGCACAACAGTTTGCTGTATCATGAATATTTTGCCTTCGTTTTCTTTTTGCCCTGAATTAAGGTAGGTTATTCAAGTTTGAATTAGAGGCAGATTTTTATCTGCAGTCTATATATCGAAAAAATAAACATTTTTAGCTAAAACAGTCCAACATCCAAATAAAAATTGGATATACCAAAGTCAAGAAATTACAAAAATTTAAATATCTAAGAAGTGTTTTAAAAGTGGGCTGAAAATTCCACCGCTTAAATTCGAAGGCGCATTGGAATATCGAATGTTGCCTTCCAAAATCTAAGCAATACATTAATTAAAAAGAAAATATCGTTAGAAACAAAGAAAAAGTTTACTAAAAATTTATGTAACAATAATACCCCTCTATGACAGCGAATGCTTACCAGTCTACCCACAGATATATAAGAGACCTGAGGCAAAATTAATGTGGTTCTTTAAATAGATGCTAACAATGTTATGGACTAAAAATATGAACAACGATGACGTTCTAGAGAAAATGAAAAAGGATATAAAACACATCAATACAATCAGAAAGCGACAACTGAAATTTCTATGGCACATATGTAGGTAAGAAAGCCTAGAAATTTAGGCACACTCCGGACATATCGAAGGAAAGAGAGAAGAAATCATTGGGTTATCTATCTGACGAGCTTATGTAAAATGCTTAGACGATCAGAGATTTGGAAATATTGAAAACAGACAAATTACTAAAAGCTAAAAAGGAGAGGAAGTTGTGGAAGGCGATGATCGCTTATGACATAAAAGAATACGGCCCATGGAAGAAGAATATTTATGATTTTACTAGCAGTATAGCCCGGCGTTGCTCAGATGCAATGAAAGCTTTAAAACTAATCCATGGTTCTGGACACAGCCTAAAGAATATATGTGTGAAGTTTGGTGAGAATCGGATAAAAATTGTGGATTTGTATAAAGGACATACAGACAGATAAACACACACACACACACACAAACATCTTGCCTTATACATATATATATATATATATATATATATATAATCGATTTTCTGCACTATTGTAAGAACTGCAACCTTGAAACTTCTGAATATCGTTTATTATGTCTTTGTCTATGAGTGTATCAAATTTGATTAAAATTGGACCACTACTTCTGTAACCCGATTTTTTCGATTATCGATTTTCAATATTTATCGGGGGTACCTCGACAAAAAACCTAGCTAAGAACACTCGCAGACGCTTATAGGATAACTGTGTAAATTTTCAAGAAATCGGTCCAGCCGTTTTGGAGTCTATAGGTAACGGACACACACGCCCACAGTCAGACAAAGTTCCATTTACAAATAAGTTTAGATGTCTATGCATTCGACTAGTCTCAGGTGAAGTTACGTGTACAAATAAGCATGATAGGGAAAAAGCAACTTTTACTATGCCAAGAGTAATATCATACAAACCATAAATTAATCCTCATTCGCAAGCAAGGACGCTGACTCCATGTTTGAAAATACCCTTAAAAAAAAAATCGAACATTGTTTTGCACCAGATATATGCCGGACCGCTAAGTAAGTAAACATACGCCAGAGTATCGTCAAAGTAAGACTATTTATAAGCCTGGCAATGTAGCACATGATTTGCATTCTGCTCTACAAGAGTCGTTATGAAATTGAGGAGAAAAGTATGTGCGCGGTTTAAAAGAACCTATTAAACTGTATGTGCGCAGATCGGATCAGACGTTCTTAGACATGTGCCTGCGTCCCAATGTCAAACGTCACTATTTGTTATTGAAGATCAGATCAATAACTGGTCGAAAGGACAAGCACAGGTGCAGTTACATTGAAAGCAATGTTAATCGTCTAGACAATTTGACTAGATTTACCTGCTGATAGAAATATAATTCCGTATTAGAGAACACGTTTTTCTGTAAGACATCGTTTTTATCCTAATATAAGCACTATCACTCAAGTTATTTATACTGTTCGTGTCGTTAGGTCGCTAGGTTTACGAACATAAAACCCGGGTTCGAATACCGAAGTGGAATAATTAAGGTATTGGCTTCTTGACGGTTTCGTTCAAGGAGACAATCGGATGCGAGTAGCACAGTCTGGAAAGTAAATGAAAACCATTCCATGGTTTAGTTGACATTTTGTCAATAAAATTTTGGTTAACGGTACTGTTGTCAGCATTTTGGAAAAGATTTCGTTGGCAACATACTGTTAATTCTTTAACGCTAGGCTTAGCGTTTACGCGTCCAAGGATATGATATATAAAACGGTCACACGGAGCTAGACTATAGCTCGAATATATATATATATTATAAAATATATTTTAGAACATGTACAAAATTTTTATATATCCACTAAAAATCCTACATTTGTTTCGACATTGAAACTACAATGTCTCATCAGGTGTTGTGGACAGGAATGGAAAGCCTCTTTTTTATATTTGGTGAGTTGTGTGTGAGATGCTGGTGGGGGTTAGTGATAGGGAAATAAGTCTTGTGAGGTGTTGACCTCAATGTTTGCATACATATTTGTATGCGCACTATTTCTGATATAGAAATCTTTATCCCTTAAATATAGTGTGGAAGCCACCTGGCAAGTTTTAATAAAAAAAACAGACACAATTTACCCTTCGCATAACATGTGAGTGATGAAAAAAATCCAGCGTCAATTTTTCAGTCGCACGTAATCATAATAAAAGACTTGTGCTAAATAAACGTCAAAAAAGATCAGACGGCTAATTTGAAAAATAAGCCTCGCTGATTAGTTAATTAATCGTAGGCACGTAAGAATACGTAAGAACACATTATTGAGCACGAAATTTTAATAGGTCTATGTGATCCACCTCTGCTAGCCACCATGTAATACATAGAACAGTAATCGCCCAGTTCGTTCGCCATGCGGTGCGAACCTGAATCCTCAAGTGAGAAATTTACTTTACAAGCCTACTGTATCACATAACAAAACTTAAAAAATAAATGTAGGGACTATAATATCTCTTAAGAAAATGATGAGTAACAAAAAATGCTATAAAGAACCACATAAAAACCTACTAGTGGACAGAAAATTGAAACGTTGTATGATTTTAACTGGTTGATTGTTAATGCCCAATTAACTTATAACATTAATGAATATCTTAGCAAATTATATTAAGTTCTTCTGACAACCTAACTCCACAACTAAGAGAATACTTCCATCAGTAACACATCACTCAAAAAGTTCCGGTTTTGATATCTGAATAATCAGTAATAAAAAAATCCAAATGATTGTTATAAAGTACTTCCCTTCAAATTGTACGTGACAAACTTTAGGACCAATCGGATTATTAGTTTAAAACTTACTTAAGTTATTTAGTGAAGCTACTGCTGCAAATGTTCAAAACAAAAAAAAAATCTTAATTTCGTCTGTTGATGAAGCATTGCTATCTGATTAGAAAAAATATTGTTCAAGCAAAGTAATGCCTAGATAAGTGTTATTCAGATTCTGCTCAGTCGGAAATAACGGTTAAGAGGTAGTACGCTGACTTTAAACGCTGTCGTGCAGACACAAATTATGCTGAATGCTCAGGTCGCCCAAAATCGGCAGTTATCCCAGAAAACATCAGTGAATCCACAAAATCGTTTTGGCCAATCGTAAATTGAAGTGGTGCGAGATAGCAGAGGAGTTGAACATATTATAAAATAGTGTGTTTATCATTTGACATGAACATTCAATGAGAAAGATGTGTTCAAATTGGGTGCCGCGTTTGTTCACAATCGATCAAACACAACAACGCGTTAACGATTCAGAGCGTAGTTTGCAACTGTTTCAAAGCAACACCAAATAGTTTTTGCATAAATATATGACAATCGGTGAAATATGGATCCACCACTTCAGTCCGGAACAAATCGGCAGTGAGCAGAGTGGACAATAGCAGCTGAAAAGCTACCAAAGACGCGAACATCAGCAGGTAAGTTTTGGCCTCTGTACTTTAGTATGCGTAAGGTATTTTGTTAATCGATTGCCTTGAGAAAGGAAAACCCATCAATAATGAATATCATATAGTATTATTGGTGCGTCTGAAGGCAGAAATCGCCCCCAAAAAATACGGCCACAAATGAAGAAGAAAAAATATATTTCACCAAGAAAATGCACCGTAGCACAAGCCCATCGTAACGATGCAAAAGCCGCATGAATTTCACTTCGAATTGCTTCGGCATCCAATTCTTCAGATCTGGTCCTTAATTGCTAGTTGCTGTTTACAGACCTCAAACTAATGCTGTATGGAAATAGATTTGGCACTAGAGGAAGTGATATCGCAAACCGAGGCCTATTTTGAAGCCAAAGAAAAATCGTTCTAACAGAAATGCATCGAATTGTTAGACAAGCGTTGGAATCAGTGTACCACCCTAGAAGGAGACTGTTGATGCATAAAGTCGAATTTTGCCTAAAAGTTTTTTCTTAGTTAGACACGTGATTTATTGAGTGATCATTTAATTTATTCAGAAGTTCTTATGTTGGCAATAAACTACAAGAATGGAATTAATGTTTTTCAGATTTCTTTGTAATAACGAGCTCTACATGGTATTTGATACTGATGTGTTGACTAAGCCAAGTTTTAATGAGTTCGCTCTCAACTCTATAAATTTTTTCTTGCTGGTTATTTCGTAAAATATATTCCATAATCTTTAATAATTACACATAATTTTAAATTTATCCATTTTTTAAATTCTATTCAAATTGAAAGTTTTGTGAACAGTTCATATCAATATTCATTTATTTCTTAATGTTGCTGATTATTTAATGTAATGTTATTGCATAAGTGATTTTGCATAGAATAAAATGAAAATGATTTAATTTCATATTTAATGAGTCAGTTCCTTACTCAGTATTGGATTTCTTTACACCTTTCGCTAATAACCCTAATGGAAGTGACTCACTTCTAGATCTGTTTCACTTCCATTCCTGACCCTTGTAATGTCAAGCAGCTTTGCTGGAAACTCTGACAATGCAATAATTTCCGTTAATATCTTCTTCTACTCTCCTTCTACTCACCCTCCTCCCAGAAACTCAAACCAGTAGAATATCTTACTGCTACCAAAGAGCAGACTGGGACTCGTTCGGCGATTTTCTGTGTGGCGTCTCTTGGAACCAAGTATGTAGTATTGCCGTTGAAGACTGCATCTGAGGTCCCCTCTTGGGTTAAGGCTGGCATTGATACTTTCCTCCCAGCCAGGAAGTTGCAACTTAAATCCCATTCGTCCCACTAGTTCTCCCCTGCTTGTTCGGTCGTTATCACCCACCGGAATCACATCTTCCGGTTCTGTCGGAGACACGCATCGGACCATAACAGGCTCCTTATTACCTCTGCTCGTAATGAGTGCAAGATTTAATGACGCTAAACTGCTGTTTGCTGACAGAATAAAGCAGCGTATATCATACCGTATGTTCGACTCTAAAGACTACAAGCTGCTCTGTAAATGTGTACTACATAACATTAAAACATCAATCCCCATTCTAATCAATGAATTTTAGGTCCGCACATCTTCAGCAGACAATTCTGCACCAACTCGACACTGGATTCGTTTGGGTTATCGGTACCCTACTTCCCAACTAAAACTGAGGCTCAACAGAATGATGCCCACATTATCCCTTCGCTGGTCTCAACATAATTCCGAATCTTGACCCACATTAGGCGTGCGGAGGTAGCGGAGTCCCAATCATTGTCCTGAAGAAATGTACCACTAAACTATTCTCTGTTCTCTCCAAATTTTATAACTACTGCCTTTCTGCTTCTTGCTTATCTGCCTGCTGGAAATCATCCTCTGTGGTTTCTGTGTTTAAGAATTATGGCGAACACTCGGACTCCTCTAATTATCACCCTATCTGCCTCCTACGGATTTTTGGCAAAGATTTCGAGGCCATTACCAACGCCGAAGGGATAAAACAACCCACAGCACACAGACTCTTCTTTGACAAACAGTATGGTTTCTGCCTCACCAGATCTGCTGCCGATATAACAACCATCACTGAGTATATATACTAGGCTCGAGATAACGGCGAAACTCGAGCTGTTGCTCTGGATATCTCAACGCGTTTGACACTCTGGCATGCTGGCTTCCTACGCAAGCTACGGGGCTATGACATAAGTGGGTATAGTTTGATCTAATCCATTCATTCCTTTCAAATCGCGTAATGAAAGTACTATTGAACTGACAAACTATCATAAAAATGCTGGTGTCCCTTAAGGCTCTATTCTAATTCTTACGCTTTTTCGGATCTTCATCAACGATCTCCGCGATGTAATCAGATAACCAAGTAGGCATCTATGCTGACGACACTACCATTTACTCTCGCCTCACTCAGAAATCTGCTGAGGCTGACAAAGCGAACCTCGTTGCTGATCTTGAAAAGGACCTCCAATCAATGTTGGACTAGAGTAAGAAATGTCTCGTGAATTTTAATACTTCCAAAACGAAGCTGCTATCTGTTAACCAACACAGACAATTGCTCCTCTCCCCCATTAGCATGGACAGGCTTTTTGAAAGCAAAACACTGTACCTCATCGGCCTAACTGTCTCAGCAGACCTAAAGTGGAATGACTACATTGAATCCATAGCTATATCTGCTGCATGGAAAATAGGTTCACTGTGTAGGGCTAGGAAATTTTTCCTGTCTGAATCCATCCTGCACATATATAAATCTACCATATGCCTGTGTACTGAATACTGCTGTCTCATTTCGTCGTGTGCCCCTGATATTCATTTCAGAGTTCTTGACACAATCCAACGGAAAATCTGTAATGGGATCGATCCCGACTTTGTAGCTCAGCTGTAGTCATTTTTTCACAGGCGTAATGTGGCTTCCATCTGTCTCTCATACAAATAATTTCACGGCTTCTGCTCCGCCGAGATTAGATCCCTGGTACCCCTTCTGCATGAATTTACTTAAGCTACTTGTTTTCTGTAGTGAAACAAAAGAAATGTAACCGCAACTTCCACATTAGGCTTCTTTTCTTGCACTTCTGGCCTGTGGAATTCCCTTCCATATATTTGCTTCTCTGATAACTACAATCCCCAACAAATTAAATGTAAGGTTAATTGCCATTTCCTATCTATCTGACTCGCATCCTTTTCTTCATGTTCTTTACTCCGTCCACTCTACTCTTATCAGCTCTCTTCACACCAGTGTTCTCATATTTCTCTAACCCATTCTCTGACACCTCCGATAATTTGTTCCTCTTTCTCATCAATTTTCTCTTATTTAAACCCATGCACATCAGTGACAGTAAAACTGATTTGCTGGGGTGAAATGATTATATAAAAAAATGCTAACATATTTCTTCCCAATCATTTAAATGGTGTTCATGTTTTCTTTTCTTTTTATTTTGACGTAATTAGCAGTTTTCCTCATTTTATCGGTGAAATGCACCTCACCAGTAACATGAAAATCCTAGACCATGAATTTTTCACCAATATGTCTAACTGCTGAGACTTTGCACTTTTCTTTGTATAATTCAATAACACACTGTCGATCACGTTTGAGACCTTTAAACATAAATATCTTGATCTTTGTCTTATTTCATCACATTATGCTGTCCCAAATGTTTATTTAACTGTATTATCAGTATAGAAACGTGTTTCTATTTCGAATTCAGTAACGGACGCCTACGCGGTCAACAGTCGATCAAGTCTATCTTGTTTATTGTTCGTTGTAATGGAAACTTTCATAATTGAAGTATTTTAGATTGTCTTCCGCAAGTCTTCTAATATAATGTGTCAACATTGGGGTCAGTCGGCACTTCAACCGTTTAATCTTTTCTTTCATACATTGCAAACATATTCTCCTGTCTTTCTATATTCCTGAGATGTGGTATTGTAATCATTTACATTATTTACAATGTTCCTTATTTTTGTTGCCATATTTATCAAGGACACATGACGCAGTGGATAAGAGTTGATAATAGTTGACTTGAACCAAAGAGTTGTGAGTTCAATACCTGTCTACAAAAAAGTCGAACAAAAAATTGGAGAATTCAGTTAAAGGGAAATAACTCATACTGATATCCAAAACAGGCATGGCACTTGGTGGAATAAAATCTACCTTCCTCGTTTATAACTAGAGGGACGAGTTTATATGCATGTATCATTTTCATTAAAACATGTAAAATATTATTTATTCTTTCTAGAGAGTCTGTAAACATCAGGGAAGAGCAAGCAATATCGTTTATTAGTTAAGGAAAAACCGGCGTTTGCTGTGATGCAACCGATCTCTTTTAGCTCGAGGATTTTGTGATATAAAACTGCGAAAGTTGACAATCTGCAATGAAGAAATATTCAGCATAGAATGTGAGACAAAGAATGAATATGAATAAGAATTGTATAGTGAGAGATTTTTAAATAGTCTGCGAAAGATAAGTAAATTGCAATAGACCTACTAACTGTAATATTATACACATTAATAAGCGTGAAGCTTATGTTTTTGCATCCGGAAGATTACAGTATGTGACAGAAAACAGATTAGTTTGGCCTAAACACTGTTATGGAGACAAGGAAAGTAAGATAAACCTTTCAAAATAATCTAGCCAATTTAATATCTGTCTTTAACAAATTTGAAGGTCAAGGCGTTATCATTTTATACATTAGCGTTGTTGTGTTCGTTTCTGTTTTTTATCGCTCTTTCTAGACTGTTGTGTCGTTAGGACTTTATCGGGTGCTTGTCAAACCGGATAATCTGCATAGAATTTCGCATCGAAACCAGCATTCAATCTATGGTTACAGATTATTCCCCTTCATCCTACCATGCCTAGGTATACATAGACAGGGTTACATTATTTTGAAACACGGGTTCTCGTACAATCAGCGAATTTAAGCAACTTCGAACCTGCTTTTGATAATGGCTTGGAATTGTTAATAAAAAAGCCTAGATCCAATTTCTTTTGGGTTTCTTGTATTCAAGGTATGAACACTTTTCTTCTCCGTCCAGCTATGGGTAATTCGTAAAATGTGTGCCATTAAGATCATTATTATCTCCAAAAAAAATTTTTACAATGTAAAAATATTTCTGGCTTTGAATAACTATCGGAACGTTGAAAATTTTTAGAAAACGAATCGGTCAATTAATATGTACTACATATTTTAATAGTTTAACCCCAAGAAAGACGGTACCATCACTGGTGCGAAGGGACTACATAAGGGAAGAGTGAAAGTTTAAGCAAGAGGAGAACGAAGAGAAGGACAAAACGGTTACAGGAGGTATCGGAGAAAGGGCAAGAAAAGGATGGTAATACCGGTATGAAGACAGTTGCGAGGGGAGTTGCAAAGGAAAAAGAATAAGATAGACGAAGTTATGGGAAAGAACGAGAGAAGGACAGGAGTCAAGTGGAAAAGAAATGGAAATTGACATTGCATTTAAATTCTTGGAGATTGTAGTCGTCAGGGAAAGGATTTTCACGGGCGAGAGTGCGAGAAATGAAGCTAATTGAGTAGAAGTGTGGGCTGCATTCGGTTGATTTAATTGTAAAACGTGGGACCTTCTTGCCAGTCTAGTTGCTCGAGTAAATTTTTGTGGAGGTGGCATCAATGAGCGAAACTCGTCGGAGCTGAAGAAATGAAAATATTTTTAGAAAAGACAGAGAGAAGCCACATCTCGCTGGTGAGAAATTGACTAGAGTCGAGCTGCCAGGTTAGGATGGATCACGTGAAAGATTTTCTTTTGGTGTTTGTGGAGAATAATGAGATGAATAGTAGAGGCGACCAACCAGATATGACAACAGTATTCATTGCACGGTCGGATGTTTACACAAAGTAAATGAAATAGCTCAGTGCTTGTCCGTTGAAACGAGAAAAACAATCTACCACCATACAATTAATAATGGTTTCAGTTTGAAATTGGCTGATTGCCATCCGGATTGAAACCTGATTGAAACCGAAGGGCTCAATGGTTTAAAACTTTGTGATGACGACAAAAAAGAAGTCGAGAATTTAAATAATGTAAATTTGTGTCTCTAAAAATTTTTGTTAAAATATTGATTGAATACAATTGTTTTTCCTACAGGGTGCTACTGATAGATTTTCGTCTAAATTACGTAAAAATGAAAATAACACCAGAATTACACAAAAATCTCTTGAAGAACTGAAAAGGAATTTTATTTAATATAATTACCATTCGTTTCAAACACGACCATGGGAATCTCCTACAACTCTTCTGGATGATCGTTTAATTTGGTGAATGTTCCCATAATCCTTGACCCTCATATCATCCTTCGTGTTACAAGTTTTGTTTGTCTCTCACTCAACTGAGCACAACTCATAATAATCAATGGGATTTCAGCCTGGAGAGTTATCCGGCAAGATATAACGACTGATGTGGTCGCAGAAATTTTCTGACAGCCATGGATTCTCATGCTCGTATGGCATGGTTCAGAATCCTATTGACATAGCATCTTCTATCAGACGTCTGCTTGACCCAGGAAAGTACTATCACCTCAAGGAACTTGATGTAGGCTTTCATGTCGTGTCTGAGTCCCTCACCAAAACATTCGGGAATTCTTTTCCTATCAGTAATACCAGTGTGAGCTTTTCGAGCTACTGTTCATTTGTTATCTCCATTAACCCCATCCAACTATTTTTGTATCCCGTGCACTGTACTCAGATTTACACGTAAACACTCTGCAATTTTTGCATTAAACCTTCGGATCGAATGTGAAACAGTACAGAACGCTGTTTCCAAATTTCTGGCGGAGTCATTTGCATCAACATGCTCTTTTTCTCATAGACGGTACCCAACTGATCCTTCTACACTATGAAGTGAACCAAATAAACAAATAACGCGCATGCGCGAAATTAATACACACACACACACACACACACACACACACACACACACACACACACACACACATATATATATAT